>CAUDMG010000962.1:0-33726 GCA_958450375.1 Homarus gammarus | reverse complement strand
AGAAAACTATGAGTTATTTCACCACATTAGAAAGGACAGGAGAGGTGGGGGTGTAGTTCTGGACTGTCGCAGTGACCTCAAACCATCACCCCGAGGTTTTAATGTACCTGAAGAGGTTGAAGCCTTGTGGGTTCAGGTCACTCCCACCTTCCACCCTCGCCAGCTTGCCTCCCTCATTGTCTGTGTCTGCTATCACCCCCCCCCCCCCGCGCACCAACCGCCAATGTACTGATTACTCATAAAATAGACACTGCTGACTCACTGAGATCCAGATTTCCATGTGCTAAACTAGTGATATGCAGTGACTTCAATGAGTAAGACATCAGTGACATCACCCAACACCTCCACCTTACACAAATAGTTGACTTTCCCACACATGGGAATGCCACCCTTGACCTCATCATGACTCTGCTATGCGGCGTTTCGGATAATGGATAACCTAAAAAGGTCGACTTGTGAAAGAGACTTAGGGGTACTTGTAATCACGGACCTAAGGCCTAGAAAACAGTGCGTTAATGTTCGAAATTAGGCAAACAGAGTATTATCTAGAAGTGTAAGTAATAAGAGTGCAGAGGTCTTATTGCAACTATATCTTGCGTTAGTCAGGCCGCACCTCGATTATGCGGTTCAGTTCTGGTGCCCTTATTATAGAATGGCTATCAATTCACTGGAGTCGGTGCAGCGAAGAATGACGAAAATGATTCCGGGACTTAGAAACCTTCCATATCAGGATAGATTAAATAAACTAAACTTGCATTACCTAGAAAGACAAAGAGAGCGGGGAGATATGATAGAAGTATTTAAGTGGGTGAAAGGAATCAATAAAGGCGATATAGATAAAGTTCTTATAATATCCGAGCAGGATAGGACTCGGAGCAATGGATTTAAGTTGGATAAGTTTAGGTTTAGGAGGGAGATAGGAAGGAACTGGTTCACAAATAGGGTGGTGGACGAGTGGAACAAGCTTAGCAACTTTGTAGTAAGTGCTGGAACGCTGGAAAGTTATAAAAGGGAGGCTAGATAGATTCATGGATGATAGAGAGCGGTAGTAACTCTCGACAGGAGCTGCCATGCACAGGCCAACTGGCCTATTGCAGACTCCTTATTGTCATATGTTCTTATGTAAAGATACTTAGAAAAGACAATACTCTACTCCATACACAAGGGAATTAAGAACCAATCATAATTGTTCTTCGTTTATTAACGACGTTACTCAAAATGAACAGTTACACTTCAAAACAATAACCGATCTTTCTAGTTAGCTAACCAGGGGTCATCTGAATCGAGGCCCGGACAAAAGCCCCCTAGGACAAAAGTCCCTCGGACAAAAGCCCCTAGGACAGAAGCCCCCTGTTTTCATGTTAAAGAGAGGGTCATTAGAAATATAAAAAAATTTATAGATTTAAATATGAAATTGTTACAACTCAAATATTGAGAATACTATAACTCTTTCAATTTTGATATAGAACATTATTAAATAAATAGCACTGGGGGCTTTTGTCCGAGGGGGCTTTTGTCCGAGGGGCTTTTGTCCTAGGGGGCTTTTGTCCTACAATCATATGAAGCACAATACATTTCGCGAAACAGATAAACAACTAAAAGGTACTCACCTTATACTAAGAACTCTGTTTTATTGTGACCGTGACCTCTGCTGGGTCAGGTCTTAATCTCTCTTTAATTACGAAGGGTGGGTCAACTTACGTGGGTGCATACCTGTGCACTCGGTTACCGTTATATGTTTTGTTCTTCTCTGCGCTGTAAACTATGGTCTGATAAACAATCATTACACCTTCCGCCAAGACCAAAACTTCCATACCAGAGAACTGATGACACATATAGACAGTAATCGTGGTAATGCAACCTTACATTTTACAAACAATAACCGCCACCTATCGGTAGCAATTCCCTTATAGATAGTGATACCTTATAGATACCTCCTGCCAAGATCAAAGTTTTTATGCCAGGAAAAAAACACATACACCGTGAGTGATTACAGTATGAGCTCAACTAGCAAAGTTACTGAGCAAAAGATCTTAAATATCTAGAATAGCATCTGAGAAAAAAATTGCAAATCACTTTTTACAAACAATAGTAGGTGTTATATGGCCTTGCCAGCCCATGTCAAAATAATGATTAGCCCTAATCAGCATTATGGCTGCGACATTGCATTGAGTAGTACAAAACATCGATCAAATGAGCTCATAGAAAAAGTGACTAATCTTTGTTAAAGAAAAAATAAAATAAAAAACATTCTCCGTGGTAAATGTTATCAGATGTAACAATGAATTACTTCTCTATACACAAAAAATGCACCTTCTTTCACATGTAATGTAGTGTGGCCTAGCATGGCTCTCATTCTCCACCAGCTGGTATCAAGGCTACTGGCAGTAGAGCAGGGGTGGTAGGTTGGTCCTTCCGATGATCCATCGACTCTTCTGATAACAGCACAGCATGTCTTATGTCTTCTTTCTTCACATAGCACGTTTTTCTTTCTTCAGTACCGCACCTTGTAGGTCATGTCTCAACACCTTCTGACTTCTCACTTCCTCCTGGTTTTTAATGCAATATACCTCTGCACCAGAATATTTTATTTTTCAGTTCCATCCGAGTTTCCTATGTACTATTGTTCACAAAAGTCGTGTCCACTACCCAGCCACAGTGAGGTTTCGAATAGCCTTGAGTCTTAAGTTTCGAAACAACTGGGGGAAATGCTATGGTCGACCAACAGATGTCGCCCACTGTAGTGTGTGTGGCGGGAGGGGGGGGGGGGGGGAAGAGAGGAGGTTGGGGTTAGTCTAGTAACAGGCTGTGTGTACTGTAGGTGGAGCATAACATGGTGAATTCCGCAATCACAGATAACAATATGAATGTGATGAAGATAGTTAATATTATTAAGCATGTGTAATGGGTAAGTAATAGCACTACAACGACCATATCTCTGTCCTTCATGGCTACGACGGTGAGACTGATGGGCACACCAGTAATTAATTCTCTGTGACTACCATTAATGGTAGTCCGGGAGAATACATAAGTTGTTACCAAGGTTGGCTCCACCAGTAACGTCGGCAAGGATGGACGCCAAGATGGTGGCAGCTGCAATGGCATATCCATTGCGAACATCAGTGGAGCATACAAGAAATCTGGGCCTCAACTGCCATCACATGACAACGAGACGCCCACTTCATGAAGCCGGGATCGACTGCCATATTCCAGCTCACAAAGGGTGGCTAACACCTACTCACAAGGAGTGTCGACTCGGCTTTGCATTGGATCACCTTCCACACAGAGAAGAATACTGGAGAAACTTTATATTTACCGATGAAATGGCGTTCAGGTCAGTGGGAGCCGAAGCAAGGCAGTGCTGGCGGCCCCCCAACACAAGCTACCATGAGAAACACATTCAACATCGCACAGTGAGTGGTAGGGTGTCAGTATTATTCTGGGGGTGGATATGGGCACATGGGCCAGGTGGACTGGTCAAGATCAATGGCCGTTTCACTGGTGAGCAGTATGTAGACATCCTGGAGCAAGTGCTAATTCCTACAGTCAGGGCTATGGCAGTTCCAGCCCCCCACACTATCAGGCTGGTTCATGACAACAGTCCCATTCATACCAACAACAGAGTGAAGGACTACCTCCACGATCACTCTGAAATTGAGGTCATCGACTGGCAAACACTAGGATGTGATATTAATCCGATTGAACATATTTGGGCCATGATGAAACGTGATTGGGATATTGGGGAGCAGCGAACCTGTGCAGCAATGGAGGCCAAAGCTTACGACGTGTAGGAGAATATACGTCGACGACCAGGGGTGTGCCTGAAGTTGGTCGACTCCATCCCTAATCGCCTTGATGAAGTCCTGAATGCAATGGGTGGCTGGACCAAATACTAAGATGTGTGTATTGGTTATTGTTTGGGTTTTAGTTTTGTTTGTAAATACAATTAATATATATTAACTCACCTACACTGTTATCTTAAATCCATGTCCTTAATGATGTCTTAAACTATATCTCATAAAAAATTCATAACAAAGTAACTTAACAGCCACAAATTACGTATTGTGTGGTATACAATGATCTGTATGACACGTCGTGGAATGTGTTGTCTTATAACACAATATAATTATATAGATACAATTGCTACCATCATTGAAATGCTCATGATGTTCAGCACACAATATTAACGGTAAATGAGCACACTCCAAAATATATGAAGCTTGCATATTGTGGTGGGGTGTTTAAACACTGGAAATTGGAAGAATTGGGACAGTCACCTAGATTAAGTCTGAATACTATTTTAATATACTGATAACTTTTTCACTCCACTCTTTTTAACATAAGTATATAATTATATAATATTGCATATTATCACAAATATTTATTAAGCAAAGGATGGGTGGAATATAAATATATATTGCTATAACCTCTTTGTCGGAATAACAACAAAATTGTGACGTGGTCGCTGAGTAAAACTAGCTGACCAAGGCCCTTCACCATGATACTTGCATATTTCACTTTTATCCTTAATATATTCCATTCTTTAAAGTATCATTGTGACCTGAGCTGCAATAAGCACCCAAGGCACTGCACCTGTTCCATGAAATCGTAACCATAAAGAAACAACTGTAAGACAAAACATAGGTAAATTTGCAGCTTGAAATTATGGTGGTATAAATAATAAATAAACCTGCCTCTTATTCAGCCCCCACCTCCTCTATTCTCCCCTCCCCCCTCCCACACACACACTCTAGTGGGCGACATCTGTTGGCCGACCATAGCATTTCCCCCAGCTGTTTCGAAACTTCAGACTCAAGGCTATTCGAAACCTCACTGTGGATGGGTAGTGGAAACGACTTTTGTGCATTATAGTACAGCATCATTTTCCCCCAATCCGGTTGGGGGTAGCCGGTCACACTGGGGTGAGTGAATAAATAAGGAAATAAAAACTGAGAGGAATACAGAAACAATTTGGATAGAATTAAGCGACGGTCGGGAAAAATTAATCACTGGAGTAATATATAGACCCCCCAATCTTGACAGAGTCAATGAGCGACTTATCTGGGATGAAATGCGCAGGGCTTCCATACACAACAAAGTCTGTATAGTAGGCGACTTTAACCTTGGCCAAATAGATTGGACCGACCTTACGGGAAACTCAGAATCAGAGGATTTTCTCGAGACGATCCAGGACTGTTTCCTAAGTCAACATATAACCGAACCCACACGGGGTAATAATATATTGGATTTAGTTTTGTCAAACAGAGAAAACCTCATTAGCAATGTCGAGGTAGGGAACGAACTTGCAAACAGCGATCACAAAGAAATTCGATTCCAGTTAGATTTTCAGGGCAGACGTAAGGAAAATTCCACTAAAGTACCAGATTTCAGAAGGGCAAACTTTGACAGTTTAAAGAGGCAGCTGAGAGAGGGGGTGTCGCGCTTGGCCGTGAACCTGACAGATGACACCGACCTGATAACGAGATCTGAGATTGCCGAGTTCCACGACAATTTAAATAGTGAGTTACTTAATGCACAAAGGCAGAACATACCATACAAAAAACTCAGATCAAACAACAATGACCCTAAATGGATAAATAATTATTTAAAGAACATCATTGGCCAAAGGAAGGCTATAGGTAGAAGGATAAATCGTGGCGAAATTCACCTCCGGGACTATTATAGGGTATTGGCGAGTAGGGTTAAAACCGAGATAAGGAAAGCAAAGAGGAATAATGAGGTAAGGATAGCAAGGGAGGCAAAGACAAACCCCAAAGGATTCTACCAAATGTACCAAACTAAAACACGAGAAAAGATTGGACCAATACGGTCAGACTCCGGTGAGCTCACTGATAACGACGGAGAAATGAGCAATAATTTGAATAAATATTTTTCAACAGTTTTCACCAGCGAAAATTTAAACATGATACCCGAGGCACCGACTCTATTCAGAGATAGTGAAGAAAACAAATTAAGTGAGATAGTAGTGACTAGTAACGATGTTAATAAGCAAATAGACAAACTAAAGCCTAATAAGTCACCTGGTCCCGATGAGATATTTGCCAGAGTATTAAAGGAATGTAAGGAAGAGCTTAGTATGCCCTTAGCAAAGTTGTTTAACATGTCCTTAAAAACAGGTGTAGTACCAGAATCCTGGAGGATAGCGAATGTAATACCGATCTTCAAGAAGGGGGATAGATCACTATCCTCTAACTACCGCCCAATCAGTCTAACATCAATAGTAGGCAAATTACTGGAAGCAATCATTTCAAACTCTATTCGAAATCACCTGGAGAAGCACAGATTGATCAATGATTCCCAGCATGGCTTCACAAGGGGACGTTCTTGCCTAACTAATCTATTAACATTCTTTTCATCAGTTTTCGAATCAGTGGACGAGGGGCACAATTATGATGTGGTATATCTCGACTTTAGCAAAGCCTTCGACAGAGTACCCCACGAAAGACTAATTAGAAAGGTAAAAGCTCATGGCATCAAAGGTGACATCCTTAAATGGATTAGGGCGTGGTTACAGGACAGGAAACAGCGAGTGAGCATTAACGGCACTAAGTCCCATTGGAGCAACGTCACAAGTGGAGTTCCCCAAGGCTCAGTACTTGGACCATTATTGTTTATTATATACATAAACGACATAGATATCGGCATAGACAGCAACATAAGTAAATTTGCTGATGATACTAAAATAGGAAGTGTTATCAAATCTGACGAGGACTCGGCAAAACTACAGGAGGATCTAAACAAATTTTTCGAATGGTCTGAAAAATGGCAGATGAAATTCAACATTGACAAATGTAAAGTACTCAGTATAGGAAATGTAAACAGGGAAACCAGATACCAGATGAACAACGATGCCATAGAGAAATCCGACTGCGAGAGAGATTTAGGAGTAATGTTAAGTAGGAACCTTAAGCCAAGTAAACAATGTGTTTTTGCTCGTAACAAGGCTAATAAAGTACTTGGGTTCATACAAAGGAGTGTTAGTTACAAGACTAGCGAGGTCATCCTAAAACTGTATCTTGCTCTTGTGAGACCACACCTGGATTACGCAGTCCAGTTCTGGTCACCGTATTACAGAATGGATATAGAATCCTTGGAAAGAATTCAGAGGAGAATGACAAGACTAATCCCGGGTATCAGGAACCTTGAGTATAGAGACAGGTTAAAGCATCTTAATTTGCACTCCCTTGAGAGACGTAGAGCGAGGGGCGACCTGATAGAGGTGTATAAATGGAAGGCAGGGCTAAACAAAGGGGACATTACAAAGGTACTCAAATTATCCAACCAGGAGCGAACTCGTAACAATGGTTTTAAATTGGACAAATTTAGATTTAGGCGTGAAATAGGTAAACACTGGTTTGGAAACAGAGTAGTGGATGAATGGAACAAGTTACCAAATATCATCATTAACTCGAATACGCTGAATTGCTTCAAACATAGGTTGGATGCTCATATGAGCAATAGGGGTTGGGTGTAAACGGGACTGCCCAGTATGGGCCAATAGGCCCGCTGCAGTTTCCTCCATTCTTATGTTCTTATGTTCTTACACTGGACGACGTGTGGGGCAGGATCAGCATTCCAGTACCAGATCTCCTTACTAGAGCTGCACAGGCATGGGTTCGCCCTGTCCAATGCACTCGCAGGGGAAATCCCCTCCCTGGTTCTGTCAGCCAGCATTTAATGTGTGTTGCTGCAGGGTCAGTCTCGTAACAGCCTCACTCCACACGTCTTAACTGCCGAAGGTAAAAACAAAATATAATCACCTTAATCCTAGTCCATGGGAGGACTTGAGAGAAGTCAATGCTTGGTCCATCGCCACTTTTTGATTGCTGCTGTTGTCATAAGGCGCCGTCATCCTGCCCGATCACTGCATAGAGCTTGGACATGCGAGATTAGGTCATACCCAAGTGAGCTGGTTATCTCCAACATTCGGCTAGACATTGGGGCGGTACTGTGCTTGACATTTGACAGAGAAAGACAATCCAAAAGGGATGAAGGATTAGTTGGAAGGGCATCCGTAAAAAAAGATATTTACTTTATAAATTACGTCAATGTTTGGCAACTATGGGTTTCGTCATGGCAATGTTCTCATTAGGATGGTTCGGGGAGTGAGATGGACAGTTGCGCTGGGTGGGGTGGAGCGTGAATGAGAGGGTTAGGTGGGTGATGTGGGTATTAGGACAGGGACGAGGATATAGGTTATAAGACATTAGATTCTGGCGGTTAGTATAGACACAGCTTCCATCACTAAAACACAATGGGTACATGTATCACTGACCGACAATTAAAATGCACTAGGGACACTGAAAACATTGTAAAGCACTGAACATATTCTTGGGAGTGTTATGCTAGTAGCAATTTGCACTTACCACGATAAGAAACACTTACTTGAGCTGTTCAGATGACACACTAGGACACTTTTCACTCTGTGCTACTCGGGGTTCCTTGCTGCAAACGGTTAAGTAATACTCAAACTGAATTAAATGAAGGGGGGAAGTGCCAGGCGTAATGGCAAAGCCAGGGAGGTTGTATGTTTACGTTAAGTAAGCTACCTCCAGTGTAATGAGGGTAAATTCTGGTAGAAGAAAAAGTAAGAGTTTTTAGTTGTTGGATTGTAAAGTGAAGAAGTTTGGTCGCGTGGCCGATTATTTATTTAACAGTTACTAAGTTCTTAGGGGAAAGCCTCTAAACATCAATTCTAAGCACACTTATTTATTATTTAACTGAATGACATAGACACATCAATGGAGCATTATATTGGCGTTACTAGACAATGACTCCCGGACACAAACATGAAATGGATACAGTTGCCACCGAAGTTAATTCATCCTATGGCTGGGGATTGTATGCAGGTACTGCTGAATCGAGTGATCCCGGCAGGTGCTGGACTCTGTCTCTTGTGGGAGACTCTACTAGCTGGGGACTCAGTATTGGGGTGGAAAGTCCCGCTCTTGACCTCGACCTGTGACGAGTGTGACTCTATCTGGCTCTGAGTTCTGTCTCTCCCTGTCTGTCTCTGGGAAGGAGCTGTCGGCCCCTTATGTTGGCGGTGTCAGGCCGGCAGATATTGTCACTAATTAACACTAATCTGGGTGTGTTGAGACAGATGTGTTTAAACAGGTGCGGGTTGGAGTGTGGTTTCCTTAGTTAACACAGTCATGACGTCGGTTTGACTAATCACGCGGCGGTGAGAACTCTGTTTCATCGTGACCGTCACCTCTGATGGGTCAGGTCTTAATCTCACTTTAATTACAAAGGGTGGGTCAACTTATGTGGGTGTACGCTAGGGTTGCTCATTTTTCCCAATTTTAGAAAATTGTAAGTGGGGGTGTTTTTTCCCATTATTTCGTTACTCTTAAATTCATTGGTGCCAGAATTAATGAAATCCAACATGTTCTAGGGGTCGCGAATCCAAATATAAAAAATGAATTTTTGCAAAAAAAACGTCAAAACTCAAGCTTTTTCTCTTATAGATCAGCAATCGCGCTGTTTTTCACTACTTAACCCTAATGGCTGGCTATAGCAGCTATTCAGCTTTCCATTTGTTAGGTTCTGAATAATAAGTTCTATATACAGGAGAGAACACAAACACCTGTATAGTTTTGTAGGTTCGGTTTACTGGATAAGAGTATGTACACAAAGGAGAGCAGCGGTCTCCCTGGCTAGGCTCCTTGTCAACTGCTATAGGCGACGTATGGCAAGTGATACATTAGCAGCTTCCATACGTCGCCAGGCACATTAATTAAGCATGTGGGATATGGTAATAACATTGCCACACGCTGCTAGCTAGGCTGAATAAATAATACATAGGTGGAGCACATACATAATATACATACATGATATATAATCCAGCATACATAATATACATACACCTCCCTCCCCCCTATACGCTCATAGCAAAGTCTTGAGCGGACCTTTTCTTTTGGATCCGTTCTGAGCGTCGAGGGACTTCATCACTGGGAAGGGTATGGGACTCAACACTGGTGGCGGGGCCAGCAGAAGGCATTGTTACGGGTCGGAGAAAACGGCGGTTCCTCCACCACACACGACCACTGGGTAACCGCACCTGGTAGTCCCGTGACCTGCCGAGACCCATGACTACGCCTACTTTGTCCCAACGTAGGGAGGTCGGGTCCTGAACACGGACTTGGGTGCCGACACTCAACCTGGGGAGAGAACGGGCGTGGTCATTGTAGCGGGCGACGACGTCCTGAACACGTTCGGCGGCTCGGCGATCACAATCCTCTGTCTTGGCCTGCCACTCCTTGGAGAAGGATTGAGGGTGAGCAGGGACACAAGAACGAAGGGGGCGTCCATACAAAACCTGGGCAGGGGAGCGTCCGGTGTAGTTAGGTGTGTTGCGGAGTTCAAGAAGACCCCTGTCGAAGGCCTCGCAGTCAATGTTCCCAGAAGGGGCCACCTTAAGGATGAGGTGCTTCAGGGATTTGACAGCAGCCTCAGCGTGGCCGTTGGACTGCGGGTAATGGGGCGATGACAACACATGCCGGACTCCCCATCGGTCAAGGAACACAGCAAAGTCCCGGCTTGTGAACTGAGGCCCTCCGTCGGTTCGCAGGCGTACAGGAACGCCCACGTCACGGAAGTAGTGGCGGAACTTGCTGATGGTGGCGGCAGACGTCGTGTCATTACCGCACTTGATGACAACCGGCCAACCAGAGAGACGGTCGACGATAACGAGGAAGGACTTTCCTGACACACAGAAAAAGTCGGCCGACACAGACTCAAAGGGGCGGGTGGGGTTGTCGTCACTCATAAAGGGTTCCTGCTGCTGGCTGGGTTGTAATACTTGGCAGGGCTCACACGCACGGACAACATTGGAGATGTCGGAGTTGATGCCGGGCCAGAACACAGTCTGTCGTGCACGTCGTTTGGTGGCCTCAGCTCCACGGTGACTGTCGTGAAGGCGGGCCAAGGCGTGGGGACGTGATGCAGCAGGGACAACTACACGTGCTCCGTACAGAACAAGGTCTCCGTCGCAGTAGAGTTCATCGCGGAGTTTCCAATACGGGAGCAGGGTGTTGTGAAGATCGTAGCGGTTGCTAGGAAATCCATTCCTCACACACTCGACGAGTCGGACATAGGAAGGGTCATCTCGGGCCGCTGTTCGAAGGTCCTCCATTGCCTTGTCGTCATCTGGTGACAGGTCCGAACGAAGGGATTGGACGGCATGGAGAGTGACCACGGTCCTGACGGAAAGAGCGAGGTCGGCGTCGAGTACATGGTCTTCTGGAGTAGGGTGGCTGACAGGAGAGCGGGATAAGGCATCAGGGATGCAGAGCTCCTTACCAGCACGCCACACTGCAGTGAAGATGTACGCCGAGAGTTTCTCTTTCAGACGCTGGAGGCGAGGGTTCTCAACGGCGTCTAGCGTGTAGTGGTTGAGGATCGGGACAAGCGGGCGATGGTCGGTCACTAGGTGAAAGTATTGCAGGCCTATGAGGTAAAACCTGCACTTGGACATCGCCCAAACCGCAGCCAACAGCTCCAACTCAATAGTGGCGTAGCGCGTCTCAGTGTCAGAGAGGAAACGCGAGCCACACTGGACGAGCCGGAACTGCCCTCCACCATGATCCTGCAGTAGGGCGTATCCCACGCCATACAAGCGTGAGGCATCTGTCTGCAGAACTGTCGGCAAGGCTGGGTCAAACGTGGCGAGGACAGGTGGACGAGACAGGGCCTGTTTCACTTGCTGGAAGGCCTTGTCGTGGTCGGGGGTCCACAGGAATGTCCTCTTGGGGCTCATCAGGGGGCGAAGTGGTTGAGCAGCTGCGGAGATGTCCGACGAAAACTCTGCTAACTGGTTGACGAGACCGATGAAGGACCTCAAGTCGGTCAGGTTAGCAGGGGTGGGAAAATCCGTAATGGCGCGGACCTTTTCCGGGTCAGCTGCGATACCATTCCCTGAGAGGGTGTACCCACAAAAGTCAACTGAAGAGCTGGCCAGAACAAACTTGTCGGCATTTAGGGTAATGCCGTGCTTCCGGCACCTGTTGAGTACCTCGTAGATACGGCAGAGGTGATCCATATAATCCTCGTCGTACACGAGTATGTCGTCGACCACTTTCACGCAGTTTGCCAGACCTTGTAGAGCCATATCACCTCGAAGACAGAAAGCGTCTCCTGTAGCGGCGAATCCCATGGGGCCACGGCAATAACTGTAACGTCCATGCGGGGTGATGAACGTTGTGAGTGGTCGGTCTTCTTCGGCAAGCTCTATCTGCCAGTATCCACACAGGGCGTCCATCGTCGTGAAGAAGCGCGCCTTCGGGTTCACGCTGCGTATGGCTGCAAAGGGCGTGGGAGAAGGGTGCGCAGGACGAGACACCTGGTTGTTGAGCTTGGAAAGGTCAGTGGTGATCCGAACACCACCTTTAGGTTTTGCGACGACAACCATCGGGTGACACCATGGAGACGGGTCATCGCCGGTTGGTACAATAATTTCTTGGGCGACCATGGAGTCCAGCTCGTTTTTGACCGCCTCGCGGAAGGCCAGGGGAACCAGTCGAGGGGTGTAAATAGCGAATGGCTTCGCGTCGTCCCTCAGGTGGATCCTCATGGGGGGGCCTGCCATCTTCTTGAGAGGCTTGGATTCCAGAGCGGACTTGGTCACCAGAACGTCGCTGAATTCCTTCAGGAAGTACTTCCGAGCATCCGAAGGAGAGGTGTCACTGGCAAGAGGCAGGGGTAGGGCGGCAGCAGGGTCGTTGCTGCTCCCTTTTTGCACCCTGTTGGCGTGTTTTACCTCAAGAATAGGTTTGGGGAAGTCCTGGGAGATGATGGCCAACTCCTGACAATGTCTGTAGGACAGCAAAGGAGTCTGGACACCGTTATGCACATCAATCCAGGCTTGACACGACCTGTTGCCAAAGGTGACTTGTGCTTGGAGTGAACCCAGGGCCGGGGTCATCTGTGAACCATCTGCCATAAAGCGGAGATCCTTGGGGGGCGGTCCTAGATCACTTGGAGAGAGCCCCAAGCATTGCAAATGCTGGGGACCGATGACTGTAGCATCAGCGCCGGTGTCGGGCAACATCTGAAGACGGGATGAAGCACTGCGGTAGGTCACAATGACACTGATGTACTGGGGGACTTTGGTCCTGGGACGCTGGGGGGAGCACACATTCCTAATGTGGCTCGAGCGTTGTCAAGAGTCGTCGTACCTCTGATTGGAAGACTGTGGGCGGCCCTCTCTGGTGGAGGGGGGCTGAAGCTTCCGCCGACGCGGTCCCTTGGGTATGTTGGAAGGGCAACACTTGTCATAGTGGCCCAGACGACCACACACATTGCACTGGACGCGTTTGGCTGGGCACCGTACTGTGAGTGACCAGTGGCCCTTACGGTCACAACTGTTGCAGGTAGACTGAGCAGCTGGACACACCTGTGTTCCGTGCTGCTTACCACAGTTGTTGCAAAATAAACCGGGCGTGGACGTGGTGGGCGAAGGCGTAGGAACAGACTTCTTGTCCTTCTTGTACCGGGACACAGCGCGTACAGCTGTAGGGGGAGCACGGATGGCAGAGGTGGCACACCTGGCAGCCTCATAGGAGCGACATATCGTCAACACATCCTTAAGAGAAGAGGAAGAGTCGAGGGAGGTGAGGCGTTGGACAAGTTCCTCGTCCTTAACACCCATCAGGATCACCTGCTTCAACTGGGTCTCCTCGCACTGCTGGTGGTGGCCTGGACATATATCTACCTCTTCCGAGGCGCTCTTAAGATGCACGTAAAAGGCATCAAAAGACTCACCCTCCAACTGTCTGCAGCTAAACAATTCCCTCCTGCGCAGAGCTTCATTCTGCTGTCCTTTGATGTGCCGTTGTAGAACGTCCAGTACCTCCTCTACAGACAGCGAAGAGGTTGGGGGTACCTGCAACGTATGTTCCAAGACACGCTGAATTTCCAAGGACAGGCACATGCGCAGCTGGATGAGTTGTTTAGGCTGTGACAAACTCTGGAGATCCACCATTGTAGAATAATCAGTCCACCGTCGCCGCCATTCACGAAAAGTCTGGAAAGTCTCATCAGGCTTCAAGATGGGCGGCGTTTGAGCTGCTGCTTTAGGTGGGGCTGGGGGGCGTGAAGGAAGCATGGATGGGGTATCTGAACCAGTCAGTACCGAGGCAGTGTTAGAGCCAGGGGCTTGGTTAACAGTGAGGCGAGATATCAAGGCTTCAAACCGTTCACTGTCTTCCAATCTCCGTTGGTTGTCTCGTTCTGCCTCTGCTTGCCTTCTGTGCTCATCCGCCAAACGTCTGTGGGCTTCATCCTCGCGTTTCTCATCTCTCATAAACTTCAGTAAAGCAATTATCTCTGGAGACAACGCTGAATATTGAGGTGAGGGACTGCGCGATGTGGGGGCTGGAGCGTCGTGGCCGGCCTGGTCATCCATCTCTGCGGGGCTATCACCCGCCTGGCTCATCCAGGCTCTGGGTCCACGGCTACGTAAGGCGTGAGACACAACTACTTCCTCTGTGTACTATGTCTTAAATCAGTGTTGACCGGTCAGCCCGTCGTATCAACAAGATTTCAGACAAAATATTAATTAAATACACAGATAAGTAGGTTATATATATAAAATATATATAAGGAAGCCGCGCGGTCAGCGAGTGTTAGTACATGTATGTGTGTGAGTGAGTGTGTGTCCTGGGCGGGTAGAGCGTCTCGCCCCAGCTGTGAGGGGGGGTGGAGGCGGCGCTGTGAGGGGGTGGAGAGAGAGGCGCGGCGACTCCCAGTCAGTCTAGTTACCCTCAGAACGCGGTCAGAGACGGGTGCACTGAACTCTACTCCTTACAAATGCCCAGAACGTGCCGTATACCTTGGGAATCCTTTAGAACAAGGTCACACATGAATGGCACGAAACACACAATGCACTAAACACTTCACAGAAATTCACTGTCACTGACACTGCTCAAAGTTGCTGAAATTCTTCGAGGAGAGGTGACGCACGGGAGTTGACCCAAGCGAGAGAGGAGTCCGTACGCCGGCTTTCCACAGACTTTGCACTTTCACTCGTAATTATCCAGTAAGATCGGATCACTGCGCCATGTTAGGTTCTGAATAATAAGTTCTATATACAGGAGAGAACACAAACACCTGTATAGTTTTGTAGGTTCGGTTTACTGGATAAGAGTATGTACACAAAGGAGAGCAGCGGTCTCCCTGGCTAGGCTCCTTGTTCAACTGCTATAGGCGACGTATGGCAAGTGATACATTAGCAGCTTCCATACGTCGCCAGGCACATTAATTAAGCATGTGGGATATGGTAATAACATTGCCACACGCTGCTAGCTAGGCTGAATAAATAATACATAGGTGGAGCACATACATAATATACATACATGATATATAATCCAGCATACATAATATACATACACCATTGACACCTAATTCGATTGCATGCACCTCTTAGTTGACCTTTTAGTTCAGGTCAAAGGCTTTACCTGCGTTAAGGGAACCAGATTCCAAAATATTCATAGTTTTGACTTTTCCATTTATTCGAAAACACATATCAATATTTTGCCGTCACAGTCTTTTCCATGATATATTTCCCTCTTAAAAAAACAAACATCATTGAAATAGGTCAATAACTCTAGAAGGAGATGCAATTTGAAAGTTCAATCCCCCCTCTATTCAACTCTCACAGTTGCATCAGAGCAGACTTGCTGAAGCCACTCATCTGCTTCCTGTGCTTTTCCACAAGTTGCAGGACATCCTGCAGCTGCTGCTCATCCTTCGTGACTGAACCAATGAAGTCCTGCATAAGCTTTATTCCCCTTTCGGCCACGTCATTGGTTACCTTCAGGCTTCTGGAGAAATCTTTCAGCTTCATGAACTCTTCGTTTTTCTCCCAGTCTTCCACCGGTGACATCAGCCATGTTGTGCCGCACACATGATGCTCCTTGAAGATCATCCATGAACGTTCATCTATCAGGTCGGAAAGCCGTGTAGTCTGTTGGATGACCAAGTTGTCGTTGGCGTAGTCGTTCGTTTCTTCTAGGCAGCTCAATTTGGTCGCCATCTCCTTTTTCTCTGCCGCACTCAACTTCTCGCTGCACAGCGACAGAACGACGGTCTGTGGCCTTAGATACCACAGGTGGCGGCTCGCGACCACCAGCGCCGCATCAGCCACCTCACAGTCCACGGCCCTGTAGCGGAGGAGTTCGTGATGCAATTGCAGGTCATTCACAGGCGCATCCTCGGCTACTGGTGATTTCAGCCACGCCGGTGTGTACAGCAGAGACACAAAGATCGCCATCCTCTGCAGCTTGACGCACAGGTCACTGCTGAGCTCTAGCTGGTGGCTAAACATGTAGATCTTGAGGTAGTATATGATCTTCGCCATCCAGCGAGCGTGGTGACATGCGCCAGGACGCAGAAAGTGCGTGCCGCGCGGAGGATTCACACCGAGGACGAGGAGCGTTAGTTCTGCCGCTTCTCGGTAATCCTCTCTGGCCCATTCTGTGACGGTCAGCAGGTAGCTAACGGTCCTGTGTCGGAGGTGACTGAGCCAGTCAGACTCTGGTAGATTTGCAATGTCCAGCCTGAGATACTGAGAGTGATCTAGTTGACTCCACCTTTTCTTAAGAGTCTGGAAGAGAGGGTCCGTAGGGGCCGATGTTTTGCCGAAGATGTTGCTGGCAGCGGCTCTCACCACCAGTTCCATGACGTGGTGTCTGCACCCAAGCCTCAACAGCTGTTTTTCCAGCAGCGCCTCCAGATGGACAACCGCACCTTGGACTCGCCCTGTGTTGGACGACGTTGTATCAAAGCACAGTGCCTTGACGTTTGAAGCGCAGCTCCAGTCCTCGATAGCACAAGCTGTTGCGCGTGCCTGGGTCAGGCCAGTGCCGTCCTTCACTGGCAGGACAGCAAGCAGCTTCCCTTCCTCATGGCCGCGCCCTGAGATGAAGATGGCCTGTCGGTGTTCTTCTTCTCCCACGACGTTCTGAAATAAGAGAAATATAAAAATTCAGACAGATAATGAAGAATTATCAAGGCTGCCTTTTTCTCCAAGCTTTTTGTTAATGATTTGATACACTTCTAACAATATATTACAATAGTCTAGGCTTTGGTAAAATATTAATGTAGTACCTAAACGTGTTCTCACCTTAACCAGCTTACCATCCCAGTGCACCACTGCATGTTGTGGAGGCGTGAAGGCTTCCCTTTGTGCGGCAGCTACCTGACGACGGTGTGAAGCTCGCGCCCGTCTCGCAGTCTCTCTCGAGATCCGGAACTCAGACAGATCGCCTGGCGGGTTAGCAGAGCGCAGCACTGCTGCGACCACCGAAACTATCTGCGAGCAAAAGCAGGCAAGGGTGTCAGTAGAAAATGTCGACTGTTTAAGTGCTTATCAAATAATTAACAGAAATTTCAAACATTCCAGATACATTTATGGATACACTTACTTCGTTATTGGATATCCGAATACGGTCAGCGAGTTCCTTTAATGCTGGCTCTTGGAGAATGCCACGTGGAAGCTGAACCGTCACATAAGGGTGCTTTGATGTGTACCTGCCAGGTTGTATCGCTGTGTCCTTTTTCTCCATTTCTACTTCCGTTGGGGTGTCAGCCACCACAGAGGTTTGAGGTCTCGAATCACTGCTGCTTGGTTCACAGGCTGCGAACCTTCCCTGTTTCGACCTTTGCTTCTCGACTCGTTCCTCCTGCTTTCTCTTCTTAGCGGCAAAAATCTTATCGTTACCACTCATGAACGCTTTTCTTTCTCCGCGTTGGTCTTGATAGAAGGCGATGTCTTGTTGTTTGTCGGCCGGTGTAAGCAGCCGGTTCTTCTCGATGTCCTCTACGGCGTCCGGTGCTCCGATGTCCCACAACAGGTCAAGTTGAGACTTGAAGTTTTCAACCTTGTCCTTTGCAGCCCTGTCCCGACTTTTTTGTAGACTTCTCCAGTGCTCCCATAACCTTGTCAGCTTCTCCCGGCACCCCCTCTCTGAGATAGTCTTGATGCGAGCTAAATTCCAGAATGTGAGTACGTTTCTCACTGTTTCTTTAAACGTCTCCTGTCTGTCACCAGATTCATTCACTGTGTGAAAGAAGAACTTCAGGACTTGACGCATCGTCGGGAGTTTACTGCCTCTAATTGACGATGCTGGCTGGCCTACTAGATAGATTTTAGTGGCAGAACGGGTAGTGGATGATGTTGGCCTGACAGTCCCCTTAGGATTCTCCCCCGACTGCGACTCACTCTCTTCCATGATTGTATGTATATAAACGAATGAACTCTGTAAGAAAAAAACGTTTTGTAATAAAACAAAATAGGCAAACAAAATAGGGTCACATAAGAGCAATTTAATCACCTGTAGAAAATACAACATAAATAGATAACCATAAATTTACTGCCACACTATATAGCAGATTTGAGTAAATTATAAAATAACACCACAGTACCAACAACAACACAACACATGTCAAAACACTGCAAAGAAGCGCAGGGTTTTAAAGCTGCCAATGTGAACCTAGTGAATTTATAACTCCGTTAACGCAGGTACGCTACAGTCTTTGACCTGACTTAGAAGGTCAAATAAGAGGTGCATGCAATCGAATTAGGTGTCAATGGAAAGCTGAATAGCTGCTCTAGCCAGCCATTAGGGTTAATTAGTGAAAAGCAGCGCGATTGCTGATCTATAAGAGAAAAAGCTTGAGTTTTGACGTTTTTTCGCAAAAATTCATTTTTTATATTTGGATTCGCGACCCCTAGAACATGTTGGATTTCATTAATTCTGGCACCAATGAATTCAAGAGTAACAAAATAATGGGAAAAAACACCCCCACCCACAATTTTAAAAAAGTGTGAAAAAATGAACAACCCTAGTGTACACCTGTGCATCCGGTTACTGTTATATGTGTTGTTCTTTTCTGGGCTGTAAGCTATGGTCTCATAAACAATCATTACAATACCCAGCCATCTGAGATGACACCCAAACGCACCCACACTTAACTCTCTCCAAAACCAGACTCTTTTTCAAACTGTGTCGCCCACAAAGGGACGCCACCTTTTCATGATTTCACGTCTCACAAGTTTTCTTATTTGTTCAGGCCTAAGGCATTCACCCTCAAAGGTCCCTGCGATTGGCTCAAACCCACAGACAGGAAACACTCATGACATTGTTACAATACTCCCCCCTAGTCACTTATATGAAAATTTGTGAATATTCACAAAATATTTCGCAAATTTTTATTCCTAATCCTAGCTAGGAATACATAAAACTAATTAGCATTTAAAATTGACAACACAAATCATGTTTTTCAATATTTGTACAATAAACTGTAATTTGCTAGATATCACAAATGCAAAGAAAACAAATTCTAGTAAAAGTCAAAATAATATAAAAAATGCTCTTAGTATTTAAGGAAATAAAATAGAAATTGCGGAAAACAAATATAAAAAATATGTTAAAAATTAATCAAACAAAATCCTGAGAACTAAAATGATGGATAATTCAATATTAGAAATCAGTAATGAAAGTTCTCTAAAATAAAAATCATGAACAATGATAAATCAAAATGCTCTAATGAAACTCAATTCAGTCAGGTATAAACTCAAAATACAAATAAAAATCAATGAGGCATCAAGTTAATGAAACATTCATCATAAAATCACTCATATGAAAAACAAATAGCTTCATTAATAGTCATGCACAAACAAATGTATTTAGAAGATGGATTAATTTTTATCTTTGTTTTTTACAAAAAAAATCTACTATTCATGAATCTTTAACATCAATTTTCATTTTTTAAAAATTCAATATACAGGTTTCACTTTTCAATGTCAATTTACAGAACTTCTCAACAGATTTTCTTCATTTCTTATCTTATTTACTCAAAATTATGATTTTCATTCTCAGCTAATTTCACTTTTTTTTTTCATTACATATTCTGGTAGATCTTATCTCACACACACTTTGTATATCTTATTTTCGGTTGTTCAGCTGTCTCTCATCTCACAATTGATGATGGTACATCTGGCAGTAAGCAGGAATACAAAGTAATAATAATAATGATAATAATAATTGACGGTTTATTGAAAAAGTTCTGCAGCCCGAAGGCTGAATATATACATTGGACATAAATGACTTATTACATACATTGGTGGTTTAACAAAAGCCTTCATTAGAGAAAGGTAAAGGAACATACAGTGAACATACAGATTAATGTAGGTGTTGAACAGCAAAAACGTAGTGTAGTAACTCCCTCCCAGATGGTGTTAGGAGGGACCTCACGTGGTGTAGTAGTTCCCTCACAGATGGTGTTATGAGGGGCCTCACGTGGTGTAGTAATTCCCTCACAGATGGTGTTATGAGGGGCCTCACGTGGTGTAGTAATTCCCTCACAGATGGTGTTATGAGGGGCCTCACGTGGTGTAGTAATTCCCTCACAGATGGTGTTATGAGGGGCCTCACGTGGTGTAGTAATTCCCTCACAGATGGTGTTATGAGGGGCCTCACGTGGTGTAGTAATTCCCTCACAGATGGTGTTATGAGGGGCCTCACGTGGTGTAGTAATTCCCTCACAGATGGTGTTATGAGGGGCCTCACGTGGTGTAGCAATTCCCTCACAGATGGTGTTATGAGGGGCCTCACGTGGTGTAGTAATTCCCTCACAGATGGTGTTATGAGGGGCCTCACGTGGTGTAGTAATTCCCTCACAGATGGTGTTATGAGGGGCCTCACGTGGTGTAGTAACTCCTTCACATATGGTGTTATGAGGGGCCTCACTTGGTGTAGTAATTCCCTCACAGATGGTGTTATATGAGTGAGGTGTGGTTCCAGGCCTTCCTATCGTAGACGGATTAACACATCGCTGGTTGTTGGGTCTCATGGGCCGTTATCACTGGGTACCTGGGACCTCACTGTTTGAAAGTCAACTTGGGTACCACTGTTACTGTTGAGTTGTTCTCACTGACTTAAGCACTGTTCACCACTGTTCACCTCCGTTTAACACTGGTTCAATTCCTTTCCTAAATGAAATAGTAACTTCTGGCAAGAACTTGTTGATATTCCGGTGTGGAGGAGGGTTCAGGGCAGGGAGTTGGTATGGGCCAACATAACAGTTGACCTGGCTGCTCCGAGAGGAGCGCCAGGTACGTCTTGACAGGTCACCCACAGACATCTGCTTACTGTTCACTAACTTTCAATTTCCATTTAGTATGAGTGAACAAATCGTTTCTGGAGATGTGCAGTTTCTTGACTACATTATCCCCTATGTACATAACTGCCTAGAGTTACTCATATTAAACATATCAATTGTACCTCTTCCCTGGTACTAATTTTGGTGGCATAGCCTCACTCCACAATGGTGGTGGGTTATTTTGGCAGCCTAGTTTCAGAACTCATAACGGGAGCGAGAGTTTTTCCAATGGAAGGGGGGGGGGGATACCAGCGAGTCAATTTTCTACACCAGGAATGTCCATCCCACAGCATCGATCGTATCCACAGTGACCACCATCCCATCTGCACTAACACCTCTGTGAACTGCTATGATGTACCGTTGCACGCTTCCCTCACTCCATCAGGTTCAGCATGACACAATTGACACATCTACATTGGTAGGTGCCTATGGGGCGGGTCCTTTATAGAGCTACCAACAGGACAGGAATTTTCCAGGACAGTATGTGTCACTTGTCTCCTCCTCCTTGCTTCTAGCAGCTGTCGTTCACAAGTAGTTTGGATGTTGTAAACACAGACTGTAGCCAACACGTTGATTTCGGACCAACACAATTAAGGTCAGCCCCTTCCTACGCATGGCTCCTGTCAAAGAGAGGCACCGAGTCGACTCCGTCGTCCGTAGGAATTTGCTTCTAACCCAATGATTGTGGTACCAACAATCCACCAGATGGTGTCGTCGGGCTGGCGGCTTGGCTGGAACAACCACGACAGGATCACAGCTGGGGACATCTCTGCATCCAGCATACCCAAGTTGACAAAAGGGCATGCTGGCAGCAACACTATGTCATTCTCTCCGTCGGGTTTCACTGTATGGTGAGGAGTGCATCATAGGAATGAGCCGGCAGAGGGTGCATTGTTGTCGCCATCCTGGACTGGCTTTGCTGCTTTCTGACTGCTTACTGACCACCATGGTTGTCTGGTCTCCCTCTAGTGTGTGTGAGTGACAGAGGTATGACTCAAGTGGGGAAGTCTAGTGACATGGACTTCACACCCACAAGCAGGATTTTGCTAGACCTGCAAATACTGGATTTATGTCTGGCTGGAAGTGAGATCAGTATGAGACATCACGGGGTCATTAGGCCGAAGGCGGTGTACACGCCCTTTAGAATACAGTTACCCATAATCCTCAGGTATCTCAGGTAAATCCTAACTCGATCATATATTGTGAGACAATGTGACAGCCAACGGGGAGGGGATCTAATTCTTCCTTAATCGGAATGTCTAGAAGTGAATATCAATTACTTTACCATTATTACATCTCTAAATGCCTTCATGATATTATGCAACACAGTGTCTGTCTCGTTAATCCGAAAGTAACCCATGCAGGATAGCGAGAGAGAAATTTACAGGTGGTTATGTCATGGGACAGGTGTCATTACTTTCAAATTCATGTTACGGTGTAATAGCAGTGGACAGGTCACTAGGGAAGGTCTTTACAGAAATCCATCTCTATATGTCAACTACACTAAGTTCTAATAACTAAATACGAACAGAAAAGAAAGCAGTGGTTGCCGTTGTTAGCTCCCACTCATAGTCTTAGGAGCCGTGTTAATTTTGATAAACTTAGCCTCCATTGTTTTATATTGCATCTCTCTGAGCTAAAAAAAATTCTAGCCAGTGACAGTAAGGTATTATATTTGTTGAATTGACCTTCCGAAAAGTCAAAACGTGTTAATATAAAACATGATGACAGGCAAGGAGAAAAGGAGGACAATATGATTTGAAACGGTGGAGAAACACACATAAACCGATGCAAGTACTTCCTGTGAGTCATATGTGCCACAAAGGGAAATGCCCTTTTCTATCTAAAATTAAAAAAAGTTTAAATTCAAGAGATCTACAAACATCAATGGATGTGAGTTTGCTGGTATATAAAACATCGACACCCCCCAAATTGCCGGACTGTCCTGGGCAGTCTAAGGGAACAGGGTAAGCTGCCCTGATACACACAAATAGGAAATTAAAGCGGAATATAACAAGGATATAAATTAGACTTGTAATGTTATTTTCCAGTCTAATAGACAAAAAATAAATTAACGGTACGTTACTCATTTTTGTATAAATGGTTTAGTAACGTAAATATTTCACCCGCCTTGTCTTGTTCTAACAGTTACACCAGGAGCTATTTGTCCTTGAGTCAACAAATAACTTTTTCAACACAAATCATAGCAACATGCATGAGCTCTAACGGATACTATTTACCTCATGAATGTTGGATGGCGCTCAACATATGCTCGGGAAAGATTCCAGTGTATTTTAATTAAACACGCTGGCATGTATTCCTCTTTGATGTTGACTCCATCATGCGAGAACTACAGCAAATTATTAGTTTTATTGAATTCAGCGACGGGTTGAGTAAAGGGTTTTAAGTTTGTGTGTGTATAGCAAATACTTTTATGCTATCACTTCCTGAGCAAATTATTCCTAGTTTGTCTTATTTTTCGAGAGTTATTTGTACTTCGCTCTAGTTCGCTCCCATTTAAATTGATTTACGTTATGTATTAATTTATATATATATATATATATACATATATATATATATGTATATATATATATAAATATATATATATATATATATATATATATATATATATATATATATATATATATACACGTTATGTCCCATTTATGAAATTGATCAACTCATAAACTGTAAACTGGGTAAAGTCTTTTTTTACCAAGTTCCTGAAATGGGCTCCTAACCTAACTCTAACATAACCTACATAACAACGGTTAGGTTTGGTTGGGTTTTCTTTGGTTGAATTGGATTGGGTTAGGTTAAGTTGCATTGGGTTGCACTAGGATAGATTATGATCTCAGTTCACCAAGCTAAGATAGACCACAAATTGCCACTCCTTATTTGAAATAGTGACTGGACTAAGGATGCCAATCACAACTGTGTAGTGAATCTCTCCTCTAAACAACTAGACAATGATACCTTGAGTGCCCTCGGCTATGGTTTAAGTTTTGATGGTTCTAACAAGGGAGTCGACAGTGTTGACATAGCCAGAGCATTTTCCCATTTGGAGAAATTCAGTAATTTGACAAGTGAAGAAGTGAACATGTGTAAAGGTGTTGTGTATGCATCTATGTCCAAGCCTTGCATTCCAAACTATCCAGAAAGATTCACCAAAGCAATCCAAGCCCTTAAGAAAAATAAGGATCTACATGTCACTAAAGCAGAAAAAGCCAACACAGTAGTGATTTTAAACAAAGATGACTATATCTCTAAAATGAATGACCTCTTATGTGATACTACAACATATTCTAAACTCATAAATAATCCTCTCAACACTGTCAACACCCAGTTCAACAAAAAACTTTAGTCCTTATTGAGAGGCAAAGCTACTCTCATTAAACATCTTACTTCAACGTCCCCTCCACTGCCATACATGTACGGTGTAATCAAGACCCACAAGCCAAATAACCCAGCAAGACCCATCATTAGCTCAGTTGGGTCAATCCCTTATAAACTATCTAAATGGTTAGTTTCTTTACTAAATCCCCTAGTTGGCAACATTTCTAACACCAATATCAAGAATAATATGGATTTGGTTGATAAACTAAATAACTTACACATTAATTATGATTTTAAACTGGTCAGTTTTGATGTAACATCACTCTTTACAAAGGTCCCAGTTGATGATTTACTAGAGTTCCTCATAGATTCCATGGATGATATTTCACTGCCCGTCTCGAAAGACGACTTCTTCGAACTCATCAAACTATGTATTAAGGATTGCAAATTCGAATTCAATGGAGAATATTATGCTCAAAAATTTGGTATGGCAATGGGTAGTCCACTCTCACTGTATTAAGCAACTTATATATGGAATTCTTTGAAAAGAAACTATTAAGTAATATTTTACCACCTTCAGCAGTCTGGTTTAGATATGTTGATGATGTATTATGTCTCTGGCCATGTAATGAGGACCTAAAAGCTTTCCTGCCACAACTTAACAACTTAGCCCCCTCGATCAAATTCACTGTGGAATTAGAGCAAGACTGTAAATTGCCATTCCTAGACTGTCTGATACACAGAATAGGTAACACATTTAAGTTCAGTATCAATAGAAAACCAACTAATGTGTGTTCATAGATTCATTAATATTCTGCCCACCATAATAAAGTCAAACAGTCAGTATTTTCAACAATGTTTTTACGTGCCTTGAGAATTTGCAGTCCGGAATTCATTGATGAGGAATACAAATATATATATAATATTGGCTCAAACCTTAAATACCCTAGATCTTTCATAGACAAATGCCTAAACATTACTAAGAAAACTTTTTATAGAACTGATCCCAAGCCCACTCATGACAATAAGAATATCTTAATATTACCATTTCACAAAAATTTCTCACACATTCCTTCACAACTAAAAACCTGGAACGTCAATGTGGCATTTAAAAACTCATGTACTGTTAAACAAATGTTAATCAAGAACTCCCCCAACAACACAATTGGTTGCATTTATAAAGTTCCTTGCAAGGAATGTAATATGTTTTACATAGGCCAGACAGGTAAAGATCTTGCAACTAGAATTAGACAACACAAATACAGTGTTAGGACAGGCCAGGAATCCAATTCTCTGTTTGTTCATTTGAGGGATAACAAGCATTGCATTGACTGGGATAATGCCTCCTCAATATTACCATGTAATTCAATTGATAGTAGGAACATCATAGAATCTAGTCTTATTAAACATACAGAATCATTCAACATGAATTTGAGTAACGGCATGTTCAAGCTGAACAATTTTGTAGTTAAGAAGATTTGTAATCAGGTGAGAAGATCGGGTCACCCGACCATCTGACCTGACCACCAACCGTTGTGTGCTATTTAAAGATTAGTAGGGTCATTACCTAATATCTGACCATTGTGGACCTGGTCTCACCCTCCTCTGTATATATACACCTTGGTTTGTATTTCTCTCTAGTCTGTACTCACCCCTGAAGATGTGAATTACACGAAAGCGCTTGGGAACTGCGTGTTTTCTTCTTTCCTTGTGGTTATCAGCATATACCTAGATCACGCGCACCTACAGTGATTTACTTGCATATATATACATATATATATATATATATATATATATATATATATATATATATATATATATATATATATATATATATATATACATATATATATACATATATATATATATATATATACATATATATATATATATATATATATATATATATATATATATATATATATATATATACATATATAACAAAGTAGTATGTGTGTTTGTGTGTCTGCACGAGAATCTCGGAACCTACTTTACCGATCTGTAGTTATGATGGATGGTGTTATTTGTAGTGATGATGGATGTTGTTATATGTAGTGATGATGGGTGGTGTTATATGTAGTGATGATGGATGGTGTTATATGTAGTGATGATGGATGTTGTTATATGTAGTGATGATGGGTGGTGTTATATATAGTGATGATGGATGGTGTTATATGTAGTGATGATGGATGGTGTTATATTTAGTGATGATGGATGGTGTTATATGTAGTGATGATGGATGTTGTTATATGTAGTGATGATGGGTGGTGTTATATATTGTGATGATGGATGTTGTTATATTTAGTGATGATGGGTGGTGTTATATATAGTGATGATGGATGGTGTTATATGTAGTGATGATGGATAGTGCTATATGTAGTGATGATGGATGTTGTTGTATGTAGTGATGATGGATGGTGCTATATGTAGTGATGATGGATGATGTTATATGTAGTGATGATGGGTGGTGTTATATGTAGTGATGATTAGACAATAAAGTAATAACAGTTTAATGCTAAAAAAATATACTTTGCTGTACCGTTGTAGTGGAACTTACATACACCGTTAATGAACTGTTGATGGAAAAAGAAGTTTTAGGGACTGAACAGTGAGACAATGTGGAGCCTCCCAGAGGGTGGCGTCCTACCGTTGCCTAGCGAATGAGCCGTCCGGACCAAACTTGGCATGGATAGCAAGTGTCATGTGGGGATCTAAAAAAAAACCAAGCAACCCGATCCGACACACCCAACCCAACCTGACCCGTAAAACCACACAGAGGTTGAAAAGGATGTGGAAATATTGTAAAGGCCTCAACTGAGCTCACAAATATAGTCTACCCAAACATTATCCACCACTACAAGGATCACAAGTGGCTGCGTGAACGTGCAATTCTGGCACCAAAGAATGAAACAGTGGCTGAAATCAACATGACTCTACTCAGACAGCTTCCAGGCAGTGAGACCTCATTCAAATCTGTTGATACAATAATCGACGAGGACTAAGCAGTCCAGTACCATGCAGAATTCCTTAATTCTTTGGAGCCCGCTGGAATGCCTCCTCACCACCTGACTCTCAAGAGTGGAACTCCTATAATACTCTTAAGAAATCTTGAACCTAGCGAAAGAGCCGCCAGGAGAGCAGCGATTCCGCTAGTGTGTGTGTATATATATATATGTAAGTAATTCACTGTAGGTGCGCGTGATCTAGGTATATTGTAAGCTGATAACCACACGGAAAGAAGAAAACACGAAGTTCCCAAGCGCTTTCGTGTAATTCACATCTTCAGGGGTGAGTACAGACTGTACTCACCCCTGAAGATGTGAATTACACGAAAGCGCTTGGGAACATCGTGTTTTCTTCTTTCCTTGTGGTTATCAGCATATATATATATATATATTTCATGTAAATCCACAATGAGAAATGGCCAAAACTATAAATTTAAGGTATATAGAAAGCTCACACAGGTAGACAGTTTCATTCATTTTTTATCGAATCACCTTGAGTCTACCAAAATGTCAGTTTTTTCTTCTATGTTCTTTAGATGTCTGCGTATTTGTGACTGAATTTATTGACGAGGAATTGAAATACATTCGTTCCATTGCACAGAAACTCGGGTACCCTTCTGTGTTTGTTGATCGTTGTTTTAAAAGGGCTAAAAATCCTTTCATTCCTCTCAAACCAGACAAGTTCCTACACTTAAGAATATTTTGACTCTGCCCTATCGTAATGAATTTGTCCCGTTAGTTCGGTCCCTCAAGCTTCTAAATATTAATGTTGTTTTCAAGTATGACTCAACCATTACCAATATGTTAATAAGGAATAGCCCAAGTTTGAATGTAAATGGAAGTGTTTATTGTATTCCATGTAGCAAATGTAATTGTAATTATGTAGGACAGACAGGAAAAACACTGCAGCTCAGAATCAAACAACATAAGTATAATATCAGAACAGCATCTGAAAGCAGTGCCTTGTTCGTTCATGTTAGGAATAATAATCACCCCATTGCTTGGGAAAAAAGCTTAGAAGTATTTAAATCATGGTTAACTGGTAGGAAACAAAGAGTCAGCATAAATGGATTAAAGTCAGACTGGGGTGCGGTCAAAAGCGGAGTTCCCCAGGGATCTGTATTGGGCCCTCTGCTGTTTGTTATATTCATTAATGATCTTGATTTAAACATAACTAGTAGGATTAGTAAATTTGCAGATGATACCAAAATGGGGAGAGTGATAAATTCAGACAGTGACTTTGAACACCTTCAAAGAGATCTAGATACCTTACATGAGTGGTCAGTAGACTGGCAAATGAATTTTAATACTGATAAATGCAAGGTACTACAGATAGGGAAGACGAATACAAACGTTAAGTATAAACTAGGTAACACGGAAATAGAAAACTCAGTTTGTGAAAAAGATCTAGGTGTATTTGTTAGCAACGACTTGAAACCTAGAAAACAATGTATTAGCGTTCGCAACAAGGCAAACAGGATTCTAGGGTTCATATCTAGGTCTGTGAGTAACAGAACTGCTGACGTTATCTTGAAACTTTACCTAGCATTAGTGAGGCCACACATGGATTATGCGGTTCAGTTCTGGTGTCCTTATTATAGAATGGACATAGATTCTTTGGAGAGAGTACAAAGAAGAATGACAAAAATGATCCATAATATTAGAAACCTTACATATGAAGAAAGACTGAAAAGCTTAGGCTTGTATTCATTAGAGAGGCGTAGAGTTAGGGGGAGATATGATAGAGGTGTACAAGTGGGTGAGTGGGATTAACAAGGGTAAAATGGAAGATGTTCTGAAGCTCAGTAATAACGAAATAACTAGAACAAATGGCTTTAAATTAGATAAATTCCGATTCAGAAAGGGTATAGGCAAGCACTGGTTTGGTAATAGAGTTGTGGATATGTGGAATAGGCTACCGAGTGCAATAGTAGGATCGGGGACGCTAGGGAGCTTCAAGACGAAGTTGGATAGGCACATGGAAGTGCTGGGATGGGTGTGAAAGGGATCTGCCCTGTATGGGCCAGTCGGCCTCCTGCAGTATCCCACTTTCTTATGTTCTTATGTTGTGTCACAGAAAGACTTCTGGTTGAAGGTAGTTTGATTAAGGAATTAAAATCAATAAACCTTAGTGATGGTCAGTTCAAAACTGATAATATGTTACATAAATTTATTTGTCAGTAGCCCAAGGATAAAAATGCTTTGAAAACCTTTGATCTAGTTGTATGATAATTATTTTGTGGGTCCCTTATTTTTGACCTGACCTGACTAGTCACATCACCCCCCTTCTCTTAAGCTACTCTACGTGTGTCTTGGTGTGGGGATTAGTGGATGACATCATTATGACCTGACCTCATGTTTTTAAGGTCACCCTGTATATTTAAGCCTCTCTCTGTCCATGTAATCCAGTTGCCTCTGAAGATGTCTTGAATAAAGACGAAAGCTAAGGTACTCCGTTGTTTCCATTTTCCCGTGTGATTTTATCAAGATATATATATATATATATATATATATATATATATATATATATATATATATACATGCTGATAACCACCAGGAAAGAAGAAAACACGAAGTTCCCAAGCGCTTTCGTGTAATTCACATCTTCAGGGGTGAGTACAGACTAGATAGAGTAATGCAGAACAAGATGAATATATACAGAGGAGGGTGAGACCAGGTCCACAATGGTCAGGTAATGACCCTACTAATCTTTAAATGGCACACAACGGTTGGTGGTTGGGTCAGATGGGACAGTGACCCGCCCTCTCACCTGATCACAAATCTTCTTAATTACAAAGTTGTCCAGCTTGTACATACCGTTACTCAAATTCATGTTGAATGCTTCGGTATGTTTAATAAGACTAGATTCTATGATGTTCCTACTATCAATTGAATTACATGGTAATATTGAGGAGGCATTATCCCAGTCAATGCAATGCTTGTTATCCCTCAAATGAACAAACAGAGCATTGGATTCCTGGCCTGTCCTGACACTGTATTTGTGTTGTTTAATTCTAGTTACAAGATCTTTACCTGTCTGGCCTAAGTAAAACATATTACATTCCTTGCAAGGAACTTTATAAATGCAACCAATTGTGTTGTTGGGGGAGTTCTTGATTAACATTTGTTTAACAGTGCATGAGTTTTTAAATGCCACATTGACGTTCCAAGATTTTAGCTGTGCCGGAATGTGTGAGAAATTTTTGTGAAATGGTAATATTAAGATATTCTTATGGTCATGGGTGGGCTTGGGATCAGTTCTATAAAAAGTTTTCTTAGTAATGTTTAAGCATTTGTCTATGAAAGATCTAGGGTATTTAAGGTTTGAGCCAATATTATATATATATTTGTATTCCTCATCGATGAATTCCGGACTGCAAATTCTCAAGGCACGTAAAAACATTGTTGTAAATACTGACTGTTTGACTTTATTATGGTGGGCAGAATAATAATGAATGTATGAACACACATTGGTTGGTTTTCTATAAATACTGAACTTGAAAGTGTTACCCATTCTGTGTATCAGACAGTCTAGGAATGGCAATTTACAGTCTTGCTCTAATTCCACAGTGAATTTGATCGAGGGGGCTAAGTTGTTAAGTTGTGGTAGGAAAACTTTTAGGTCCTCATTACATGGCCAGAGACATAATACATCATCAACATATCTAAACCAGACTGCTGAGGGTGGTAAAATATTACTTAATAGTTTCTTTTCAAAGAATTCCATATATAGGTTGCTTAATACAGGTGAGAGTGGATTACCCATTGCCATACCAAATTTTTGAGCATAATATTCCCCATTGAATTCGAATTTGCAATCCTTAATACATAGTTTGATGAGTTCGATGAAGTCATCTTTCGAGACGGGCAGTGAAATGTTATCCAGGGAATCTATGAGGAACTCTAGTAAATCATCAACTGGGACCTTTGTAAAAAGTGACGTTACATCAAAGCTGACCAGTTTAAAATCATGATTAATGTGCAAGTTATTGAGTTTATCAACCAGATCCATATTATTCTTGATATTGGAGTTAGAAATGTTGCCAACTAGGGGGTTTAGTAAGGAAACTAACCATTTCGATAGTTTATAAGAGATTGACCCAACAGAGCTAATGATGGGTCTTGCTGGGTTATTGGGCTTGTGGGTCTTGATTAAACCGTACATGTAAGGCAGTGGAGGGGACGTTGAAGTAAGATGTTTAATGAGAGTAGCTTTGCCTCTCAATAGGGACTTAAGTTTTTTGTTGAACTGGGTGTTGACAGTGTTGAGAGGATTATTTATGAGTTTAGAATATGTTGTAGTGTCACATAAAAGGTCATTCATTTTTGAGATATAGTCATCTTTGTTTAAAATCACTACTGTGTTGGCTTTATCTGCTTTAGTGACATGTAGATCCTTATTTTTCTTAAGCGCTTGGAGTGCTTTGGTGAATCTTTCTGGACAGTTTGAAACACAAGGCTTGGACATAGATGCATACACAACACCTTTACACATGTTCACTTCTTCACTTGTCAAATTACTGAATTTCTCCAAATTGCAAAATGTTCTGGCTATGTCAACACTGTCGACTCCCTTGTTGGAACCATCAAAACTTAAACCATAGCCGAGGGCACACAAGGTATCATTGTCTAGTTGTTTAGAGGAGAGATTCACTACACAGTTGTTATTGGCATCCTTAGTCCAATCACTATTTCTAATAAGGAGTGCCAATTTGTGGTCTATCTTGGCTTGAAGATCAGAACGCTCGCGTCTCAGGTTATCAAAACAGTAGTCCAACATGAACTTTTTCCAATAACTCGGTATGGTCATGATAAAAGCGCGCTTTTTTTGTCTTACAATACGGAAGGCTTCATCCACTTCAATTTTCTTTATTTCAAAATGTTTCTTAAGGATGATATATACATATATATATATATATATATATATATATATATATATACATATATATATACATATATATATATATACATATATATATATATACATATACACATATATATATATACTGTTACGAGTTGGGGATTTAGAATATAGTTATACGTCTACCCAGATCCCAACGGGTAACAACAAAAAAAAAAAACAAAGACAATCGGACTAAAAAAAGGGTAGACAAAGGATGCGAGTTTTCGTTGTATATAATAAAGTACCATAAATTCCTTAACAAAATATTCAGCTTATACGCTACCCTTAACCAAACTTAACCTAAACACGAACAGTATATACATAGTAATAAAACAATAGTGAAGCAATGTGGAGGGGGGAGAGGCAATACAAGATTACAAATACTTAAGTGAGGAGCTGAGATGGCTGACGAGCAAGGCTGAGTATGGTAGAAGACGGTAAATAGTCACTGTGCCGTAGGTTTCCAGGATAGGTGATCCTGTGGTCGCTTCCCAGAGTGAAGTCTGTCCTCTCCTCGAATTGGAGCTGACAAAGTAGACTGAGGCGGAAGTGACGCAACAACCAGGATATGGAGAAGGGAAACCCGAGAGTGGTAACTAAGACGAGCCATACTCGTGTTTCGTCCCTAGATGGCGTTGCTCGTGGTGCTGGGTAGGTAGATGAAGACGATGGGTGGAGGGGTTCGTAACAATACATATATATATATATATACATATACACATATATATATATATATACATATACACATATATATATATATACATATACACATATATATATACATATACATATATATACATATATATATACATATACATATATATACATATATATATACATATACATATATATACATATATATATATACATATATATATATATACATATATATATATACATATATATATATACATATATATATATATACATATATATATATATATACATATATATATATATATATATACATATATATATATATATATACATATATATATATATACATGTATATATATACATATATATATATATACATATATATATATATACATATATATATATATATATATATATATACATATATATATACATACATATATATATATATACATATATATATATACATATATATATATATATATACATATATATATATATATACATATATATATATATATACATATATATATATATATATACATATATATATATATATATATACATATATATATATACATATATATATATACATATATATATATATATATACATATATATATATATACATATATATAT
>CAUDMG010000961.1:757500-1080187 GCA_958450375.1 Homarus gammarus | reverse complement strand
GGAAGAGAGCGCTTCCTGCTCATAGCGAGAGATGGTGGAACTAGGCCTATATGATATTAAATGTAATTTACCGAATTAATAATGATGCGATTCATGAAGTAAGGGACTATTATTGAATTTGAAATTATTATAGATCGTTTATCAGTCTGAATAACGTTACGGGCGTCCCAAGGAGTTATTAGTTAGGCGGAAAATATGTCACGTAGGCCTAAGCTAACGCCTTGAGAGGAGACGCGACGCTGGCTCTCTCTCAGTCAGGGGAGCAGTCAAACATACAAGACGTCCCTGCGCGTCCGTCACAGAAATAGTCACGTGGCCTAGTCACCTGTGTTGCACTATTGCAGTATAACAAGTAAGTCTCATTCGATCTCAGACAGGGTTAGATAGGGCAGTGATAAAGTAAACTAGAGCTAACAGTGAGTTCATTTCAGGGTTTCCGTCAGAACCCACTTGACTGGAGTTGACCGGAGTTGACTGTGAGAGATTGACTGCCGTTTGAGACTGCCGTTGATGATTGAGGGTGGCGATTGTCGCCATTGGACCGATCAGTGTAGGCCTGTCACTGTTTAGCGGGGTAGCAAAGGATCTCTTGAGTGAACGAGTGCTCCCGACAACTAAAACGACACGGGACCAGCATCAGCAGTGGGTGATCAGTTCTTACCACTCGGGTGCACAACACCACGTGTCCTCGGTCAGCTAGAAGTGTTGCCTACTGGCCATAGACACCTGCTGGCGTTCTCTCTTCCTGCCCATGGACGCACTGGGAGTACACTGAGGCTATCTGAGTAAATTAATGGTCACACACTGAGACCATGAGTCTAGGACTCTAGGAGATTCCTAGAGGAAAATTTTATCTCCCTTATTGCGGGTGTATGTTGAGTTGGGTGGAGCATGGTTCACGGGTATTGGTGGACCCAGTAACAAACCAATAATAGGGACAATATATTTGTGTGTAGTTAATACCATTTCTCAGTTACTGATGTTATCTTGAAGTGTGTTGTTTAATATTTCTTAAATAATTTTGATAGTATTGTTGTTTGAATGTTTGTGTCACTAAGTGGAACCAGAGTGATGCTGTGATTTGATTCTTTAATGCATCTAATTTTTCTTCATAATTCTGATCTCAGGTATAACCTTTGTTCCCCAGAGTAGTGGTTAAGTTAGGTTAGGAAGTGTGCATCTGTTGGGGTAACATAATTATATTGAGTGCCCTTTAGGCCTATTCATTGTAGAGTATTTAATTTCTTATTTTTAATACCATTTCCTAAATGACTGATATTATTTTGTGAAAGCCCTTAAGGCCTGTTTCATGTGTGCAAGCAACATTTCTTAATACTTCAAATTTATTGTTGCCTGAGTTTCTAATAATTTCTATATCATGTATAACTTTTATTCCCCAGAGTAGTGTTTTAAGTTCAAGTTAAGAGGTGGGCATATTGGTGTACCATTATTTGATTGTGTTTGTAGTGTTGGAGGGAATATAAGTGTCTAAATTTTACAGTGTGTCTCATTCATCCCAGTCACAGACGCTATCCTTCCACGGGTCACGGACAATTCATTTTGTTTAGTAGATTTAAGTGTTCTTGTGCTGGTTCGGGATTTTTCTCAAAGGGGCGCTTCCACTGCCTTTACCATCTATTAATTTTTAATAAACCCCAAGTCAAGTGAGAAATTAAAGTCCAGTATATTCCGACCGGTTACATATATATATGTAACATGTATATATTCATCTTGTTCTGCATTACTCTATCTAGTCTGTACTCACCCCTGAAGATGTGAATTACACGAAAGCGCTTGGGAACTTCGTGTTTTCTTCTTTCCTGGTGGTTATTAGCATATATATATATATATATATATATATATATATATATATATATATATATATATATATATATATATATATATATATATATATATATATATATACTGTATAGTCGTAGAGAGAGATAGACAGTTATCTGCAGCACACTCAATTATGTAATGCGGTCTAGGACTGAGACATGTGAACTCTGAACTTTGATCCCTGAATTATTTCAGGCAATGTGAGGTTGTGTTCACAAGCTGCGACCTGCCTGGCACTTCGTGTTTCTCTGGGTCTCAATATAGGAACTCTCGTTGTGATGCAATGTCGATCTGCCCCCCTCCCCCTGGTTTTTTGAAGCCTTGAATTTGGTATTTTCAAAGAGGAATACTTCTCTGTAAAATGTTTCTCTCGTGTCCCATAATTCGATGCCTCCATCCCGGGCTACGCCTGGTCAAACCATCTGTAAATGTGTCTGAACAGCTGGGTAAAATAAAGAGAGAGAGAGAGAGAGAGAGAGAGAGAGAGAGAGAGAGAGAGAGGAATTAATTTTAGGATAAAATTCATCTTGAGAATCGACAGCCAATATTCACATAAGGCAACGGTCTGGATGAGATGAATTGAGTACTTTATTGGGGGATAACGAGACGACCCAGAAAAACACAGAACGAAATACTTTCGCTGGTGCAAGGTAGTGAGTTATTGTATAATGCCAAAGATATAATTACATAGTGCCAGAGGTACAGCCTCCCGCACTTCCACCAGCAACAGTTAGCGTTGTAAATAATCGTCTCAGAAATTTAAATACTTTATTGACAATAAAACTATTACATCAAAGGGACAGGGTAGTATACTACTCCCACCCTCACCTTTGCCATCCCCTTCCAGGGTTTACAAAAAGTTATAACTGTTACTACAATATTTATTTTTGCATCAGTGAAATAGTTCATTTTGGCATAAACAGTGAACTACTTTAAAAAACAGATAAGGCATTTCTACACAAATTTAAATGTCATACCCTTGGAACAAAATGTTTATACATTGCAAGAATTATTTTAATTTTTCCCATTATTAATCATCCAACAAACTGGTTTCGTTAAAGAAGTGATCTCGCTGTTCATGTATGGTTGGATTTGTTCATCCTATTACATAATGTTGAAGTGGATGTGCATCCCTAAGATGACACTGTTGACAAGGTTGACCCGCCCCTCCACGTAACTGCTAGTAATATTTGTATCTCAATCTTAGTCTCATTATATCAGTATCAACAGATGGTAATATAGTACCATAAGTTATACATTGGTGTTCTGTAAAACATACAAATAATGCTGAAAACTCTCGCTACATACGGCAATCACTTATCTTCTTCCTTTTTCCCATTCCTCTCTTTTTCTTTTCATATCACTCTTTATCGTTCTAATACTTACATTGCTAGCAATATCTAGAAACATCTTTTCTGCAGCTTTTTGGTCCAATTTGTCAGCCATTTCATTTAATTGAATCCCCACATGTTATGGAATCCATGCAAACTGCACAGTACATTCCATTTCTTGCATTACTATGACCAGTCGTTTACAGATATTAACACTGTGACAGTTACATGGATTTTTACTCTTCAAAGCTTCCAATGCACTTTTACTATCAACAAAAATATATGTTTCTTTGCATTTCTCGATAGAAATCTGGAGTCCTCACATAATGCGTGAAGTTCAGCCAGCGTGTATGATGTGTTGTTACTAATTCTTTTATAAACGGTTTCATCTGCATAGCACCCATTGATAAAAAATCCCTTATAAAAACACCACATCCCGCTTGACCGTTACTTAATACTGATCCATCACAATATATATGTACATTGTTTCGCATGGTAAAATTATTTATTTTCTCTAAGAAGACATTTCGTAAATAACTGGGATGCCAATCATCTTTTTTCCCTTCAAGCTGTAAAATATCTACTGCAATGCATCCTTCCTGCCATGGTCTAAACCTTAAATAAGTTTGTAATGAAATGCAATATTTCTCTACTCCATACTCAATCATAATGTTACATAATAGCCTTGCATACTTGGACACATTGCCAAGATCTATTCTTTCATTTCAGCACATTATTGTAGGGGACAACCTATTACCTCCTCCTCTCCTAATGGTCCTAAGAGTAATGGCTACAGCAAGTTCCTTTACTCTAAGTTCTATTCACATTTTTTTTCAATATTAGTGTTCCTTTGGCAACCTAAAACGATTCTTATGGCCTCGTTTTGTGTCATTTCAAGCTTTTGAATAACTGTCTTACTATACATTATAAGGATGTGAGCCGCATATTCAATAACTGAACGTATAGTACTGATATAGACCATCCTTAAAATAGGAATACCTGCGCCATTTCCCTTCCATGCCAAAGCTCTTAAAGGTCTTAAACGTCCTTTACATGCATTCTCCAGGTACTGCATCTCACGTACTTTTCGGTTGGACTTATATCCAATGTAAAGTAGCTAAAACAACTATCGGTGCAGGTGAAGGTCGAATTGCTCCAAAATTTTACATGTGACTAGGGACAGCTCTCATATACCAATATTTATCGTCCATGGTCTCATATTGTTTCCCACAAAGTACTGTATGCACAGACAGTTGTTTTAGCTACTGTACATCCCAAAATGTTTGTAAACATCAAATTTTTTTAGCCATAATCTATTCAGAAATAAAACCACTTGTTCATAATTTCCGACCTGATATTTAGTTTTTTCATTGTTAATTACAAGGCCCATTCTACAACAAAGTGTACTCAATGCATCTAAAGCCTCATGCATGTTTTTTTATGTAGGTTATGTATCTAAGCTACTGTGCCGAGTAGCAACCTTGTATATAAGCTACTGTGCCGAGTAGCATCTATGTATGTAATTACGTGGCAACAATGCACGTGTTATGCGGCAACATTGCCCCGAAGCTGCCATATGGCAATGCAGCCTCAGTCTGACTCCATGGGTCGTGCTCATTACTTGTATCTCTCCTATCCGTTAATAAATGGACTTTAGTGTTACCCGGTGTTTCCCTACCCATCACTGCCTTCTTCAGGGAACACTTGGAACCTTCATGGCGCAGTGAGTAGGATTTGTGGACTTACAGGTGTTGTGAACAATGCCGACAGTTACGTCTGCCGGTGATGTGAGTGTCGACTCTAGTGTGTTGTGTTGTGTTGCGTTGTGTTTCGCAGCGACGTGCAGTGTTGCGCCTTCACAGTGCGTTTTAGTGACGGTGGCAGTGTTAGTGTCAGTGTATTAGTGTGTCTAGAGCTGAGAGTTGAGCATTGGCCTGTTTTTTGTGGTACCCACGGAGAACGCAGGCGTACACCCTTCTCGTGTGACATCCGGGGAGACATTAACGTTCTTACCTCCGCTGTGGTCGCAGCCCGGGTGGCGCATTAAGGCCACTACGATTTGCTCTCTCAGACACACACACACACACTCACGCACGCAAGCACTCACGAATAGAACAGTGGACTCTATGCGTTATTTCTGCGCTGTTTACGTCATATATATGTGGTTCGAGCTGATGAGGCGCCACTTTATATACAAAACAGCGCAGTTCAGGCATACTAAGACGGGCGGTAAGAAGGGACAACGTCGAGATGGGAGACACAACTCCCCACCTTCCCCTCTACCGGGTGCAGATGGAGCTTCTGCGCCCACTGCCTCTCATCCTCCACCTCCAGCGATGGACATTGCCACAATTCTGAGGTGGATGGACGACAGGGACGAGAGATGCAGAGAGATGGAATTTCAGAGGGAGGAGACACGAAGAGAGGAGGAAAAGGCGTACTTTGATGCAATATTGGCGACCCTGGCGCTAACCCACCCTCCCTCACTCGCAGGTAACGCGCACCAAGGCGCCAGTACCCTCCCTCACTCGCAGGTAACGCGCACCAAGGCGCCAGTACCCTCCCTCCTCCACCACACCAGCGTCCTCCAGGTACTCTTGCTACTCCAACAGCTCCCAAGGCATCTGTTCAACCCCCACCCGCCCAATCACCAGACGTCACGTTTCAGCTTTTTCGTGAGTGGAGGCGGCGGTGGACAGATTACTCCACGATGGTGGACCTTGATATCATGCCTCCAAACAAACAGCTCATCCAACTGCGGATGTGTTTGTCGCTGGAGACCCAGAGAGTTTTGGAGCACACGTTGAAAGTGACTCCTGATTCACGTCTTCAGTGACAGATGTGCTCGACCTTTTAAAGGTCGGAATAACGAGGCTTTGTGTCGCAACGCGTTCACCAGCTGCAAGCAGGCAGAGAATGAATCCTTTGACGACTTTTTTGTACATTCAAAGAGTTTGTCGGAGGAGATCGACGTCTGCAACGCGCACAGCCGGGAATGTGAGGAAGCCTGGATCAAGCACGGGATCTTGACAGGTGTCAGGCAAGAAGAGTTGGTGCAGCGACTCATCCCCCTGGACGCTTCCTCCACACTCTAGGTGGTAGTGACTGAATGTCGGTCATACGAGGCCACCAAGTCAGCCACCTCTGCCTTATAGGCCCCACCTGCTGTGAGAGCTATCTCACAGTACAAGGAGGGTAAGAAAGCGGCCAACAACGTGAAGGCTGCCTCACGTTCTTCCACGTCTCCGCCTAGTGCTTCCTGTGGCAGCTGTGGAAAGCAGCATGGCCCCAAGACATGCCCGGCCGCCGACGCACTGTGTCGTGGATGTGACCGTAAGGGCCACTGGTCTAACACAGACAGGTGCCCTGCACGAGGCCACAAGTGTCAAGCCTGCTGTCGCTATGGACACTACGACAAGTGTTGCCGCCAACCCAAGCCCAAAAGCCCGAGACGAGGAGGAAAGCAGCGCACTTCCCGAGGGGTGGTTCGCACGCAGCCCCCTTCGGATGGCCCACGCAGCCCCAAGCAGCAGCTGAGTCACATCAAGAGGGTGGAATCGACCACACGCCCCAGGCTACCCCTTCCCTTACCATCCGCGCCGCCGTCACACACGGTGATGTGTCGGGTCACATCGAGGTGATACCTGACACCGGCGCTGGTGCTTTGTGATAGGCCTGAAGCACCTCCAGAAACTGGGCCTCACCAAACGCGACCTGGGACCACCGCCGCAGCTGTGGGCTCTTTTCAAGCGGAGATCACCTACGGCAACAGGTCGTGTCACTGATGGATGGACGTGCAGCCTACTCTCGCTTCACCCTTGTTGTCGTGGGAGCACTGCAAGGAGTTAGGCGTGGTGCCCAGAGACTTTCCCGAGCAGATCCCAGCTGCTCGGTACACCACCAGCAGGGTGGGTGAGTCAACGAGCGACGCGCCTGGCACTGCCGCACAGAGCTGCCCAGAACCAGAGTCCACTCCCGCCCCACCTCCACCCAAGTCACTGATGCTTCCTCTTCACAGCGAGACGTCTCCTTCAGGCGCAAGGGCCTACTTCCTGAAGGAGTAGTCGGAAGTGCTGGTGACGAAGGAGGCCCTATGGACCGCGCCACTGAAGGCTATGGCTGGTCCGCCTATGAGGATACACCTGCGGGAAGATGCACATCCGTTTGCCATACACACTACCCGGTTGATCCCTCTCGCCTTCAGGGATTCAGTCAAGAAGGAACTGGATTCCATGGTGGCCCAGGGTGTCATCGTACCCGTTGGTGACGACCCGTCCCCTTGGTGCCACCCTCTAGTCGCCGTGGCTAAGACTAATGGTGGAGTGCGGATTACTACCGACTTGTCTAACCTTAACAGCCAGATGTCCCGTCCCGCCCACCCTTCACCCACACCTTTTGCAGCTATACGGAGTGTGGACCCGAAGGTACAGCACTTTTCGACAATGGACGCCCTCTGTGGTTACTGGCAGATCCCACTGAAGAAGGAGGATCAGCCACTGACCACTTTCATCACGCCTTACGGACGCTTCCGCTACTGCTGTGGCCCTATGGGATTCGCTGCTACGGGGGACGCCTTCTGTCTCTGTGGTGACATGGCACTTCAAGGCGTGACCAACTGCGTGAAGGTAGTGGATGACGTCCTTCTCTACGATGATGACTACCTGACACATCTTCGCCACATCGACGAGGAACTGACCAGGTGTAGGACGCACGGCATCACTCTGAATGCCGAGAAGTTCGTCTTGGCCGCACCTGCAGTGTCTTTCTGTGGCTACCGTCTTTCAAGGGATGGCATTGCTGTGGACCCGGAGAAAGTTCGCGCCATAGCGGACTTTGCCAAACCTGCCAACCTTACAGATCTCAGGTCTTTCATGAGCCTGGTGAACCAGCTGGCAGAATTTTCTCCTAACGTCTCCGCCATTGCCGGGCCTCTCCGCCCCCTAATGAGCCCCACGAGGACTTTCACATGGACCCCTGACCACGACCTCGCCTTTCATAGGGTGAAGGAGGCCCTGTCAAGTCCACCTATCCTCGCTACTTTCAGCCCAGCGCTCCCCACCGTCCTCCAGACAGACGCCTCGCGCCTGTACAGGGTTGGTTACACCCTTCTCCAGGATCACGGTGGAGGAAAGTACCGGCTCGTACAGTGTGGCTCTCGCTTCATCACCGATGCTGAGTCTCGCTACGCTACCATCGAGCTGGAGCTGCTGGCAGTGGTATGGGCCTTATCGAAGTGCAAGTTTTACTTGATTGGCCTACAGCACTTCGACCTCATCACAGACCCCAGGCCCTTGGTCCCCATTCTTAACCACTATCCGCTGGATGCCATCAAGAATCCCCGCCTCCAGCGCCTGAAGGAGAAGATTTTGGCCTTCGTCTTCACCACGGCTTGGCGCGCAGGTAAGGAGTTGTGCATCCCGGATGCCCTCTCCCGCTCCCCAGAGCGGAACGATTAACTGCGTGTTTTGCAACAAAACTGATTACCAGGGCTCGGGAAAGTGACATCAAGAATGTACTCTTACGAGCACTGAAACTTAACAGAGATATTTTTAACAAGAAAAAATGGCTATTGTGCGCATCTGAAGCTGTAAATCGACTGAAATTAAAAGACACAATTCTCAGCAAAGGACCTGATACAATGAGTCCAGACTACAGCACCCAAGCACCGTGGGAGTCCCCGCCAGCAGTCTTCAACATTCTACAAACTGGGACAAGAAAGGCTGACTGTAACCCACATGAGCTCCGACAGGTAGCAGAGAGAAACATGAAGGCTCTAACACAAAACAATAGTGTATTACACAGACAGTTCCGTAGAGACCACCAGTACGAAGGCAGGAGCAGCCTTCACTATAGAAGGAGGTAACACGTCCCTTTGGAGAACCTTAGATTGATGCTCTACTTTGCAAGTTGAGCGAGTTGCCCTACTTGGAGCCCTAAGACACGCTTCCATAAACAGTCAACAAGGCATTGTAATACACACTGACTCACGATGTGCTATCAAAGCACTACAATGCAGAGAGCCTAGAGACAACATTCATCAAATAAAGTCAGTTGTTGGCCTACTGCAAGGGTTAAAACTACAAGATCGGCAAGTTATCATTAATTGGGTGCTTACTCATTTTGGAATCCCGGGGAATTAACGAGCTGATGCTGCTGCCAAGGCTGCGTTAGGACAGCGAAACATTGAGATGAACATCCCGCCCAGTCAGGAGCAGATAAAGAAGACCACAATAACACGAACTGCCCAGTGTAAAATAGACAAACATAGAAGATTAACACAAGAGAAGGTTACCAAAATGCTAACCACCAACCAATCTCAAGAAATCCTACAGTTTCTTACCGAGCATCCACCCCCACGTTAGTGGTGGAGATGTACAGTTAACTAAAAAGATGCTGGTGTTTTATCCCAGCAGTAGGTGGACCAGCATTTTAGCTTAAGGTCCGTGTAGGTAATATTCCTACAAATCTTAAAAAAAAAGAAAAAAGAAATAAAAAATCAAATTACCGTCTCTTGTAAGGTTATAACATTCACTTTGTACAATAGTGCATAAGCATGCACATCTGTGGTCCTAGGACGTAAGCTATTTACATTTCATGAAAGTATACTTAAACTAGTATCCTCCATTTTCTCTATTTACAACAGAAACTAACCTTATTCTCTCATTACCAAACTGTTCAAGTACTTTTTTCACTCGAGCTAATACCTAATCATGTAATACTTCGGGTATGTCACCCCACTTGCTGGTTATCTCTTCCCTTTTGTCCACATTTCCGGTCCCCCAAAACAAAGATGATTTGTCATATTTTATGATTGTAATATTTTCAATCTTCTTTCCTTTTAGTTGAACATCCACATTTCTATGTTCAAAAAAATGGGCAATTACCTTCTGGTTGTCCTCTACCTTTTTTCTAAGCATCTGAATTTCTTGCCTGAGTTGAACTACTACACCATACACATCACCAAACTTGTCAATTACCTTCTCTTCTGGAACAACTTTTGGTGCAGCTCCTGTACCAATTCCTGCTACCTTCAACGTGTCACTCTGTTCCATCCTCTTCTTCCACACGTTCTCTATTGAAGGTAGAGTTGTCTCTCCTGCATCTCCTCGTCCTTCCTCCGTTTCTCGCTGTTGCACTTTTCCCACTATTTGCTACCGCACAACACGCATCTATGGCTTCTTATTGTAAATTGAAGAACCTGCATTATGCACGCAGCCACAATTGCAACAGCTCGACACAACATGTTGCCCAGACTTTATCTTATTTCCACATTCTATTGAATTATGATTTTTTCCACCATAATGACACCGACATTCACTTTGACATTTCCAGGCCATATGGCCCCACCTGCTGCACTTGTAACACAGATCAGGTTGTTCAATAAACTTTGCAATTCTCCTATATCCTATTCCAGAAATGAATATCTTCTCTGGAACGTCTCCCTTCATCAACGCTACCACATTGGTTCTTCTTCTCACTTCGGATGTCGTGTCTCTTTACCCATACGAATCGTATATCGTCAAGAAGAAAATCAGGATCCGGTATAACCTGGTATAAGAAGACTCTCACCTTGGTGTGTTGTTCTGTGTCCTGAGGCATCGTCATTATCAGTTCCTTAAATCCTCTCGTCGTCAAAAACTTTACCGCCTTATCCCCAGCTACAGTCAGGTAGGAATTATTACGACCTTCCTTAAGCAGGGGTTCAAACTTTTTATGCTCTTATCCCAGTCTAGCAGCCCACAGCAACCGCTCACTTGGAAAGTTCAACCTCCTCCTACCCGAGCTGTTTCCACCACACGGGTTGCTCGGCACATTGGTACTTTCACGATGATCCATTCTACTAACCTGCTGTGTTTTATTCCCTGTTTAATTCCTTTTGATTTCTTCTCTGTGCGCAGCCTTCTTCTTCCTCTCATTCATGATCTCATCACTATCACTTCCTTTTCTTTTCTTCGCCATCTTTCACCTTCTCTTCTTTTCTTTCTTACTAATCTCCTCTTGAAAACTGTCTGTCACCTCCATTGATGTTGGTCGCGGATCATCTGCTTCCGATTCGCTAATTTAAGGCCGCAGGTAGTCTTCTAAGCTGTACAGTAGTGCAATCTTTTCTTCTCTAGCCAAACCCTTCACAAGTTTCTGCCCACCACTTACCCCAGGCATGGTGCAAAGCTTAGGCAGCCAGTGAAAATGAGCAGTGTTGTCGCAGAATACAAGGCTGACACGTCCGACCAGTACGGCCAGCATCTGAATCATACTCTCGTGCCGTGGAGTGGAGGACTGCTGGATGTAGGGAGAGGAGGGTGACGGGCTACTGGAGGGAGGTGAAGAGGGTAGGAGTGGAAGTGGACAAGAGGAATTGTGCGGCTAGCAGGACTGGATTTTGTATTATGTAGAAGCATATAATAAGTTAACCTGTCGCTTAATATCATGATTGACTCATATTGGCTGTGAGCAAATATTTACCCATTCTTGCTTTGTGCAACCACTGTCACCAGAACAGATCCTCACACAAACCAAATTCACACCACACTCATGATAATGCCCAACAATATTCATATTCTCTGCCATGCTTGTTATGATATCTGTGTCGCCTTCTCCTGCACTAATTACAAGGAAAAAATAAAATTAATCCACCACCTTTGGCATCAGAGGCCATGTAGCACTTCAATGAGGAGGGAGAACGCTACCTCTCCCACCAGGGGTGTGGCCGGAGTCTTATTTGCCTTAGTGACCTTTGTGCAGTCGATAGGCATTAGTCTGTATTTTAAGTAATTAAGCGTGGTAGAGCCTAATTACAGGGTACTACTGATATTTGTTTAATGAATAACCATGACAAAGGCTGTATAACCAAGTATGACAAGTATTACGAACCACGCCATCTATTGTGTCATGATCTAACTACCCAGCACTACAGAGCAACGCCATCTAGGGACGCGACCCGAGTATGACTAGACTTAGTCACCACTCGGGGTTTCCTTTTTACATACCCTGGTTGTTGCGTCACCTCCTCCAACTCTTCCTCATCAGCTCCGGATCGAGAAGAGTTCAGTTCACTCTGGGAAGTGACCACACTTGGATTACCTATCCTGGAAACCTACCGCACAGTGACTACCTACCATCTTCTTCAATACTCAGCCCTACTCGTCAGACACTTCAGCACCGCACTTGAGTATTGTAACCCTATATTACCTCCCACCTCCACTTGCTTCAGATTGTTGTATGTTGTATAAATATGTATATACTGTTAAGCCAATCTTGTACATGTTTAAGTTAAGTATGGTTAAGGGTAATTTATAGAAAGCTGGATATTTTGTTAAGGAATTTATTGCACTTTATTATACACAACAAAAACTCGCATCCTTTGTCTACCCTTTTATAGTCCGAGTGTCTTTGCTTGTTTAGTTTTTTTATTGTTGTTGCCTGTTGGGATCTGGGTAGACTTTTAACTATATTCTAAACCAGTTTCTAAATCCCCAACTCATAACAAATGGCGACCGTGACAGGACCCGACCTTAAGTGCCATATTTCTTCCCCCCTTGTTACTCCTTGTTAATTATTCCTCCCAGTCACTTCTGTTCACAATTGCTTTACCTTGGTTTAAAGTTCCCTTCATATGTGTGTGCATTTATTGGTATTATCGTACAGTAAGAGTGACAGACGTAGGATATTAGATTCCGAGTGTCATAAGGCTTACCTGTTATTACACGTAGGCAGTCGTGTAGCAAGTTTTATCGAGTGTAGGGAAGAATCCGGATCTGTTTAATGCCGTACCCTCGCTCCAGAGTAGGCTGTTCCATAGTCACTAGTTTAGGGTGAAGTGATATCTTGGAACGCCCCTCTCTACCAGGACCCCATAATTATAAAGCCTCAATTATTGTTCTTCTCAGTATCTCATTCCGGGTCAATAATAAAGTAACTCAAGGGTTGTTTATCCGGATCTTTATATTAATGCCGTAATACGCCCTTCCTGTTTCAAGTATCTTTCCAAGTCTCTTATCCTTATTTAAGAATCTGATCAGAAGAACAATATTCATAAGTGTAATTTCCCTAGGTATAACTTGGGTAGTTTCCGGGACTTTCTGGTTATCCACTGCCGTGATATTTTCTAGGGTAATCTACTTATCTTATCTTTTTGGCCATTAGTTAATTTATCTAGTTTTTCTTAACAATGACCACCTCAGGTTTTGATCTCCAGGATTTTATTGAAAATCCTTCCGCAGCTAAATTACAGCAAATGTCTAAGGAAGTGTTCAAAAATCAGGTAATTGAAATGTTGGTTCAACAAGAAGTTTTAGAAGAATCCCCTGTTGACCAATTAACGCCCATGTCCAATACACTTCAACCACTATCTACCACCCCTCCTCACTCAGAAGTTGCCTTAGAAATAGAACGAGCTAGGTTCGAGTTCCAAATCAAAATGAAAGAATTCCAGTTGGAGCATGAGTTGGAACAGGCCAAGTTGGAGCAGGAGGTTAGACTGAAAGAACTACAGGTAAAAGAGACAGAAGTCACCTTAACATCGGAGTTTAAATCAAAAGAAGTGGCATTAAAAGAGAGACTAGCTGCTTTTAACCCTGCTAATGCTTCTTCCCTTGTTCCCGAGTTTGATGAATCAGATATGGACGGGTCATTTAGGACTTTTGAGAAAATAGCCGGGAAGAATGAGTAGCCTAAGGACCAGTGGGTGTCGGTGTTAGTTCCTAAATTATGTGGTAAGGCTCGTAGAGTTTATAACTGTTTAGACCAGACTGATGACTATGATAACGTAAAAAAGAATATCCTCACCTCTTATACTATCACGCCAGATAGATATCGGCAGAAGTTTTGTAAACTAACCAAAACATTTTCACACACCTTTGTTGAGTTTGCTCAAGAAAAGCTTAGGTTTTTCAAGAAGTGGTTAGAGGCTAGAGAGACCTCCACATTTCAGGATTTATTAAACTTGGTAGTCCTGGAGGAGTGGAAGAGCATGTGTGGAGGAGCGTGGAGAGGTTAATTTCGGGCGTGCGGCTGAGGTGGCTGATGCGTACGCCTTGCTGGTGGAGTCACTGGGCAGTAGGGAACGTGGTACTTTCCAGCATGTTAGGTCCTCCTCTGATGATAGCCTTGGGGACGTGAGAGGTAGGTCGAAAGGTCCCACACCTCCCCCCCCCCCCCCCCCGATGCAACCAAGTTTTATTGTTCTTACTGTAAAAAACCAGGCCATACGATCCAGTCTTGTAAACACCCAAAGTGTCGAACTTCTAAAAGTAGTTCCCTGGATCCCAAAGTCAAACCAATAGCAACCACCAATGTGGAAAGGCCCCATCAGGATCTCTTCTCTCCATTCACGTATGAGGGAAAATTTTCAATCACAGACGGGTCTCGTTCTTTCCCTATTCATATACTACGTGATACGGCCGCAGCACAATCTATCCTCCTGTTTAACGTCATTCCTGATATATCTACGGCATTTACAAATGAGTGTTCTAATTTCAGATCTCTCATCCCATTCTTCCTATCCCTTAGCTAAATTGCTCCTCCACTGTCCCTTGATTACTGGGGAAGCGCAAGTAGCCATTAGGAAAGATCCAATGCCTGTGAGCGGCGTTCATTTATTATTGGATAATGACTTGGTAGGAGATCTAGTGGTTCCCAACATAAAGACAGTCGACTCTCCCTTACCTGTCAACTCCACCACTGACCTTGAAGAAACTATTCCTCACCTTTTCCCATCTTGTGCTGTCACCCGGTCACAGAGTGTGCGAAATGGGCCCTCTTCATCTAAAACCACCTCCAATATCTTCCTACCCACAGAAGATCTGTACAATATGACCATTAGTAAGGATGAGCTCATTAAAGCCCAACAATGTGATCCATCTTTGAATAAACTTCATCATGCGGCAGTTGAAGGTAAAGATTTTAACACCCTTCCTTGTTTTTATTATCAGGAAGGGGTTTTGATAAGGGCCTATAGACCCCCTGAGCTTACCCATCTAGACACGTGGTCTGAAATACATCAAGTGGCAATTCCCTCCTCAGTCAGACCAGCATTAATTGCCCTTGCCCATGATGGTATTTCAGGACATTTGGGAATCCTGAAAACATATAAAAAGCTCCTCCAACACTATTACTGGCCTGGACTTAGGAAGGATGTGTCAAATTACCTAAAATCTTGTAATATTTGTCAAATGGTAGGAAAACCAAATGAAAGTATACCAGCAGCTCCCATTAAGCCCATCCCAGTATTTTCTACACCATTTGAAAAGATTGTTGTGGATTGTGTAGGCCCATTACCAAAGACTAGGAAGGGAAATCAATTTCTGCTCACAGTTATGGATACCAGTACACGTTATCCTGAGGCTTTTCCCCTTAAAAGCATCACTTCAAAAAATGTAATCAAACCTCTTTTGCACCTTTTCACTTCAGTGGGCATTCCTAAAGAGATCCAATCCGATCAGGGCACCAATTTTACAAGCAATCTTTTCAAACAGGTGATGAAAGACCTCAGTGTGGACCATTGTACATCTTCGGCTTACCACCCACAATTCCAAGGTTGCTTGGAACGGTTCCATCAAACTTTCAAATCAATGCTAAAAAAATACTTTATAGAACACCAAAAGGAATGGGATGAAAGCATTGACTTGTTACTCTTTGCCATCAGGGAATGTCCCCAGGAGTCATTGGGTTTCTTCCCGTTCGAGAAACTATATGGGAGACAAATTAGGGGACCCCTTAAAATAGTAAAGGAGCAGTGGTTTGACACTCCATCTATTAAGCCCGCAACAGTTTCCCAATACATTGACACTTTACGGGACAAATTAACTGAAGTCCGAACCATTGCTCAGTCAAACTTAAAATAAGTCCAAGACAAAATGGTGAAGTCCCAACCTAAATTAGTTGAAAGATCATTTTCTCCAGGTGACAAAGTGTTACTCTTTCTACCCATTCCAGGCTCTCCCCTTAAAAGCAAGTTTACTGGTCCCTATATAGTTGCTAATAAACTATCTCCCCTTAACTATATAGTCCATACTCCTGATCGCAGAAAAGATTCACAACTTGTTCACATTAGTCTCATGAAACTTTACCATTCCAGGCAGTCAGAGGAAGACATCCCAGAGACTATAAGCCTACCTGTATTGTATACGGCTTTGTCAGGGCCGGAGCCGGAGACAGATGACATGGACCTATTGGAGAATTTAGACTTCCCTCTACCTAAAGAAAACCCTGCTAATACTCACATACTCAACAACTTGGATGAGTATTTTTCTGTTCTGAATCCATCTCAAGCAAAAGATCTCACTAAGTTATTATCAACATTTCCTAAAGTCACGTCAGACCTCCCGGGGTTTTGCAATATACTTAAACATGATATTAAGCTAATCTCAGATGATGTACAACCCATTAGACAATCAGCATTTTGGCTAAATCCACAAAAAAGAGAGATTATGAAAAAGGAGGTAGATTTTTTGTTAAAACATAACTTAGCTGAGCCTAGTACCTCCCCCTGGGCTTCACCTTGCCTTCTCATTCCAAAACCCAATAGCAGTTTTCGTTTCTGTACCGATTATCGTAAAGTGATCCAGGTCACTGTCTCAGACTCCTACCTTTTGCTTTTGATTGAAGATATAATAGACAGCATAGGCTGTGCAAATTTATTACAACGGTGGACTTGATGAAAGGATATTATCAAGTGGGACTCACAGATAGGGCAAATATAATCTCAACATTTATAACTCCATTTGGTCTTTTTCAATATTTGGTTATGGCGTTTAGCTTTTCTAATGCTCCGGCCACATTCCAGAGGGCAATCAATTACCTGATGCAGGACCTAGATGGGACGTTCGCCTACCTGGATGACCTGGTGGTGGTGTCGGACGGCTGGGACGAAGATCTGGTGTATTTGGAGATACTGTTCGCACGACTGCAAGAGACTAGATTCACCATAAACCTGGCTAAATCTGCTTTTGGCCGGGCCTCAGTGACTTACCTGGGACATATCGTTGGGCATGGTATGGTGAGACCCAAGGTCGCAAACGTTAAAGCCATCTTGACCTTTCCCACTCCAAGGACGAGGAAGGAACTCATGCGCTTCCTGGGGATGTGCGGCTACTACAGCCGGTTCTGCAGTAACTTCTCCAGCGTGGCCGGACCCCTCACAGACCTTACCAGTTCTGCGGTCCCTTACATCTGGAACCAGAGGTGCGACCAGTCTTTCCACCGCCTCAAAGTCTTCCTTGCCTCCAAGCCTGTAGTCCACCCACCTGACTACACCTTGCCCTTCCATCTGCAAATCCACGCTAGCGGTGTCGGAGTGGGGGCTGTGCTCCTACAACCCGATCCAACCACTGATGTCCTTCACCCTGTGGCATACTACTCAGCCAAGTTGAAAAAACATCAGACCAACTACTCGACCATAGAGAAGGAGGCCCTGGCTCTGGTGTTGGCAATAAAGAAGTTTGAATGTTACCTCCAATCTCGCCCACAAACCACCCTAGTCATCACCTACCATAACCCGCTCACGTTCATCCAATCCAACAAGACCTCCAACCAGCGAATCCTCCCCTGGGTTCTCCTCACCCAGCCCTATAATCTACAAGTCCGGCACATAAAGGGGGTGGACAACCTGATTGCGGACTCCTTATCCCGAGCTCCAGTGGAAATGCAGCAGCTACTCTCCAGACGCACCAGGTGATTACCTGCTTCGCACCGGCGCTACAGAGGTCTTTGGAGGGGGGGGGGGTGTATTATGAACCACGCCATCTATTGTGTCATGATCTAACTACCCAGCACTACCGAGCAACGTCATCTAGGGACGCGACCCGAGTATGACTAGTCTTAGTCACCACTCCGGGTTTCCTTTCTACATATCCTGGTTGTTGCGTCACCTCCTCCAACTCTTCCTCATCAGCTCCGGATCGAGGAGAGTTCAGTTCACTCTGGGAAGTTACCACACTTGGATTACCTATCCTCGAAACCTACGGCACAGTGACTACCTACCATCTTCTTCAATACTCAGCCCTACTCGTCAGACACTTCAGCACCGCACTTGAGTATTGTAACCCTATATTACCTCTCACCTCCACCTTGCTTCAGATTGTTGTATGTTGTATAAATATGTATATACTGTTAAGCCAATGTTGCCTATGTTTAAGTTAAGTATGGTTAAGGGTAGTTTATAGAAAGCTGGATATTTTGTTAAGGAATATATTGCACTATATTATACACAACAAAAACTATCATCCTTTGTCTACCCTTTTATAGTCCGATTGTCTTTGTTTGATTAGTTTTTTTATTGTTGTTGCCTGTTGGGATCTGGGTAGACTTTTAACTATATTCTAAACCAGTTACTAAATCCCCAATTCGTAACACAAGGAAATTAAAATACATGCTTAATTCATTGAATTGTCAAATTACACAAAGATTATGCTACGTGGTGTAATATGGTTGTCATATATTTAAGAAGCAATTGACTAATAGACATACCAGTCTACAGTGGTGTATTGGTTAGCGAGTAGCCGGCCCTGGCTGGACTCAGTTTTTACTTATTCTCCATCATCCTTAAAAGTTACTGCATGATGTAAATAAACACTGAGACTGTAAGTGAACATTTATGCAAACTTTTCAATATTCCCATTTCATTCAAACAGTGGTGTGTGCAATTAGGCAGGGAGGTATGCATCAACTACCCCATGGATTGGCTAGCATAATTATTTTTCTCAATGACTGCCTGGAGTCTCTCAGGCATTGAAGAGACGAGGTTTCTAATGAGTTGCGGTTGTTGATGGAAATTTCCCATTGCCTTATCGTATGGACCATCAGCTGTTGAGATGTCCTCTCTGTCACAGGCCATTGTCCCCCATAGGTTTTCTATAGGATTACAGTCGCAACCCTTGCTTGGTCCATCCATCAGAGGCAAATTCTTTTGCTGTTGAAACCAGTCCGTGACTACTCTGGCTGTATGGATGGGACAGCGATTGTGGATGAAAATGACAAGGCCTGGTGGGAATGGGAAGTTTCGTTCTTGCAAGGAAGGAAAGAAGAAATTTTGTAGGATGTCTATATATTTCTGGGCAGTGAACATTCCCTCAATTTGTGTCACATTACCCGCACCATGGATGGATGGAGATCAACCCCCGGGTATTGCAGGTAACGTGTTCTCTGCGTGTTTCCTCAAAGATGTGGCGACGGTCGTATCTGCAAATGAAAACCAGTAATCCTAGTTTTTCCAGAGTAATTCATTGTAGGTCAATGACACCAATTTCATGCTTACGTTTAAAGTGATTAATAGCTTACGCTTACTCAAATCCTTAAGGTTGATTAATGGATAAACAGCGTTCTTGCATTCTTAGCCTATGTACTATTAATTGGTATCAGTATGACCACAAAGAAGAGTATTTTAACATACCTCGTGTTATTCCGCCTCCACATTTGTATCTGGCTATGATTGGTCGAAGCGAAGGTCTTCTCATCAGAGAAAACCACCCTTGACCAAAAGTCTAGCCCCTCGCCAATATACTGGCGAACGAAGGCGAGCCTCGCTGCATGGTGTTGAAATTTAGTTATTTGATATTTTCATACGAAGGGATAGATAAATATTAACAATTAGAGAGTAACAGACTAGTGATGTTCTGATTGTAAATGAGAATATGTTTTGCGATGCACATTTGTAACGGCTTATGTATTTTTTTGGGGAGGGTAGTAATTATATTATTCAAATATCTCTTGTCTATGTTTGCCTTATGATATGAATCTGATACAGGCGTAAAAGAACTGCCATTCAGCAGTTTCGCTATCACAGGTGTGCGTAAGTTATTCAATGCTGCACTGAGACTTTTTTTCTGATTGTAATGTAAAAAAAAACATTATAGCATGCATATTTACATTGCGTAAATATATAGATGGTTAACTGATTATTCATTACCATGCCCAAGCTATGGTGGATTTACCCCTCATGCAACCGTCTACACACAGTCTCATTGGACATATTAAGCTGCAATTCGTCTCTGATAACAATAGCATTTGTGAAGGGATTTTCTTCTGCTGTCTGCCGAATGCGCTCCTCTTCCTGTGGAGTAGTGACTCTGGAACGGGATCTCCTGAGAGAAGGAAAGGGTAAGCCGTTTATACTGGCACAAATTTCCTATTATAATTTTAAAAAATCAATCAACATTAGGAGTATGTAAAAATAATGCATAGGACATTTCTGCATTCATACGTACCCAGGTCTGTCAAGCTTTCCGTCTTCTCCCATCTCTGTATCCACTTGGAAACTTCAGGGAACATTTATGGTAACTTACGTTGACAAAATTGTGGATAATGCGAGCCTTTTTAATGAGTGTATTGTGATTACGTTTTGTGTAAGGTTTTATAATGGTCAAAGTGTTAACATGTCAACTCAGAGCTCTCATGAATGAATCATACAGATATCGATCGTGATATTACCTTATAAGATTACAGATATCTTCATTAGGTCGAATGGAGGTGAGCATAGAAATAACCAGTGGAATATCTCTCGGCATCAACAATACCATCCTAGTCCTGGGCAATATCCAGTCGGCCCTGCTGATATTGTATTATTTACCAATTTCAGCACTTAAGGCATGTGTTGACTAGCGACTATCATGCATAGTCTCTGGCACATACCAGCATATCATTGAGTTCCTATGCAGATAAAGTAGCATATAGCATGTTCTTATAACGTGTCTCCCCCATGCAACGACATACATGTCCCAAGTTTGCCAAAGCTAACAAGAGTATAGGTGCAAACACTACTTCGAATAAGAAGCATAGGCGTGTTTTTGCTCCCCCTTCCCCATCTTGCTGACACCACATCATCTCATAAGAGTGGTATCGTCCAGTAGACAGAATATATATATCATAGAAGCCGTGTTTCGCGTTGTTGTAAGCTGTAATAACAAAAACATCCACTCATAATGTGAAACTGCTTTGTAATCATAGTTGTGTGATATTTTATATGTGTTTCATAATTTCGGATTGCTCTATTGCTACACTAAATTAATATTACATTGCTTATATATGTAATCAAATACATCTGTTACTTAATGTGTGAGAAAAGTCAACCCATCGGAAAAGAAAAAATATACTGTACCTGTATGTCCCTTGGGCTGGTGATGGTTCCTCACACTTCTGCGGGGGAGGGGAAGACCAGGATGAACAGAGCGTGGCTGATGGCCGTGAGTACGGGGGGGGAGGGGGGGGGGGGGGGGGAGGGGGGATTGTAGTATTGTTTAGGCTTATATATTATCTCAAAACATTTGGTCAGTAATATATGAATATATAATACATCACACCAGAAACAGGCGCATAATTACTAACTTTTGATAACACATTATTCTCTTTATTACGTATTAATAGTTTGCTAAATAAATACTGGGGTGCAGCTGAAGAAGTCTTACCTCGCCTTCTCCCATCCCTGTTGCACCTTCCACTCCCCCTCCCCCCCACCTGGCCACTAGCCCGTCACCCTCCTCTCACACTGACCCCTGGTCCCCCTCTCACGTCACAGATGAAAGCTTCGGACGTGGGTTCATACCTACCAGGAGGCCACACCTCTCAAACGCAACAGAACTCTCCCACACCCACAACAGACTCCAGAACTCATAGCCCTCACAAACCAATTCCAACTGCTACAACAGAGAACCAAGACCCATGCTTGGGACATCGTAAGCTACAATACATACAGAAGAATTCGGGAGGAAATGATAACAAGATCCCTGGAACAAAGCAACCTTAAATGGGCCGAAATAGTTGAACAACTCTCACATACATACAACGATCCAGGAGAGTTCTGGCGTCGAGTTAAGAGACTGAAAGGTTGCAGCCGTAACGAGTCATCATATAAACTGACCACGAGGGAAGTAAAATATATGACGACCAAGACAAAGAACCCATATTCAGGGACATATGGAGGAACATCTTCCGAATCACAAATGAAGAGAACATGGGATTTGATGGTACCCACGAGGAGCTCGTCCTTGATGAACTCCTGGGACAGACACACCGCACTCATCCTTCCCCTGAAATCATATGGGAGGATCTGAGAGTGGACAGCCCACTGTCCAAACCAATCGCGTCGAAAGAACTCAACACAGACATCTCCAATATCAAAAATAAAGCCCCTAACTATTCAGGCATCACCAAGGAGATCCTGAGCCACATAAACAACCCGGCCATGGAGAGACTGAGAATCACAATGAACGCTTGCCTGGCCTCGGGTTACTTCCCAACTAAATTCAAAGAGGCCATTATTTCCCTAACACCAAAACAAGGAAAGAACCCCGCTATCCCACTAAACTGCAGACCGATCTCCCTCCTCGAAGTATCTGGAAAAGTCCTAGAAAAAATCACCAATAACTGTCTGAGAAATCACCTGGAAACAACGAACAGAGTCAACTACAGACTATTAGGGCTCATGAAAGGGAATTCCACCACAACAGCGATAGCCCTGGCATGTAAAAACATAGCCAGAGCCGCGGCGAGTGGTAGACAATGTAATCTAACTCTCCGGGATGTAGCGAAGGCATTTGACAAAGTCTGGCATGACGGTATAAAATATAAGATCCTCCAACTCGGACTTCCCACCAACATCAAAAAAAATCTGCTTTGCAACTTTCTTGACGGCAGAAATGCCACACTGAGGGTAGGACAACACACAGGAGAGACTTTCCCAGTCATGAGCGGAGTCCCTCAGGGGAGTGTCCTCTCCCCCACCCTATATATTATCTACACAAGTGACACCCCCCCTTCCACTACAATAGGTAACGAAGATATTATGTATGCAGATGACATCACTCAAATAACAACACATCAAGGAAAATCGCGAGCGTTACAGGTCGACAACACCAGGCGGGAATTAGAAAGGGTAAATAATTATGAAAAACAATGGAAAATCCAAACCAGTCTCCCGAAATTCACAGTGACACCTTTATGCGGAGGGAAAACCCATCCATTAGTTACCAATAATGCCCAAATGGAATAAAAAAGCCGAGGCACCCTCCTGGGCCTGCATATATCCACGAGAGGTTATTCCCATCGTGTCTACACCAGGAGGAAGAGGGAAGAAGAGAGCTGAGAAAACTACACCGCTTTAAAGCGCTTGTTAAGAAAATAAAACTCCGCCTGGTGACATCATTTATCACACCAATATTAACTTACCCAGCAGTCCCTCTTCATACTTTGAACACCACTCAAATATTAAACTTACAGGTGGTCCAAAATGAAGCCCTAAGATTCGTCACAGGTTAAAAATACCCCTTCACCAGAACCACAGCCGAGATTCATAGAGACCTGAGAATAAAACCCATCAACCAGCAGCTGCACACCCTGGCCAGCAGAGTCTGGCAAAAGATAGAACGATCAGAGCAAGAACTCCCACCAGATAATAACAACCATACATAGTTCCCAAAAAGTTACCAAATCTCAAAAGGTCTATTACCACCCCCGATCTATACGGCCAGGCAATAGACAACCTCCCTAGACCAGCATCCACCAGTAGGGTCGGCGGAATATGAAATAAGGCCCTTAAAACACCCATATATGGGATAGGGTAGGATGTCTAGTGCCTGTACCGACAGACAATAACTAACCCACGACACAACCCTAACACACCATTAGCTTACCTAGGCGGTCAGCCCGTCCTCTCATACCTCCTCCTAGATTTCTTCAATTTCCGAACTATAACTTCCTTCCCCCACCTCTAATCTTCTTTCACACCTCCTTTCTCTACAAAAAAAAAAAAAATATATATATATATATATATCTCCGTGGTTCACAACTCTCGGATATATATATATTCTCTGAACGCTGGCCGTACTGGTCGGACGTGTCAGCCTTGTACTCTTCGACAACACTGCTGATTTTCACTGGCTGCCTAAGCTTTGCACCATGCCTGGGGTAAGTGGTGGGCAGAAACTTGTGAAGGGTTTGGCTAGAGAAGAAAAGATTGCACTATTGAACAGCTTAGAAGACTACCTTCGGCTTTCAAGTAGCGAATCGGAAGCAGATGATCCGCGACCAACATCAATGGAGGTAACAGACAGGTTTCAAGAGATGATTAATAAGAAAGAAAAGAAGAGAAGGTGAAAGATGGCGAAGAAAAGTAAAGGAAGTGATAGCGATGAGATCGTGAATGAAAGGGAGAAGAGGAATGCACACACAGAAGAAATCAGAAAGAATTAAACTGGGAATAAAACACAGAAGGTCGAATGGATCATCGTGAAAGTACCAATGTGCCGAGCAACACGTGTGGTGGAAACAGCTCAGGTTGGGGGAGGTTGAACTTTCCAAGTGATTTACGCATGTCATTCTATGAGTGGGCTGCTACACTGGGAAGAGAGCATTAAAGGTTTGAGCCCCTGCTTAAGGAAGATCGTAATAATTCCTATACTGAATATAGCTGGGGATAAGGCGGTGAAGTTTTTGACGACGACAGGGTTTAAGCAGGTGATTATAACGATGCCTCAAGACACGGAGCAACATACCAAGGTGGGAAGAAGAACCAAGTGGTAGCCTTGATAAAGGGAGAAGTTCCAGAGAAAATATTCATTTCTGGAATAGGATATATGAGAATTGCAAAGTTTATTGAACAACCTGTTCTGTGTTACAAGTGCAGCAGGGGGGCCATATGGCCTGGAAATGTCAAAGTGAATATCGGTGTCGTTACTGTGGAAAAAAAATCATAATTAAATAGAAGGTGAAATGAAAATAAAGTCTAGGTAACATGTAGTGCCGCGCTGTTGCAATTGTGGCGGTGCACATGATGCAGGTTCCTCAATTTGCAGTAAGAAGCCACAGATGCGTGGTGCACGGTGGCAGAGTATTGGGGAGGTGCAACAGCGAGAAAAGGAGGAAGGACGAAGAGTTGCAGGCGAGACAAATCTACCTGCAATAGAGAACGTGTGGAAGAAGAGGATGGAACAGAGTGACACGTTGAAGGGAACCGAAAATGGTACAGGGGCGGCACCAAAAGTTGTTCCAGAAGAGAAGGTAATTGACAAGTTTGGTGACGTGTATGGTGTAGTAGTTTAACCCAGTCAACAAATTCAGATGCTGAGAAAAAAGGTAGAGGACAACAACAGAAGATAATTACCCAGTTTTCTGAACATAGAAATGTGGATGTTGAACTAAGAGGAAGGAAGGTTGAAAATAATACAGTAATAAAAGCTGACAAACAATCTTTTTTTGGGGGTACCGCAAATGTGGACATAAGGGAAGAGATAACCCGCAAATGGGGTGACTTACCCGAAGCATTACATGATAAGGTTACGACCCTTGGCCTCTTAGGGTGTAACAATATCACAAAATTCATCTTTGTACTATAGGTCCAGGAATAGATCCCACCAAATTATCACCTCATTAATATGGGGTATATTGAAATTCATGCAGTGGCGTTAATTACAAAATATATTAACAAATAAACAAAAAATAAAACAATTATATCCGTATGTACAAAATTAATAAATACAAATTAAATGTGAACAAATAAACTACTCAACCGAGTGACAAAATAACGAACATCAACGTAATGATTAAACACTTATTTAGTCTAGACACTACTCTAAACAACGTGGTTATCCATCAAACGTAACTCATAAACAAGTAAGTTATTTACAGTTGAATTCTACAATATGACTACACACAGTATCACATATAAATCACTATGTAATACATGGTTTCTCAAAAGTCGAGCAAGGTTAACACAGTAGGGTGTGTCATACGGAGGCGAATTTTTTTTTTTTGAGTGTGAAAAATCGGCCCATGGTATTAATGATGTAGTTCTATGTGCAGAATCATGTGATATCTTCAGATTTGAAAAGTTTTCATTTTTTGCTAGGTAAATTTTAACTTGAAATCTTATGAAAATTCAGTATTCCCACCCTTTTACCAACACCACTAAATAGCTTATTTAAAGTAAAGTAAATGTATCAGGTTAATTTATTAGGATGAAAATGATCCAGAATAGTGAAACGAATGATCTTGACACATTTATTAAATTTAATATTCCTTTAGAAAACAAAATCATCAAATACAAAAACCGGTTTTACTACTACGACCCGGTGTTGCTGCACACCATAGAGAACATGTCTTTCTTGCTTCTGTTTCTACTCATCACCTCCCTGCTGACCACCTGAGCTCGGATGCAGCCTTCCCTCCTCTCCTGGCTGTACACGTGACTGCTGGCCTCGCTCACTTGCTGTACACAACGCTCTATACTCTGGGTGTGCGAGGGCCAGGCAGGGACATGCATGGGGTTGTCCAGGAAAGCTCTGACTTGAACATTGGTGAGGCTGCAGGTAAGAGGGGGCTCACTGCCAGCCTGGATGTTATCCAGATCTATGAGATCAGTGAGGGTCTTGGCACCTAGATTGACTTCAGGAGTCTTCCGGACCCTGAAGGAATCGTCACCAACTGATTCGTCATGCACAGATCCTCTCATAAGTCTCATATCCAAGATCTTTTTGACTGCCACTCTTCCCTCCTCCTCATCCTGACTGCAGAGCATTGTCTGCAGAACTGCCTCGGGATGAGCATACCAGGAAGATCTCCTCACAGTCTGCTCCACAATCTGAACAACCTTCCTTGGCTGACTCCTCAGGAGCTCAAGCTGGAAGAGAACATGCCTCGGACCTTCGGAGAACGATGACTTGACCTTGGTGTTGAACCAATTTGGCAAGTAGACACTCACGATGAATTGGACAATAAGTCTCAGGTTGTGAAGCTGGTTCCCTTTCAGTTTATGATGAGCGACCCAAATTCTGCAGAACCTGAGAGCCGTTGTGAGCCACCTAGAATGCGAGACTGGACCTATCTGCAGGTAAGCAAGTCTATCAGGCATGACCCCAGTTTTGATGGCACTGCAAATCATGTAACCATAGTACTGGTCAGTACTCAGGTCGTCAATGACAGTATGTGCAAGCTCAACGAGTGGAGGGCCAACTGTGATTTTTTCAAAGCTCGGATTTATTTCTAACTCAGTGGCAGAGTCCAGCATCTTGCCAAGAGGACCAGACCATATGTTGTTTGAAAGAGTCTTGCCATCCAGCTCCTGGATCAGATGTCTGAGTGGCAACTCGTTGGCGTGGAGGTCACAAACAATCCAGACCAGCTTCCTCCCAATCTTCCGCTCTATCCACTGTATGAACCCCCCTTGCCACCCTGTGTTCGTGTTGGTGCTGTCCCCTCCAATGGCCTGCAGGGTCTGGTCTACGTTCCTCTCTCTGAGCCAGTTCACAATGTTATCTGCCACTATCTCAGCTGGTTTCCTGATGTCATCTTTCTCTGGAGTGAAATGCCACAAATACTTCCCTCCTGGTTCACTGCAGCAGGAGTAGTGTTCCTCCTTCACCATGGCAGGGAACAACTTGTCAGAATCTCCAACTTTCATGAACACTTTAGTGTCATCCCTTCTCCCATCAAAGAACAAACAATTGATTCCATTTTCTCTTATCCCCTTATCAAACTCCTCTTCTAGGTTACTGACAAGTTTCTCCTGAGCTCTCCTTACTTTGTTATGATCTATCACCAAGTGAACATCATCAGGTGTTATCAAACCACCGTCAATCCAGGCAGCTTTTGCTATCTCTGCAGTTTCTCTGAGACCAGTGTGGTGTCGCATGCTGGCCAGAGCTATGCTCGGGATATCTTTCCTATTTCGAATGTTATGCCTGGAAGGTTTGGGATCATTATTTTCTGGGATAGGGACAAAGTCACCATTCTCCTGGTCAGCACTCGGATCAGCCATGGGGAAGTCATTAAACTCTGAATCAGCTTGACTCCAATCATCGGCCTTTTTTACCTCACCCTGGGCCTTCTCAAGTCTCTTTTCCTCGGCAACTCTTCTCCTCTTCTGTCTCTCTGTGGCAGCCTCCTGTCTCTTGGACTCCGGAATATCTTGGCTAGAAATCATGAGAGCCCCTATACTGCCAGTCTTCTCTCTCTGTGCTTTGACAAATGCCAGTTCGATCACAGAATCTTCAGTTCACGCTTGCAAATACAGGAGATGTGGGCCTCGGATTTACAGTCACGATCGCATCCAAACTCAGGACAGAGAACAATTGGGCACTTGCAAGTAATTATGTCAAATAACTGGTCCAGTTGCTTGGCAAAGCTGTCCTTAACTGCAAGTTTTCCTCTCCCAAGAGAGATATCTCTTGCCTTTTCCCAACTGGCTAGCAGTCTCTCACTAATCTTCTTCTGACTTGTTATGACTGGAGGCTTGAACTGAGCGTTAGCCAGAGTGTACTGTGCCAAGACAGCTTTGGTCATATCACTGGCAATGTCTTTGTTTGTGTAAGTTCTTTGGTTCTTTTCACTGATTTGCCTGATTAAAACACTGTATCTCAAAGCATCTCTCAATGTAGGCAACTCCGACTTCAGGAGCTCTCTCCCAGACCCAAGATAGTGACTGAGATGGCTGGATTTTTGGTTCCTCGTCCTGACACAAGCAGCCATCGCAAATATTATCAACTTATAAAGGAATCAGAATCTGAAACAGAAAAAAATATTGTTAGTTGGGTTGTTAAAGAGTGAAGTCAAAAAGCAATGTTCACTATTTAATTGTAATGCACTAAGGCAGCTGTACGTTAGATTTTCGATAAATTACATGCTAAAATTTACCTAGCAAAAGGTTGCAAAATATTGAAACTGAAATTATTTTGTTTATATACACTAAAATCTACCAAAAAAGTGATGGGCCATTAGTTTTAGCTGATCTTCCCTCCTATGACACACCCTATTAACACAGTATACCACAAGAAATATACAATAGGAGAAGAGATATTTACCTTACAACTGCCAGCCCAATACTAAAAGCACCCGGCTCTGAGAGGTAAAACTAACCAAGTAGAGGTGGCGAAAATGACGTCATAAACAAAAGACGTTCAAGTTGCGAATCCACAAATAGCTATCAAACGCTCACTCATTCATTAGTATTCGAGACTAATACAATATACATTACTTTGTTTTACCTAAAACATTGAAACTAATGTTACTACATTTCATGTATAACATATAATATCTAAATTTTAACTGCTTCAATGTGTACATAACGAATCAGTCGAAGTTCATATGCCGACCAGTAATCTATTCATTGGTTCTTATTCCGACACTCTTAACAAGGTATTAGCTCGAGTGGGAGAAATAATGGAATAGTTTGTGAATGGGAGAATAAGGTTAATTTATGTTGTTAATAGGGAAAATGGATAACACTAGTTTAAGTATACTTTCATGGAATGTGAATAACTTACTTCCTAGGACCACAGATGTGCACGCTTATGCACTGTTGTACAAGGTTGATGTAATAGCCTTACAAGAGACGGGCACAGGGGATGGTAATTTGATGAATTTATGTGATTACCAATGTTTCTGTTTACTAGCTAATAATATAAATTATACAAGAGGTCTGTTAACTTATCTTTGGAAAACTGTGTGGGTTGAATTGGTAATAGCTGACAAGCAGAATGGGGTTGAAAGTTTGTCTGTTACAATCTACGTCCAAGGGAGGTCTATATGTGTTATTAACATCTATGTTCAGTAGCTAAAACAACTATCTGCATAATTTGTGGGAAAAAATATGAGACCATGGACGATATATTTTGGTATATGAGGGCTGTCGCTAGTCACACGTAAAATTTCGGAGCATACTTGTTTTAGCTACTGTACATCCTCAAAGTTTGGATATTGATGACATGCCTGAGTGCTTATTTAATGATGCTAGTGTTATGGTTGGTGATATTAATGCTAGACACGAAGTCCTGATACTATGAGACCCAACAACATTAATGGAAGGAGATGGTTAAACTTTTTGGATGATATTGAAATATTGGAGACTCATGAGCCTACCCACATACATGGGGGAAGGTTAGATTATGCAGTATGTTTCAATACATGTGGAATAAGAGGGAATGCTGACATAGTTCCGGATTTGCTTAGTGATCATTTTGAATTACGAATCACTATATATGTTTAATTAAATAAAATTTAATTAAGTGGAAAAGATATTGGTTGCCCGAAGACAAAAAAAAAAGGAGCTGATCACTACTATACAGGATTGGTATACAGATTATGAACCAAAGGATGTTGATAGCTTTTATGATGATTTATTGCAAATTATTGATTCTGTTTTGACGACAAGTAAGTGTAGTTGTAAAGGAGAAATAAATCATGGGAAACGTAATATATATGTGAATGACAAATCGGTTCAAGCTAGAGTAAACTTCTTAGAAAGGTGAAAAAGAGAATGGAGTGCAAATCCGATTGATAATGAAATCAAGCAAGAGGAACGGAATAAATACTGGACAGGAGAATCGCTAAAGGCAAGAGCTTGGGTGACATATGGAAGGAAGTGAATAAAGTGCGAGGTGTTCGAAGCAAGGGCAACAGATAAGCTGACCCACAGGCTGGGACTGCTAGTTTCGCCGAACTTCCTTAGTGTGTGGAGGCCTCATTACAAAGTAAGAGTAGGCTTAGGAGTGAGTTAGTACAAAGTCAGTGTACAATGGGGATGTTACATGTGTTCCTATAACGAGAGGCTAGTTATTATATGTGATTAAAATGGGAAAGTCTACGGTACCCGGTGTTGATGGAATAACATATGATATCCTTAACTGTCTCGCTGGTATTAGAGAAGGGCCCCTGTTAGACTTGTTTATTATGTCTTATAATGGAGGTTGTATCCTTTTTAAGTGGAAGCGAGTAGTAATTGTACCAATACCAAAGAACATTGGAGATATTCGTCCAATATCTTTGACCTCTTGTTTCAGTAAAATAATGGAAAGAATAGTATTAAACAGGTTGTTGTATAAAGTGGAAAATCTCTTGAAGCACAATTTACATAGATTTATGAAAGGGAGAAGTACTACAGACTGTGTAGTAAAGTGTTTCAATATCGAGACTACATGTAGGACTTTTGTTATAGGGCAAATAAAGATGTCATACTTGAGGAACTAATTAATTTAGGGGTTTCTGGTGAAATGAATTGTTAATTACTTGAGTAACAGAATGGCTACAGTATGGCTTCAGGGTTGGTACTTAGAAGAGAGATATATGGAGTTGGGGACTCCATAGGGAGGTGTACTTGGCCCCACTCTTTTTAACATATTGATGAACATAATGGCTCGCTACGAATTTCCTGGAGAGACACTGGTTATAATATGTGCTGATGATGTACTTTTACAGTGTAAAGGCATGAGAAACATGCAAGAGGCTTTAGATACATTGCGTACACTTTGTTGTAAAATGGGCCTTGTAATCAACAATGAAAAAACTGAATATCAGGTCATAAATTATGAACAAGGGATTTATTTTTGAATGGATTAAGGCTAGAGAAAGTTGATGTTTCCAAATACCTTAGGACGCACATTGGGTATAAGTTCAACAGTAAAATGCGTGAGATGTGCATAGAAATTGGCACAAAAGGCTGCAGAAAAGATGTTTCTAGATATTGTTATCGATGTAAGTATTAGAACGATAAAGAAGGAAACGAAAAGAAAAAGAGACGAATGGGAAAAGGCAAGAAGGGAAGTGATTGCCATATGTAGCGAGAGTTGTCAGCACCGTTTGTATGTTTTACAAAACACCAGTGTAACTTCCGGGACTAACATACCATCTGTTGATACTCTTATAATGAGACTAAAATTGTGATACAAATATTACTGGCAGATAAGTGGAGGGGCGGGTCAACCTTGTCAACTGTGTCATCTTAGGGATGCACATACACTACAACATTATGTATTAGGATGAACAAATCCAACCATACAAGAGCAGTGAGATCACTTCTTTAAAGAAACAAGTTTGTTGGATGATTAATAATAGAAAAATTGAAGTAGTTCTTGCAATGTATACAAACTTTGCTCCAAGGATATGACATATAATTTTGTGTTGGATTACATTATCTGTTTTTTTAATGTAGTTCAGTGTTAATGCCAAAATGAACTATTTCACTGATGTACAAGTAATTATTGTATTTACATTTATAACTTATTGTAAACACCAGAAGGGGATGGCAAAGGTGAGGGTGGGAGTAGTGTATTACCCTGTCCTTTTGATGTAATAGTTTTATTGTCAATGAAGTATTTCAATTTCAATTTCAATTTCTCGGATATTAGGATTGACAACAGGAAACATTGGTATTTGATTAGTGAATCTACCACATTCAGGAAACAATAACAAAAATGTAAAGGAACTATGTTATACTTATTTGAGAGTCTACTGTATATCTGGGTGAAACACCTTAGAAACTGGAGGAGTGATTGCTTCGGACGTGGGTTCATACCCTCGTGGTTCACGACTCTCGGAGACTAGGATTGGTAACGGTGACTGTAACAAGTGGAAGTGTGGGAGGGTGTACATAATACTATAGACTTGAAAATGTAGTAAACAGGGGTAGTAAAGAGAATGATGAAATCGTACTCTAGGACAATATAACTCAATGATCTGTTGATTAGAATGTTGTTTGTTAGAATGAACGTGCTTCCCGCATTCATAGGAGCCAGTTTTGGAAAATGTGGAAAAAGAACACTGTAATAAGCCCTAAGTACACAGGGGAGCAGTATGGCCTGCAGTGTAGTCGCCCGCCTTCACTTTTCCTACTGTTAGGTTCTGTACATTATTTTTAAACTGCTGGGTGAACTAGACGTGCCCCGGGATCAAACGGGCAACCCTCAGGAGAGGTGGCATTACTCTATATATCTTCAGTATTCAAGCTTAAATTTAGTTTTCGTAGAAAATTCTTTGTAGAAATTCAGAGCTAAACACAAAAAAAAAATCAAGGAGTAAAATATCGACAGTGAATCCCAACGAGAATTCCAATATCGAGTCACACAAAAACACATGGTGCCAGGAAGGTCGCAGCTTGTAGATACAGCATCACATTGCCTCTCTCTCTCTCTCTCTCTCTCTCTCTCTCTCTCTCTCTCTCTCTCTCTCTCTTTATCCTTCGTTTAACGGACAGTTAGACATACATACGATAGAAATACATGCCTCCACCACCCTTCTGGGAGGCAAAAATGACAAAAAAGTGAATCTCGTCAGCAGGTAGAAGGAAGACGTCAAGCACCCGCCTTTAAGTATTGGAGGCAAGTTTTGTGTCAGTTCGGCCCCATTTCCTGACACTCACACCTTACCGGGAACAACTATACACAGCGGATATGAACCTGAGGACAACCCACTGATAATGAGGGGTGTGTGTGTGTGTGTGTGTGTGTGTGTGCGTATTTATGATATATCAGGTTTGTGTACTTGTGTGTATGTTTGTGCGTAATAATAATAATAATAATGATAATAATAATAATAACAATAATAATAATAATAAAAATAATAAATAATTAACGGTTTATTGAAAGAGCATGGCATCCGGAAGGCTTTAAATATACAGTTACATAATTGGGGAATGGGTATCTTTTTTGACAAATAATATAGAAGTAACGAAAGTGATACAAATATGATATATAATAACTAGATAAGGAGAACGTCATACTACAAGGCATTTCAACATTGTCACGGTGCAAAAAGGGTAAGATTGACTGGTAGTGAATACACTGGTTCATTGCAAGTTATTGATAATTTTTACAATGGTTGGGACTGTGCTGTGTGTGTGTGTGTATGTGTAGTAATTATAATAATAATAATAAATAATTAACGGTTTATTGAAACAGCATGGCAGCCGGAAGGCTGAAAATATACAGTTGCATAATTAGGGGATGGGTCTCTTGATTGACAAATAATATACAAATAACATAAGTGATACAAATATGATATATAATAACTAGGTGGGGAAAAGGTAATACTACAGGGCATTTCAACATTGTGACATTGCGAAAGGGTAAGATTGACTGGGAATGAATACACTGGTTGATTACAAGTTATTGATAATTTTTACAATTGTTAGGACTGTGCTGTGTGTGTGTGTGTGTGTGTGTGTGTGTGACTATTGCATGTGTGTATTTATGATATTTCAGGTTTATGTACATGTGTGTGTATGTGTGTGTGTGTGTGTGTGGGTGTGTGTGTGTGTATGTGTGTGTGTATGTGTGTGTAAGTGTGTGTGTGTGTGTGTGTGTGTGTGTAACAATAATAATAATAATAATAATAATAATTAACGGTTTATTGAACGAGCATGGCAGCCGGAAGGCTGAAAATATACAATCACATAATTGGGGAATGGGTCTCTTGATTTACAAATGATGTACACGTAATATAAGTGATACAAATAACATAAGAGCATAAGAATATAAGAATGGAGGAAACTGCAGCAGGCCTATTGACCCATACTGGGCAGTCCCGTTTATACCCAACCCCTATTGCTCATGTAAGCATCCAACCTATGTTTGAAGCTATCCAGCGTATTCGAGTTAATGATGATATTTGGTAACTTGTTCCATGCATCCGGTACTTTCTTTCCAAACCAGTGTTTACTTATTTCACGCGGAAATCTAAATTTGTGTAATTTAAAACCATTGTTACGAGTTCGCTCCTGGTTGATAGTTTGAGTACCTTTGTAATGTCCCCTTTCTTTAACCCTGACTTCCATGTATACACCTCTATCATGTTGCCCCTCACTCTACGTCTCTCGAGGGAGTGGAAATTAAGATGCTTTAACCTGTCTCTGTACTCAAGGTTCCTAATGCCCGGGATTAGTCTTGTCATTCTCCTCTGGATTCTTTCCATGGATTCTATATCCATTCTGTAATACGGTGACCAGAACTGAACTGCGTAATCCAGGTGAGGTCTCACAGGCGCTAGATATAATTTTAAGATGACCTCGCTAGTCTTGTAACTAACACTCCTTTGCATGAACCAAAGTACTTTATTAGCCTTGTTATGAGCAAAAACACATTGTTTACTTGGCTTAAGATTTCTACTTATCATTACTCCTAAATCTCTCTCGCAGTCGGATTCCACAATGGCATCGTTGTTCATCTGGTAACTGGTTTCCCTGCTTACATCTCCTATACTAAGTACTTTACTTTTGTCCACATTGAATTTCATCTGCCATTTTTCCGACCATTCGAAAAAATTGTTTAGATCTTCCTCTAGTTTTGCAGAGTCCTCGTCAGATTTGATTACACGTCATATTTTAGTGTCATCAGCAAATTTACTTATGTTGCTGTCTATGCCGATATCTATGTCGTTTATGTATATAAAAAATAATAATGGTACAAGTACTGAGCCTTGGGAACTCCACTAGTGACGTTGCTCCAATGCGATTTAGTGCCGTTTATGTTCACTCACTGTTTCCTGTCCCGTAACCACGCCCTAATCCATTTAAGGATGGATTAGGGCGTGGTTACGGAACAGGAAACAGCTGAGGGAAGTGTGTGTGTGTGTGTGTGTGTGTGTGTGTGTGTGAGTGTGTTGAATCGGCTGTTTTGTTCAATTAACCAGGCCGTTCATATATATTTATTATTTGGGTTTAAGTAACGAAACCCAAACTGTAGTTCCTTGTTTTATTATAAAAGGATTGTATCTATAATTCCTGAGTGTAGATCGACCGTAAGTTCCACAGTATATGAGTGAATGAGAAAAAAACGGCGTTTATGTATTATAAACGTTAGGTCACGTCCTTACGATATAACTTGCTGTGAGCGACTACTCGAGTAAGGGCCTCGCTGTGCGGGCTTACAGATATGCCGACGATAGGTCTCTACCCTCTTGGGAGAGTTGCCCTCTCACGTGTACAACTCATGTCTTAATCATAGACAGATGTATTGACCCATTTATATAATATGCTCTGTTGATGAGACAGGGTCCCATTTCAGTGTGTGTGTGTGTGCAGAAGCTGCTAGCCCTGTAGGCTCAACTTTGGTCCATTCCAACTTGTCATTGAGATAAGTAAAAGTGGCATTAACACAAGAACCACCAACCATATGTCATTGTAACCGACCAAAACATATCATCCTCTCACACACCTCTACACAAAATCTTCATCCCTACAATCTTCAACCCTCAATACCCAGCACCCCTCATCCCTACACCCTTCACCTTCACATCCCTGCACCCTTCATCCCCACATTCCTATACCATTCACCCCCCCATCCCTACACCATTCACCTCCACATTCCTACTCCCTTCACCCTCACTTTCCTACACCCTTCACTGCCATATCCCTACATCCTTCACCCTTACCCTTTACCCCCACATCCCTAAACCCTTCACTCCCACATTCCTACACCCTTCATCCCATATTCCTACACCCTTCAGCCTGACATTCCTACACCCTTCACCCTCACATTCCTACACCCTTCACCCTCATGTTTCTACACCCTCCACCCTCACATTTCTACACCCTCCACCCTCACATTCCTACACCCTCCACCCTCACATTCATACACCCTTTATCCTCACATTCCTACACCATTCACCCTCACAATCCTACACCATTCACCCTCATGTTTCTACACACTTCACCTTCACATTCTTACAGCCTTTACCCTCATATCATTACCCTTTTCCCCATAGCCCTAAACACCTCACCCCCACATCCCAACACCCTTCACTCTCACATCTCTACATTCATCACCCCAATACACAACACCACTCATCCCTGTATCCTTCACTCCTACTTTCAACTTCCCACCCCATACACCCTTCACCACCATACCCAATAAATGTCAGTCCTACACCCTTTACCCCCACTCTCCAATACTATTCACCCCTACATCCCTACATCCTTTACCCCCACATCCCTACACCATTCACCACCACATCCCTACACTATTCACCCCCACATCCCTACACCATTCACCCCCACATCCCTACACCATTTACCCCCACATCCCTACACTCTTTATTCCCACATCTCTAGAAAACTAGAGAAACCTACTCCTGAAAGAAGGTACTAATACAGTGAAGTTCCTCGGATATGGTACCATCTCCCCTCTTACTGCTCTCCAACTTCCCTTCCCTCGTCAACAAATTTGAAGAGCTCGCTACAACAGTCAGGTCAGCTGCTACTAACGTTGCTGCCATCTGTGAAGCGTGGCAATTTGTTCCTGAAACTTTCCACATTGGATTTCAACTCTTCCATCACCTTCGTTCACATGAACGTACAGGGGACGTTTCCCACAATCCGTAAATAACCTACTTCCACCACGCCAATACCCAGTTTAATCTGCGAAAGTTTCGTTTTGACTGGACCTATGCTGATATTGCAGGCGCCATAAATCATCAGCAATTTGTCAATATGAAAACTTCCTCCACCATTCACTGTCTTGTTAACTTTCTCGACTATATTTACCGCCATCTGATAAAACAAAAGACGTCTGTGGCTGTCGAGTTCATTGACTTCACCAACTCCATCGATCTCGGGTTTCGAAGAAGTCTTATACCATGGTTTACAGACTTCCTTAGTGACCGACGCCAAGCCGTACGCTTCCGAAGGGCTGTCTCCACTTTTCAATCACTCACTCGTGGGACCAGTCTGCTTCCTCATGCTTATCAATGATGCCCTAAGAGAAACCTTGGCTCGCTGAAAATATTTTGACTACTCCATCATTGGGAACAGTGTGAACAACTCGGCTCCCGTCTACACCGCCCTCCAGAATATATTGAACAGTCTCCAAAATTGGTCCACCAACAACCATGTCACCACCTATGGTTATGCACATCAACCTCTCCTCTGACCTTGTCCTGCTTCTCTCCATTACTTTGGGCCCCAACACACTCCAGGTTGTAGACGCCACCATGCTCCTTGGCGTCACTGTAGATAACAAACTAAATTGGAAAACACAAGTCAGTACAATTGTCAAATCCTCCAGTTTTCGTCTCCACCTCCTCCGCCGACTCAAATCCCTCGGAGTTCCCTCGCCCGAGCTCCTGAGTGCTTACTAAATATTTAAATTTCCCAAGCTCATCTATGTCTCCCCCGCTTGGTCTTCCTCCCTAAATGTCACACAACAGAAACATCTAGAAAAAGTGCAGAAGAGGGCATGCAAGAAACGATCATCGCACTGACCCTCTCTGCTCTTTCTGATCATCACCACCACCTAATCTGCAAATTTGGCGAGAAGCTTCTGCACCATCCTCGACACCGGCTCCTGCTTCCACCTGAGATCCCTCGTCTGCCAAATGCCGTTCGATACCACAACAGCATCCAGCCCATACGAGCTTGTACTGATCGCTATAAGAACAGTCCTGTCCCAACCATTGTAAAAATTATCAACAACTTATAGCCAAAAAGTCTTACCTTTTTGCACTGTTAAAATGCCCTTTAACATGACCTTCTCTCCACCCTGTTATTATATATCATATTTGTATTATTTATGTTACGCGCATATTATTTGTCAATCAAGTGATCGATTCCCCAATTATGTAACTGTATATTTTTTGCCTTCAGGCTGCCATGCTTTCTCAATAAACCATTAATTATTATTATTTATTAATACATCCTTCATCCTCACATCCCTTCGCCCTTCACCACCACATCCCTACACCCTTCACCCGCACAGTCGTATATTGTTCACCCGCACAGTCGTATACTGTTCACCCGCACAGTCGTATACTGTTCACCCTAATATCCCTACACCCTTCGGCCCAAGATACAACACCCCTCCTCTCTACACCCTTTACACCCACAGTCAACACCTTTCATGCATATACCTTTACATCCTTTACACCAATGCTTTCCAAACTGGGGGGCGTGAGGTGGGTACAGGGGAGGCGTGAAGCCATATGCCAAATCTTTTTTTTTTTTTTTTTTCAAAAAAAAACAGACAACGAAGAAACTATGGCTCCTTTAGGAGCAAGTGTTTATTGAAGTGTATTATCATACCCCCAAATATTATGTGCTATGTCTTGATAGCTTTTATCCAGCTCGGAAAACATTACAAGTTTCTTTCAGCGGGTTTACTAAAGCCGCAAAAGTGTCCTTTTTATGAAATTTTTTTGGTTCCTGTAGGAGAAAATGTTTATTGAATTATATAATTAAAGACTTTTATAGTGGTATTATTTATGTTTTATTTGTTTTCATCCATGTTTGCTATGCAAGGAGCTATCTGATCCTCAACAATACTAAAATATAATTATAATAAAAAATAAAATCTATATAGATTTTACATGCAAAAATATAAGGGGGTGAGGGGGGAGGGTGAGGACTTTGTAAAAAGCAAAAGGAGGCGTCATGTTAAAATGTTTGGGAACCACTGCTTTATACCCTTCTCTTCAATGCACATCACCCGCCATCCTTACAATGTTCACCCCAGTACACAACACACTCATCCCTTTTCCCACATCCTTGAGCTCTTTAATCAAACACCCAAATGTCCCTCATCCTTTCATCCTTCAGGTAATCTCATCTACTAGTCACCTTGAACTTGCTGGTGTTCTCTCCAATTGGTACCTTGTAATTCTTGTAGCTTCTTTCTAGTTGCTTATGAGTACTTAATGTTCATAAAACACAATCTGGGTTTTCTTTTTTACTATCGAAATATAGCACACTCCATGGTTATCAATAACGAAGTTACCGATAGACAGCAACCATGCTTTTACGAGAGAATGTAGGAGATAATTTACAGAGCTCCTTTAACATGTCTGTCACATGTGAGATACAGGATTCAAGTTTTGTGATGACCAGTGCAAATTATAGGTCTGTGGGGGACAATGCCACCTAGCACGTGAGAACGTAGTGATAAGGTAAGCCTAGTTGTTGTTTATCTAGTTAATTCGGGTAGCGTAATTTATATAGTTATCAAATGTGAATAGCCCACATTTATATAAGGACTACTGTCAATATGTTGACGAGCCTATTACACCCTAAAATATCACATGTGTCACACCTCATTTCTACACCCTTCACTCTCCAACCTTGCCCACATCCATACACACCTCACCACCCAACTTCTCATCCCCACACCCCTTACCCCTCAACCCTACCCTTCACCCCCACACCCCTCATCTTTCATCACCCTACCCTTCAACACAACATCTCTCACCTCTCATCACCCTACCCTTCACCCCCATACTTTTCACCACTCCTTACCCTATCCTTTACCTCTACACCCCTCACCACTCATCTGGCTATACTTCAATCCCACACCCCTCACCTTTCATTCGCCTATCCTTTACTACTACTACGACTACTACTTTTCGAGTATGACAACCATCAAGTGATGACACAATGATATGAGGTTTTAGTGACATCACCTTCATTGGTAAGCTGTTAAGGTGGCTCGAGTGACTAAAATAAGACTGGTAGGGCCGTCCGCATATGTTGCAAATTGCAGCATCCCTCCGGCGTTGGCACCTGTCTGCCTCATGATGCATTCGAGCTAACTCGAAAGTAGTGATGCCTTCTTGTGTGGTGCTCCTCCAAGTGTTGCAGTTAATCCAGTTGCTTAAGGCTCATTTTGGGGTTAATCGTGCACTTTTTGATATAAGTATGAGACTTAGTATATAGTTACTTTGACCCATAAGGGTCAATTTGAAGATTGTAACCCAACCGGATTGAGGTGTGGACAGTGGTGGCGGAAATTTTTCAAAATAGCCACTTCGCCCAAATGTAATCAGCAATATTTCACTTAAAATGTGAGCTACAGATATACTATTGTGTTTATACCCAGGTTTTTAGAGTCAAGGAATACATTTAAGCCAACTATTCTTTATACTGTGCAAATTGAGTGAGGACTGAAAAATACATTTTTTTAACAAATGACAACTGTTATATTTACAATAAAACAAAGAGTACAGTTATTGATACTGCATGGCCTTGTGGTCCAACTGATTTAGTAATTTATTTGACTTAATCTCACAGCAAGACTCTTCCTCTATTCACAGAAATATCACTTACTATTCACCCTAAATGCTGGCGAGTAAATTAATAACAAAATGCAGGATATACAATGGATGAAAAAGCATTACAGTCACCCTCCTGATCTCACATCCACACCCTGCATTCACCCCAAGAGAAAGAGAATGTTTCTAAAGTAAACAAACAATACATCTTTTACAATTAAAATATTAACTAAAAATTTCTTTGTATAAGTACAAAATATTATACAACAACAAAATATTGGAAATTACACGAAATTAATATAATTCACATATATATATATAAACAATAATCTCTTATCAAAGGACATACATCTTGTATAGCTTTCGTAGAAAACATAACTGCTCTTGTAAGGCTGACTGTTATAAAAAGAACATACAGCACAATCTTGGTACAATATCAGTATGTAAATACATAGCCATATGTAATAGCATGCAGTCCACGATACAATCATTTTTTTTTCTTCTTCTTTGGATTCCTCATGTGATGATTGTGAATGTGCTGTAATTGCTTTGCTGACATGTGAACATCATTGATTTTCTTCTGCTAGGGCAACAAGCCTCCAGAAGAGGCTTTAACATCAAGCCACTCGAGGATCCTGCGGTAGCACATGGTTTCATAGAGCAGCTCAACGATGGGCTGATAAACAACCCAACAACAAACAACCAAAATCACTGTGCAGAATTGGGTACCTTCAGAGCTGTCATCGCAAAAACCTGCAACGAGACACTCAGCCTGATCAAAACGAAACACCAGGATTGGTTTGATGAAAATGATCCGGGAATCAATGGGTCATATAAACGCTGCCTTAACTGTCTGGCAGAACAACCCTTAGTCTCGGATCAAAGCTCATACTTTCCACAAGAAGAAAGCTGTGGCCCAGCGTGAACTTCACAATCTAAAGAACGAATATTCGAAAAATAAAGCATGCGAAATGCAAAAACTTGCAGATCAGCACAGGATGCATGAATTTTTCAAGTCCACTAAAACTCTATATGATGTGGATGTCCTGACTACCCACCAGGTGCTTCAGCATCCAGAGATGACCCACCTCAGCTATCCTCCATACCTGGAGGAGGTAGCTACTGCCATCAAGCAGATGAAAAATAACAAAGCTACAGAGCCTGATGGAATCCTAGTCGAGGTTTATAAAGCAGGAGGACCTCTACTTACCAGCTGTCTCCACTCACTCCTGGAGAATATATGGGAGAAAGAAGAAATTCTTCCAAGTTCTTAAAAACGCCTCAATCTCCAATATCTATAAGAATAAGGGAGACCGGCCAGACTGTGGCAACTACTGTGGGATATCACTGCTGTCCAGAGCTGGCAAGATTATCGCCCAAGTCCTCCTAAACAGACTTCTTTCTAAGGCGGAAAACTTCCTCCCGGACTCTCAATGTGACTTTAGACCATCACCTGGCACCAGAGCCGGATTAAGCTTAATAGGGGCCTGAGGCACAGGTTCAACTTGGAGCCCCCTACCCTCAAGGTATATATAGCAAGAACAAAATATACCAAAATTTATCAATGATTTCATCAATATTAAGCTTCTGCAAAATAACACACTCAATGTTCATAAGAGACAAAAAATTGAGACCTTGCAAGGACATCGTTGCAAAGTTCATGTTTTATATGCTTCAACTTCGAGAATGTTTGGATTTGGGGGGCCCCTTAGAGTCGGGGGGCCCTGAGGCCAGTGCCTCAAGTGCCTCATGGTTAATCCGACATTGCGTGGCACCACTGACATGAGCTTTGCTGTCCGTCAGAGGCAGGAAAAGTGCGAAGAACAGTGCCATGACTTGTACATAGCCGTCATTGACCTTACTAAGGCCTTCGACTCAGTCAACAGGGAAGCCCTCTGGCGGACCCTCAGTCGTTTTGGCTGCTACCAAAATTCATTGCCATTATGAGGTACCTCAACGATGACATTGGCACCCAATCTAAGTTCTTCCCCATCCAAACGGGGCAAAACACTGATGTGTATTAGCACCAATTCTCTTTTCCCATTTCTTGGCTGTCTTTCTTACTCGTTCCAGTGTTAATTTAGCTGGCAGGGTTGACATCCAGTACCGGATGAAGGGACTTTTCAAGATAAGGCAACTCCAGGCAGAAACAAAGGTGTCGGCCGCTTCCATCACTGAACTTCATTTTGCAGACGACCTCACACTCGTTGCTCACACTGAACATGACCTACAGGAGATCCTGAACACCTACTCAGATGCACATGCACACTTCGACCTTGAGGTGAATGCACGTAAGACTCAGATTCATTTTCAGCCTTCCCTTGGCTAAACCACCCCTCCACCACCCATCCAGCTTAACAGTAGTACTCTCTCAAATGTTGTCCACTTTCAGGACTTTTGATCCCACCTGTCCACCATCTCGAACATCAATGAAGAGATTCAACATCGGATCCACTGTGCATGTCAAGCCTTTGGCAGACTCCATAACCGTGTCTTCAGCTGTAGGGATCTGATATTATCTATAAAACTGCATGTGTATATTGAGCAGTGGTCCTCCCCACCCTGCTGTATGGCAGCGAACCATGGGTCACATACAGAAGGCACTTCAAAGCACTTGAAAACTTTTCACCAACATTGTCTACATTGCATCCTCCAAGTTTGCTGGGAAGACAAGAGAACAAATGCTAGTATTCTCGGTGACACCTACTGTAGGAGCACCGAGGCTACCATTATCCATGAACAACTATGCTGAACTGGCTATGCTACCCGCTTGGGCGACAATAGAATACCAATGTAGCTACTTTACAGTCACCTAACGAATGTTAAACGTAACGCTGGCGGACAACGAAAAGGTATATGGACCCTCTCACCTGAGAGACGATCATTCCACATCGTAACGCTTGGAAGAGCACCTAATAAGAAGGTGTCAATACTTTAGAGTTAGCCCAACTGCAAATCATGGCAGATAAGCGCCAGAGCAGGAAAGACGCTGCCACCGCCCCTCCCGCACTAGATGTAGCCCTCCACACGTGCAACATCTGTGGACGGTCCTGTCTATCCGGTGTCGGCCTCTGGATTCACCTCAAAGCTCAACAACGAAGGTGGCATCCTTAATAAGTTATTCAGAGCGACAGCAAAGTAGTAGTATTCCATTTGAGGACTAATCAGTGTTTACCTGCACAGAACCATCAGTAGAAGCATAACATATACTTAATTTAACACTCTTAATTATGTGACTGTTAATAGTTTCTTGTAGTACATAACTCATTACATTGGTGTTTAACATTTGCTTACTACTAACAGGTGTCTAATTCATAGGAATTGATGCATCTAGCCAAGGAGGAATGGCATTAAAGGCTTCATCTGGAGTGACTGGCACATTAGTTTTCAAGAGATCAATAACATTTTTACGAAGCCACACCTCATAGGAGGTCTTTTCTGGAAAGATGGTGAGATAATCAGGATTACTTCGATAGAATATCAACTCAGTTTAAGCTGTTGTTTGGGGACCATTGTTCATCAAATGTTTGACACAAAACATGATGTTAAGTGGAGCTATCTTCTCAGAGAGAGAGAGTGCAGCCCGAGTTCTTTACTCATGTTTACAATCCTGGTAAAGTTTGAGCATCCTTAGATGAAGCGCATGACTTCATTTTGTAATACGTCCTGGCTGTTTAGTTGTTTAAAAGGAATAGTTATAAGATGGAAAGCATGATAGTCAACTATAGATCAAATGAAGTGAAGATGAAAGGTAAGGGCATAGGTTATGATAATTCCATAGTTTTTACCAACAAGAGTTCTGAGAGGTTGCCGACGAAATTTTCATTATTTACACTACGAGTAATTCCAAGATATTTATGGGAGGTACATAGTTCCAAGGGTATGCTGTTAATGTTAAAGTTAAAAAGCAAAGAGTGAGGACCTTCGTCTTGTCAACACATATAATGAGACCACATTCCACAGTTCTCCAAACAAAAACATCCAGTAAAGCTTGGCGCCTGGGTTTGGCCTACTACATCTGCATAACATATTACAGCTTCAGATGCTTGAACTAGAATGTCAGCAATAAGCAAAAAGCATAGGACTTAATACTCCTCCGTGAGGCATGCCCAGTTCGAATGTTCTCATTCGGTACTTTTGACTCCCCTAAACAGAACACTGGTAAACCTGTTAGACAGACAACCCCTTATCCATGTCCAGAGGTTACCTTGGATGCCAAAATAAGCTAGTTGTTCAATATATTGTGTTGATTAGCTATGTCAAAAGCTGATTTAAGGTCTATGAAGGCTGTTTGTGTCTTATTTTTTGAGTGAACAAGATATTCTGCAAGACATGTCTGTGTGCTGTGCCCGTGCATAAACCCATACAAACAAAGGACGAGTTTGTCTTTCAAGGACAATACACATACAGGATTGAGAATTAACTTTATGGATTGGAACTATATATCCTTAAGTCCATTTCTTTGACAGAATACCTTGTGCTAAGGTCATTACAGTTAGATACAGGTCAAGCAGTATGTGGTTAGGAACTTCATTCAACAACCATAAGGTGTTATATAGAGGTTATGCCATCCTCACCAGGGGAGGATAATTCATCGTTTTTTACTGCTGTTGTTAGTTTGTGGTGAGTTATAAGTAATTGGTCAGTAAAGGCTGGCTAGGAAAAAGCTATTTCAATGTTGAAGTTTCTTTTAATGTGTGTGGCTTTAAGATATTGCTGTATGTCAGGAGGCAGATAAGTGATTTGTGACACACTTTACCATTGGTCTAATAATATGTCAACATATTCTTCGGGGCTGTGGTGATGTTAGACTGGGGTGAGTGACTCGGTAATGGCTCCAATTGTGGTCCACACTTCTGCTCCCCGTGGTAAAACTGGGTCACGGGAATGAATCTCCGAACTGACTTTCCCTGGCTGTCACCTGCTGTAGGTGTGGTGTTTTATTTATTTTTAGAACGATACTGCCTCGGATTGGGAGGGAGCGAACTTTTGACCCCGAATGTACTATTAATACTCTATAAGAAAAATAAGAATTGTTATCAATAGTAATGCCAGGAGGTTATCACTCATTTTGTTTTGCTTATAGAGGTCGGATTTTTGTTTTGTTTTTACTTTCTCTCCTTCTTTGGACAGGATAGGGTCATGTGTCCACAGAGGTGGTTAAGTGCCCCCTGCCTTCCTCCTTGACTTAACCCAGGTGGTATAATGTGTGGCAGTGATATTTACAAGCTCACATCATCACATCAAAATTAATCCACATGTATATCCAGCGTACCATCTGTGGATGTAGGCCTTGAAGACTTAACCTAGGTGGTATAACATGTGGCAATAACATTTATATGATCACAACAAAATTCATCCACTGACCTGAGTGTATTTCCTGCGTACCATCTGTGGATGTAGGCCTTAAGTGCAATTTAAGATTCTCTGGGATGTTAATTCTGAGCCAAGGATGGGGTTCACACTTGACATCTGCAATAGTGTTTTTAGAAGTATTGCATAATGATCACTCACTATAGTAGGTGGTCTGAGATGACCTTAGCCTTGACATTACTGTCTACTAGGTTATACCCAGTCCCATAATCAAGTCTGCCTCCTATCAGATGTGTCACTTTGTGTCGCATACAGTGATATTATGACTGTTGATGTAATTCACGAACACCTTCCCAATAGTGTTACGCTTAACATCACCGAGGACAGTGTGACGAGAGTTAAAGTTACCCATACACAACATAGCATTGTTTCCTAATGGCTTTAGTAACACGTCCGCTGTAAATTGTTGATAGTGGATACTTCTATCATTTTGGGTTTTCATTCATTTACAGACCAAACCATTCTTGACATAGGTGAGCAGGCCATTTCCTGCTCCACTATTGTATGCTGTAAACCCCGATATCTTGGGTGCAATTTTGTCCTGGGTGCTGGACATGTAACGTTCCTGTAAACCATAGATGCACAACCTTTTCGCTTCCGGGGCCACATCACCAAACTAACTCGTAAGCGAGGGCCGCAAGATTTATGAGTCATCATGATTAGTTGTTTGAATTACATATTCAAATTCTTTACTCAAACTCACATATATTATTTTCAAAAATCAAATAATGCTTTTATACTTACACTGGAGATAACCAAGAATTCGTTGCCACACATAATAAATTTTAGTCTGTAACTTCATAAAAAGACCAATTACCATAAAAAATAATGATTGAAAACAATGTGCTTACCTGGCATATCACGTGACAAGTTTTTCTTAATGTGATGTTTGACATTGTGGCTTGTTAAGATTCAACAGATATAATGTTTGCTCACAGATGTATGTGGAGCCGAAGAAGCATGCATAAATAGCAGCTTTATTTCTCAAATATGGATACTGATCTTTAGGCAAGCACCTGTAAAAATTGAGCAAGTTCCCTTCCATAAACTTAGCACGAAGATTGTCACTATTCTGGAGATCATTCAGTTCTAACTGGGCCTCGAGTTCGAAGTCTTCAGGTGATAGAGAGAAAGGATTGCTGAACAGTTGCAAATTTTTCTGCTCTTTTTTGACGTCTCCAAATGGCCTATCAAACACTTCCAGGAGATTTCCTATTGATGATCCATACTTTTCAGTTTTTTGATGTACATTGTGCTTTTCAAGCATAGATTATTGATATGTTGGAAAGTGTCCCAACTCTCCTTAAATGAGTTGTGACTGAAACAGCTTCAAGTTTTTGCTCAAAAGCTGACACATGGTTTGCGACTTGCGAAACAAGTTGGTTACTCCCCTGAAGTTTGGCATTCGAGTTATTTAAATGACTGGTGATATCAACAAGAAATGCTAAATCGCAAAGCCACTCCACATTTTTAAGCTGTGGAACCACTTTACCCTTTTCATTAAGAAATATCACTATTTCCTGCAGGAGGTTGATGAATCGTTGCAGTGTATTTTCCCGACTTAACCACCTGACCTCAGTGAAAATACCTAGATCACCATACTCAGTTTCAATTCCTTCTACAAACTACTTGAATTGGCAATGGTTCAAAAGTCGCGATTTTATGAAGTTGACTGTTGAGACCACAATTTTCATTCCATTTTCAAAGATCAGTTCTTTTCCACACAAATTCTGTTGCTGTTTTATGCAGTGAAACTGTATCCGTTCGTTTTTGCTCTGCCCCAGGTGTTTGATCAACAGTGGCACCATACAATTGCACATTCCAATCATCGAAGGAGCCCCATCTGTTGCTATACCAATTAAGTTGTCTATATTCAACTAAATATTGCTAATTTGCTCCAGAAGTCCACTTAGCAAGTCACCCCCTTTAGTTTGCCCCTTTAGAGAACTGAGAACAACAGGTTCGTCATGAACAGTGAATTCGTAGATGTTACATTAGTCGATTCGTTACCGGCTATGGAAAAGTACACAAAGTTAATACCTTTCTCGTTTAGCTGGTCTATTTTGTCACTTGATAAATCACGAATTATGCGTTGCACTGTCATGCGATTCAAAATGATGTTTTCAAACTTCTTCACTCCATCTGGACAAAGGTTTTCAGCAGCAATAACCATACACTTTTTCACAAAATCGCCATCTGTAAATAACCGTGAACATTTTGCTATCAGATGTGCAACATCATAGTTCACTTCTGTCACATCTTGCGCCTCTTTCTTACTCTGAATGAACATGTTTTTCTGCATCAAAGAATTTATTTTCTGTTTTCTCAGTTCACCTCTGATTTCTTCATATGTTTTATGCTTGGATAAACAATGTCCTTGCAAATTATACTCCTTACAAAAGGCCACACAATTTTGATAAATTAAACAAATGATTTTCTTTGTATTATTTTCTCACAAAGAAATAGTTATAGGTCCATTTTTCTTGAAACTTTCTGTTCTCGTCCTCAAGTTTTCTCTTCCGTGATGTATTTTTTCCAGTCGACTTACTGGCCATTGTAAGGAGTGACCAAATATTCAGTAATGCTCCAATAATGGTAAATGTCTCAACCGAGTGTCAGGGGATATTGCTTCAACCAATCAATCAATCACCTCAACCGAGTCCCAGCCAAAGCTGCTGGAATTGGTCGTATGTACTGTATGAGTGGTAGTGATGCCATAATTTTCTTCTTATTTTATTATTAATCATTTATTTTCGTAAAGATATGAGCCATATAGTTTTCTCGTTCATTTTTATAGGTTTCTTATGGATAAAAGTTGAGGAAGACATAATACTGAGGTAAAATCAACTGGCTTAACGGCGACAGAGCTCCCGTCTAGACAGACTGGCTCTACGATCGACACATTCACTACCCGTCCAGCTTTGATACTGCTGCTGACTGTAATCTCCAAACTGTTACAGTCAATTTGAAATTGGTTTTACCTTTCAGTAAAATGCAATGCAAAAATGAAAGACAAATAAGCTTTTCAGTATAGCTGGTAAAAACTGTAAGTGTAAATTGAATAAAGGTAGAGATAGTTCCCATTGCCTCAAGTTCCAGTTTTAGTTCATAGTAATTTTGTATTTTAGCAGTCTTGATTACATAAGACACCGCGGGCCGCAACAGAGCTACTAGATGGCCACATGCTGGTTGTGCATCCCTTCTGTAAGCCAACTACATCATTCTTATGAACTCTAACATACAGTACCATTGTAGGTCATATATATACTGTATATATATATATATATATATATATATATATATATATATATATTTTATTTTTTTTTTTACGGGGATTAGCTCACCCGGGCACGGTCAATGACCCACATTAGGGGTTGGCACGAGTAATCGCCAATGAAGGCTCTTATTGCTTAACAAAAACAGGCTTTGTGTGAAATAATAGAGAGCCGATCCCTGTTCATACACAGAGGTCCAGGATTCGATTCCCGACTAGTGAGGTATTGTTCATAAATGGAAATTTCCGTGCTATATGGGCTTAAGTCTCCTTTCTTCAATGTCTCCTTTACTGCCATATATGTATGGTCTTATCAAGACTTACAAGCCAAATAACCCAACAAGACCCATCATTAGCTCAGTTGGGTCAATCACTTTTAAGTTGTCTAAATAGTTATGGCACCATATCAAACCCTAATATTAAGAACTAGCAGAATCGCCGCCCTCCGGGCGGCTCATCCGCTAGGACGCCACCCTCCGGGAGGCTCCACATTGTTTCACTGTTCAGTCCTCAAAACGTCTTCTTCCATCAATAGTTCAGTAACGGTGCATGTAAGTTCTGTAAGTATATTCTGTATTATGTATGTATATTATGTATGTGCTCCATTTATATACATTATTTATTCAGCCTAGCTAGCAGCGTGTGGCAATGTAATTACCATGTACCACATACTTAATTAATGTGCCTGGCGACATATGGAAGCTGTTTATGTATCACTTACCATACGTCGCCTTGAGAGCAGTTGACCAGCAGACAGGTTGAGGAGCGCTACTCCCCTTGTGTACATATCTCTTATCCAGTAAATAGAACCTACAAAAAACTATACAGGTGTTTGTGTTCACTCCTGTATATAGAACTTAATACCCAGAACACGAACAAGTTCCACCATGTTTTTCACTACAACGGCACAGGAAAGTATATTTTTTTTAGCATTAAACTGTTATTATTTTATTGTCTAATCATCACTACATATAACACCATCCATCATCACTACATATAACACCACCCATCATCACTACATATAACAACATCCATCATCACTACATATAACACCATCCATCATCACTACATATAACACAATCCATCAATCACTACAGATCGGTAAAGTAATTTCCTAGATTCTCGTACTGACACATAAACAAACACACAAACATACAAACAGACACACTTCTTTGTTTTATATAGATATATATAGATAGATAGATCGTCACTACATATAACACCACCCATAATCACTACATATAACATCATCCATAATCAATACATAAAACACCATCCATCATCACTACATATAACACCATCCATCATCACCACATATAACACCATCCATCATCACTACATATAACAACATCCATCATCACTACATATAACATCATCATCCATCATCACTACATATAACACCATCCATCATCACTACATAAAACACCATCCATCATCATTTCAGATCGGTAAAGTAGTTTCCGAGATTCTCGTGCGGACACACACACACAGACATACTTCTTTGTTATATATATATATATAAATATATATATATATATATATATATATATATATATATATATATATATATATATATATATATATATATATATATATATATATATATATATATGCTGATAACCACAAGGAAAAGAGAAAACACGAAGTTCCCAAGCACTTTCGTGTAATTCACATCTTCAGGGGTGAGTTTTTTTAGTTTGTACTCACCCAAGAAGATGTGAATTACACGAAAGCGCATATATATATGTAACCGGTCTGAATTTACTGGACTTTATTTTCTCACTTGACTTGGGGTTTATTAAAGATTAATAGATGGTAATGGCAGTGGAAGCGCCCCTTTGAGAAAAATCCCGAACCAGCACAAGAACACTTAAATCTACTAAACAAAATGAATTGTCCGTGACCCGTGGAAGGATTGCGTCTGTGACTGCGATGAATGAGACACACTGTAAAATTTAGACACTTATATTCCCTCCAACACTACAAACACAATCAAAATAATGGTACACCAATATGCGCACCTCTTAACTTGAACTTAAAACACTACTCTGGGGAATAAAAGTTATACATGATATAGAAATTATTAGAACTCAGGCAACAATAAATTTGAAGTATTAAGAAATGTTGCTTGCACACATGAAACAGGCCTTAAGGGCTTTCAACAAAATAATATCCAGCACTGAGAAAATGGTATTCAAAAATAAGAAATTAATAACTCTACAATGAATAGGCCTTAAGGGCACTCAACAAAATTATATCACCCCCAACAGATGCACACTTCCTAATCTAACTTAACCACTACTCTGGGGAACAAAGGTTATACCTGAGGTCGGGATTATGAAGAAAAATTAGATGCATTAAAAGAATCAAATCACAGTATCACTCTGGTTCCACTTAGTGACACAAACATTCAAAAAACAATACTATCAAAATTATTAAAGAAATATTAAACCACACACGTCAAGATAACATCAGTAACTGAGTATTAACTACACACAAATATAGTCACTATTATTGATATGATACTGGGTCCACCAATACTCGTGAACCATGCTCCACCCAACTCAACATACACCCGTAATAAGGGAGATAAAATGTTCCTCTTGGTATCCCCTAGACTCATGGTCTCAGTGTGCGACCCTGTATCACTCAGCTACCTTCACTTTACCCCAGGTACATCCATAAAGCGGAAGGGAGTGAGCCAATCAGACCTTGTACAGTTGAGAGAAGCTTTAGCTTCCCGTTAGCAAGAGGGTTTCACTAAACTGCTTGAAACATGTGGTATTGTGAACCGAGGTAGAAGGGAGCTGATGACTCCAACGATCGTCCCGTCGTCAGCTGGTCACCCAGACGGCTAGATTCCCTCAAGAGATCCTTTGATACCCGGTTAAACAGTGACAGGCCTACACTGATCGGTCCAATGGCGACAATCGCCACCCTCAATCATCAACGGCAGTCTCAAACGGCAGTCAATCTCTCGCAGTCATCACTCTCGCAGTCAATTTCTCGCAGTCAAACTCCAGTCAAGTGGGTTCTGACGGAAACCCTGAAATGAACTCACTGTTAGCTCTAGTTTACTTTACCACTGCCCTATCTAACCCTGTCTGAGACCAAATGAGACTTACTTGTTATACTGCAATAGTGCAACACAGGTGACTAGGCCACGTGACTATTTCTGTGACGGACGCGCAGGGACGTCTTGTTTGTCTGAATGCTTCCCCGTGACTGAGGGAGAGGCCGCCTCGTGCCCTCTCAAGGCATTAGCTTAGGCCTACGTGACATATTTTCTGCCTAATTAATAACTCCTTGGGACACCGGTAACATTATTCAGACTGATAAACGATCTATAATAATTTCAAATTCAATAATAGTCCCTTAACTTCATGAATCGCATCATTATTAATTCGGCAAATTACATTTAATATCATATAGGCCTAGTTCCACAACCTCCCACTATGTGCGGGGAGCGTTCTCTTACCTCAGACGACCTTGAAAGCTCAGTATCGCCAATGGCGGGGCATTTGAAATTACTCTGAAATTTCTGAATATTACCATCGACCCCCCTATAAAAAGACAGCACTGTCCTCATGTGCTGAGAAAACATGCATACGACCCGCCCTAAAAAAAATTTTTCTAAGAAACTGCATCTTACCCCTTTAACGTGCTAAACACAGCATTCCCGTCTTCTCTTCTCCACTTCTCTCTCCCGCTAACATTCGACCACCCCGCTAACATTCGACAGCACTGCCCTCATGTGCTGAGAGAACAACTTAGAACCCACCTTCAACTCTGTACTATTCCAATCGCAGCCAGCAACTCCATTTCTTCCTAACCCAACTCAAAACCAACCAGAACATCACGCTCCCCTTTTGCCTGGCCCTTAACTAGAGAACTAATGTCAAAATAAATACCAGTCCAAAACAAACATGCTCTCCTTTGCCTGGCCCTTGAACTAAGAGGAACCAGTGTCAAAACAATACACAGTCCAAAACAAACATGCTCTCCTTTGCCTGGCCCTTGAACTAAGAGGAACCAGTGTCAAAACAATACCCAGTCCACGTCTCCGAACCTCATGCCGGCAGACCAACCCTCTGACAATGTACCAGTCCATATTAGTGAGGCCCTGGACATTACAACCGTACTCTCAATCCCGCTCATGACAGCAACTCAATCCCGCTCATGACAGCAACCACTACTCAACGCACATCTCTGACCTAACCATCTCTCCAATCCCCTCTGCCCTACTCACAACTCCTCCAACTCACGCTCTACAACCTGCCTTTTCTCATTACCATGCACGCCTAAACTGTAATTTGTCGGCTTCGTCTTTCAGTTGGAGGCTCGACCGACCTCTCTGAACTACTTCTCTTCATCTTGCTCATCTGGGGTGGGGGCTCCTCGTCTTCATCTTCAGATTCATCCATCGCTGGGTCTCCCGGATGCCTTTGGGTTGGAGCAGCCTTCAAGTTGCTCCGGTTTTCCACTCTCGCTTCCAGGTCTTCTCCCCCACTGGGCTCAATGCGATATCAACCAGGCCTTGGATTTAGGACCTCAACACTGTGCCATCTCGTATCAACCCAATGGTTTTGCAGCTTTCACCGGCCTATTTTTACATTGTTCCTCAGCAAAACCTCCTGGCCCACTTCCCAGCTACTCTCGTGGGCTTTCTCTTCTCTTTTCCTTCTGTTTATTTCCTTACGTCTCCGAACATTGATCTCCACTGCTTCCTGCAATCTTCGTTGCCGGGCTCTAATCACCATCACCCACTCATCTACCAGCTCTAGGTCTACTTCCGGCCTAAGGTCAAACGGCAGGTTTGGTTCTCTCCCGTAAAACAACAGGAATGGGGAAAACCCTGTCGTGGCATGCGGAGTCGCGTTATATTGTGACACGACTGCCTGCAGATGCTCTGGCCACCTATTCTTTTCCTCTTCCTCGAGGGTGGCCAGCAGACCATGCAGGGTTCGATTGAACCGTTCCACCATACCATTTCCCTGTGGGTGATGTGCCACCAAAGGTGGCACAAGTTTGTCGGACCAATGCACTGCCAAAATTTCTGCCCTGATCGGTCAACAGTCGCTCAGGTGCACCCACTGCCAGGAAGCTCCGATTCACAAGGATCTTTGCAATCGTCGAGGCTTTCTGGTCTTTGGTGGGAAAGGCCCAAGTGTAACGACTGTATATGTCAACCATTATCAGGACACTCTCCAATCCTTGCCGCTTGTCCAGCAAGGTGAAATCTGCGGCCAATGTCTCTAATGGTTTGGCAGCTTCAATCGTCCCTAAATGCAGTTGGGGTTTCGGCACTTCATCTTTTGCTACTCCACACCTCTCGCAGCTGGCTATGTAGTCTCGCACTGTTTCTCCCATGCCTGACCAGAAACCTCGCTCCTGCACCAGCGACAGGGGTGCAATCTCGCCCCTGATGCCCAAACTCGTCGTGGCAGGCTCTAGTCAAAGCCTCCTGCAAGTTTGGAGATAACACTGGCACCTCCCTCCATAGATTCTTCCCTTCGGGTCTTCTATGCCAGACAACCTCTTCTCTTGCGATCAGGGATTTCCTAGCTCGGTACATCTTGCGGAAGTCATCGTTTTGGAGCTGTACCTGTACCTCATCCTCCGGCAGCTCTCCCGCCAACCATCTTCGCAGTTTTGTCATATAGTCCATGCCTTCTTGCTCCTTACGCAGCCCATCCATCGTCCACAGTTCCTTCCTTCCTGCCCCGTTCTCCTCTAGTACATGCATCGCTGTATACTCTTCTTCGCTATTTTCCTCCTGTTCCGCCGGGATTCTAGATAGAGTATCCGCCACAATGTTGTTCTTCCCCGGCTTGTACTCTATAGCAAAGTTAAACTGCTCGAGATCCGCATTCCACCTACTTTCCACGGCACCTAGTTTAGCCTTCTCGTGGTGACTGAGTGGGTTGATATCTGTATAGACTGTGAAATGTTTCACTGCCAAATAATCCCTGAATTTATCCACTACTGCCCATTTGAGTGCTAATATCTCTAACTTACGAGAACTATAGTTGTTCATGTTATGTTCTGATTTCTTCAGGCCCCGACTCGCATAGCACACCGGATGCAACCTGCCATCCTTCCGCTGGGACAGCACCGCACCTAGACCACGAAAACTTGCATCTGTTTCTAATATAAACTCCTGAGTGAAATCTGGGCAAGCCAACACTGGTGTCTGCGTCACCTTGTCTTTCAGTTTCTCAAAAGCCTGTTGCTGTTCCTCTGTCCATTCACTATCTACCCGATCCTTAGATTTCCCATGCATCAACGCATGCAGTGGAGCAGCTATTTGGGCAAACCCTTTAACAAATTTCCTATAAAATGATGTGAACCCTACAAAAGACCGCACATCTTTCACCGTCTGAGGGACTGGCCAATCTCTTACTACCCTAATCTTCTCAGGATCAGCTGTGATGCCTTCAGCTGACACCTGATATCATAAATAACTTACTTTTGAAGCCATCATTTCACACTTTTTAGGTTTAAATCTTAAGTTATTCTCCCTCATCCTGCAAAATAATTCCCTCAATCTGACTTTATGCTGATCTATTGTACTTGAAAACACCATCACATCATCAAGGTATACAAGCAACGAGGAGAAAATCTTATCCCCTAAAATCCGCTCCATGTATCTCTGAAAGGTTCCCGGACTATTTGACAATCCCATAGGCAGTCGCCTGTCCTCAAAGTGTCCGAAGCTTGTGCTGAAGGCAGCCTTTGGACGGTCTGAAGGTTTTACTTCTATCTGGTGGTATCCCGCCGCCAGATCAAACGTTGAGAAAAACTGGGCCCCCGTCAGAGATTCTAGAGTTTCATTTATCCTAGGCAGAGGAAACGCATCGCGTACCGTGACCTTATTTAAGTCACGATAGTCAATGCATAACCTCAGCGTCCCGTCCTTTTTCCTCACTACTACAATGGCGGCAGAGTACGGACTCTCACTATGCTGAATTACTCCCTGATCTAACAGCTGGCTAATGTGCTGCTTCACCTCTGGTACCTGGTTTGGCGGGATCCTCCGATATGGCACCCTAACTGGCCTGTCTGTGGTCACTGGGATCTCATGCTGAACCCCAATAGCCTTTCCTATGGGCTGGCCCTCTCCTTCAAAAATATCACTAAACTCTTCTATTAAACACCTAACTGCACGCTCTTGTTCCTCATTCATTTCCTCCGTGTGCACTTTGACCTCCGTACGGGCATCCGGTTGAACTGTCCTCACATACACCTCTTCACTGATGTCTGCCTCAACTTCGGTCCCAGAAGCCACTTTCCCAATCCGCCAATTGCCCCTCAAGTTCGTACGACTATCAGACAGATTTGCCACCAACACCTGGGTCATGCCTCTCACCACTCTTACAGCTGTCGGCAACACTATCACACCCTCAGGCATCCAACCTTCATCCTCCATTGTTAGAGGTTCAATCACTATTTCTTTGTTAGCTACCTGGCTTAATGAGGGAACACATACTGACAGCAACCGAGCACTCCGGGGAGGAATGGTTGGGCTTTTCTTCCTCTCTGTCATACAATACCCCAGGCTGATGGCCTTTATTGCACATAACTGCCTAACCTCATGCAAGCAATTTTCCCACTGAGCGGTGCTCCTGGCTTCCCTGCACAAGTGATACATGTGCGGCCAGATCTCCGCAACCTCCCCCAGCACATTCATCCCCAACAACCCGACATGCGATTGCCCCTTACCCTGGGTCTCAATCCCTGGACAAACCAACATCCCCACATCAGTGACTTCCACCCCACATACGACCATAGTGACCCAAATACACCCCACACACGGCACTGGAAACCCTGACGCCCCTTTTACCCTTATTCGAGTGGGCTGCAACACCACGCCTGCAGGCTCCAGCTCCCGACGGTAGAAAAGTTCATCAATTAACGGCACTTTTGCCCCAGTATCTGCTAAACCCCACATTTCACGACCCGCTACCAGCACCGAAACCTTAGGACACTCTGCTTTCAGTCTTCAGGTACCTTCTGTCGTGATTAAATTTGTCATGCGGACCACGCTTGACCATGGGTCCGCTCTCTCTTGATTCATAACATCGCCGGTGGAATCTATTGGTGAGGCCAGGAACGGTTGGCGGGGACTGCCTGGCCTTGACCATTTCCCGACCGCCAGTTCCGATTGTTATTTCCAACTTGATACTGGCCATTGGCCACGTATCCCCTTGGGACACTCTCTCCTGGTCCGGACCTGTTCGTGCAATTGAAACTGAGGTGGCCCTCTTGTCCACACGCATAGCACATCGGGAGAATCGAGCCTCAAGCCTGCGGTTCGTTCTCTCTTCCTTTAGTCAGCGGTACCTCCCTCAAAGCCTCTCGTTTTTGTTCCGCCTCTCTCAGCCCCGTGATCCACTCATCTAGACTACGGTGAGGATACTTCTGGATCTCCTCCAATAACCACATACGGCTTTGTTCCTCCTTGAGCCCCCAAGTGATTGCATCTCCCAACAGGGCCTTATCATATTTATGACCATGGTGGTTCAACTCATCGTTTAAATCGAGCATAGCATCATAATATTCAAGAAGCGTCTCATTGCTCCTTTGTTTCCGATTCATCACCTTCTGAATGGCGTCGTACGTGGCCGTCTGCCCGCCGTATTGCTGCTTCAAATAACAAGTTAATTCGTCTACGGTTTCCCAGTCTCTGCGTGCATTGTATACGCGATCTGCCGCAGGCCCCGCAAGATACCTTATTATGAATTGGATTCGACTGACTTCGTCTCCCTCTGGCAGCTTGAGGGTTCGCTCAACCTCTCTTAATCACTTTCCTACCTCTATTCCTGGCCTACCGTCGAACTTAGACATGGTCAACCCGGCCCCGAGACTAGTTCCCTCTCTACTATTGTGTCTCCTCATCTCCCACATTGTCTCATCGTGCTGTATTTGATACTGTGTCTTTACCCTATCTAGTGCATCCCCCAACTGAACTAGGTGTTGTTGATGTTCCTTCTCTAACTGTTGCAATTGTGTGTGGTACTCCCCCCTTAACTGTTGTACATATACTCCATACTCCTCCCTGATTTGATTTGCCCATGCCTGACATTCCCCATTGATCTTCCCTTCTAACTGTTCCAATCGTTCCTGGTACTCTCCCCGGATTTTCCCCTCTAGCTTCCCAATACGTTCCATGAACTCTTCTCTCAACTATACCAAACCCGGGCTGTCTCTCCTTTTCTCCGAGTAACACCCGCAACGTCAACCACAACAAACCCATTCCCACGGCGAGCATGAGTAGAGTTGGGGTCACACACTCTACCGTTTCCATCCACTCCATGATTACGCCCATTATCCCAACCACAGTACTATCAGTCGCCACATTAAAAACTACGCTCTGCTATCATTTGTAACCGGTCGGAATTTACTGGACTTTATTTTCTCACTTGACTTGGGGTTTATTAAAGGTTAATAGATGGTAACGGCAGTGGAAGCGCCGCTTTGAGAAAAATCCCGAACCAGCACAAGAACACTTAAATCTACTAAACAAAATGAATTGTCCGTGACCCGTGGAAGGATAGAGTCTGTGACTGGGATGAATGAGACACACTGTAAAATTTAGACTCTTATATTCCCTCCAACACTACAAACACAATCAAAGAATGGTAGACCAATATGCCCACCTCTTAACTTGAACGTAAAACACTACTCTGGGGAATAAAAGTTATTAGAATTCAGGCAACAATAAATTTGAAGTATTAAGAAATGTTGCTTGCACACATGAAACAGGCCTTAAGGGCTTTCAACAAAATAATATCCAGCACTGAGAAAATGGTATTCAAAAATAAGAAATTAATAACTCTACAATGAATAGGCCTTAAGGGCACTCAACAAAATTATATCACCCCCATCAGATGCACACTTCCTAACCTAACTTAACCGCTACTCTGGGGAACAAAGGTTATATACCTGAGGTCGGGATTATGAAGAAAAATTAGATGCATTAAAGAATCAAATCACAGTATCACTCTGGTTCCACTTAGTGACACAAACAATCAAAAAACAATACTATCAAAATTATTTAAGAAATATTAAACCACACACGTCAAGATAACATCAGTAACTGAGAAATGGTATTAACTACACACAAATATAGTCACTATTATTGATATGTTACTGGGTCCCCCAATACTCGTGAACCATGCTCCACCCAACTCAACATACACCCGTAATAAGGGAGATAAAATGTTCCTCTAGGTATCCCCTAGACTCATGGTCTCAGTGTGCGACCCTGTATCACTCAGCTAGCTTCACTTTACCCCCGGTACATCCATAAAGCGGAAGGGAGTGAGCCAATCAGACCTTGTACAGTTGAGAGAAGCTTTAGCTTCCCGTTAGCAAGAGGGTTTCACAAAGCTGCTTGAAACATGTTGTATTGTGAACCGAGGTAGAGGAGAGCTGATGACCCCAACGATCGTCCCGTCGTCAGCTGGGCACCCAAACGGCTAGATTCCCTCAAGAGATCCTTTGATACCCCACTAAACAGTGACAGGCCTACACTGATCGGTCCAATGGCAACAATCGCCAACCTCAATCATCAACGGCAGTCTCAAACGGCAGTCAATCTCTCGCAGTCATCACTCTCGCAGTCAATTTCTCGCAGTCAAACTCCAGTCAAGTGGGTTCTGACGGAAACCCTGAAATGAACTCACTGTTAGCTCTAGCTTACTTTACCACTGCCCTATCTAACCCTGTCTGAGATCGAATGAGACTTACTTGTTATACTGCAATAGTGAAACACAGGTGACTAGGCCACGCCACTATTTCTGTGACGGACGCGCAGGGACGTCTTGTTTGTCTGAATGCTTTCCCGTGACTGAGGGAGAGCCCGCCTCGTGTCCTCTCAAGGCGTTAGCTTAGGCCTACATGACATATTTTCCGCTTAACTAATAACTCCTTGGGACACCCATAACATTATTCAGACTGATAAACGATCTATAATAATTTCAAATTCAATAATAGTCCCTTAACTTCATGAATCGCATCATTATTAATTCGGCAAATTACATTTAATATCATATAGGCCTCGATCCACAACCTCCCACTATGTGCGGGGAGCACTCTCTTCCCCCAGACGACCTTGAAAGCTCAGTATCGCCAATGGCGGGGCATTTGAAATTACTCTGAAATTACATATATATATATATATATATATATATATATATATATATATATATATAATATATATATATATATATATATATATATATATATATATATATATATATATATATATATATATATATATATATATATATATATATATATATATATATAGATAGATAAGATAGATAATGTGTATTCATTTGATAAACTCAATAATTTACAAAATAATTATGATTTTAAATTGGTCAGTTTTGATGTAACATCACTCTTTACAAAGGTCCCAGTTGATGATTTGCTTGAGTTCCTCACAGACTCCCTGGAGAATATTCCCTTGCCCATCTCAAAAATTTTTGTTTTGAACATTTCAAACTGTTTATTAAGGATTGTAAATTTGAACTCAATGGAGAATATACTGTACAGTATTGTGTTAAAAAAGTTGGTATTACGATGGGTAATCCGCTTTCACCAGTGTTGAGCAAGTTATATACGGATTTTTTTGAGAAGAAACTACTAAGTAATATATTACACCACCTTCAGCGGTATGGTTTAGATATGTAAATGATGTAATATGTCTTTGACCATGTAATGAGGACTTATAAGCCTTTCTACCACTACTTAACTTAGCCCCCTCGATCAAACTCACTGTGGAATTAGAAAGTGACCTACTAATGTGTGTTCATATATTCATTAGAACATAAGAAAATAAGGAGTCTGCAATAGGCCGGTTGGCCTGTGCATTAGGGTGTGTCAATTTAGGGGGTGAACTGGCTAAATTGAAAATCGAGTAATTTGGTAGCAATTTATTGTAGTCTTTAAGCATGCAAAACAATATTCTGGCATAAATTTTTTTTTATAATAAGTCCTACCTACATCAAATGGATTTTTAAATGTACATATTTGTGAATTTATAACATAACCAGCGTTTGCACACATGTTACTGTTTCAAGTTTCAAATTATTATATTTTATTATCCGTAGTCTATTTGAAAGTAACCAATGCCTTCATACTCTCTTTGCTTTGGTTTCTTGTCATCAGTAGTCTGCTTGCTATTTGTGCTTTGATGTAACCTTCTCGCCTCTCGTGGCTGTAAACATGGCCCGCTGCTTCTGTGACCATTTTCACACATCTCTCCACACTTTGAGTGTGGGAAGGCCACTTCGGCACCTGCATTGGAGTCTCTTTAAGGTTTCTCAATTCTTGGCTAGTTAGACTTGTTGTCAATGGTGGCTCTAAGACTTCCAAACTCAAGTCAACCAATTCTGACAATTTGGTGGCATTGACGTTTATTGGGGGAACTTTTCTTGAATGAAACGAACAGTCTCCCAACTGGCCGTCACCTATTAGCGTTCCTCTAATCTTTAGAATGACTTCTACAGCCTCGGTTCGGAGATTGGTACATTGACCGCAAAGCATTGCTTGCAAAACTGCTTCTGATCGAGCATACCAAGCGGTCCTTCTTGCCACAGGTAACACGATGTCCCTCACTACCTTCCTCTGTGTTCTTACTAGCTGCAATTGAAACAAAAGGTGATTGGGCCCATCCACCCACATAGGATTAAGTTTCACACTAAACCACTGGGGAAGATAAACTCCAATAATAAATTCAACAATTTACCTCAAATTCTTCAGCACTTTGCCCTTCAATTCGTGTTTGGAAATCCAAATCCTGCAGAAACGAAGAGCTGTAGTTAACCAACGGCTGTGACTGACAGGTCCAATCTCCAAGAGAGCCAATGACTGAGGCACTTCTCCTGATCTTATTGCTTTGGCAATACGATAAGCATAGGATTGATCTGTGCTGAGATCTTTGATGACTCCTTCAGACAACGCCGGAAGGGGAGGGCCAACTTCGACCTTTGGAAAGGTTGTATTTATTTCTAGTTGTGTTGCTTCATCCAGCATGATGCCAAGGGGACCTGACCACTTGTTGTTGCTCTTTGTAGGACCATCAAGTTCCTGGATGAGATGACGAAGAGGTAGCTCGCCTGTATGTAAATCACATACAATCCAAACAAGTCTTCTTCCTAGTTTTTTCTCTAAATTCGTCATTACACCCCCCTGCCATCCGGTGTTCACTGCAGTTGAATCTCCACCAACAGCCTGCAGTGAACTGCCAAGTCCTCTCTCCTGAACCCAACATAAAATATGATCAGCAATGACCTCTGCATGTTTCTTCCCTTCTACTTCAGTTTCGGGAGCAAAGTGAAACAAAAACCGACCACCAGGCTCAGAACAGACAGAGTAGTGTTCTTCTTTGATGAGACCTGGAAACTTTCTGTTCACTCCCTCTACTTCTAGCAAAACTTTTGTGTCATCTATTCTTCCATCAAACAAAAGACAGGAGAGCCCTCCCTCGCTTAAATCTTTTTCATGCTGATCAGATATTTCCTTCATTATTTTTTCTTGTGCCCTTCTAATTTTATTATGATCTATCACCAAAGATACATCCTCTCGGCTGATGAGGCCTGCATCTATCCAAGCGGCAGTTGCAATTTCTGCAGCCTCACGAAGTCCAGCATGGTGGCGAATACTAGCTAAAGCAATGTTTGAAATATTTCTTGTGTTGTATTTCATTTTCTTTGGTAAAGGTTCAGATGGCTCTTTGGAACTATAATCTGATGTTGCTTCCTGTTCATCAGAAGAACTATCAAAGAAGTGATAAACATCTTGACACAGCTCTTCCTCTCTTTGGATGGCTTCTTCACTCTTCATTTTCTTCTTTTGTTCCCTCTCTCGGATTTGTTCTCTCTTCTTGGCATTAGCAATCTGCTTCTTTGTTTCTGAATAATCTATTGAACCCATTTGCATACTTCCTTGGCCTTCTGCCTTTGTCCTCTGTGCCTTTATAAATTCAAGCTCTAAAACAGGGATCTTCTTTTCACGAGGACAACCACAATCAATGTGGGAATTATTTTCTCTCTTACCTGAGTGAGAACAGTTGGATTCAGAACATAATTGTATGGATCACTTGCAGGTCAAAATGTCAAACAGAGTATCAAGTGTGTGCAGAAATTCATATTTCCTGGCCAAGTTTCCTTTACCAAGTGATGTTTCAACAGCTTTGTGCCATAATTTCGTTAGTTTTAGCTCAATAGTTCGACACTGATTAATCACAGGTGGTTTGAATAGTGCATTAGCTTTTGTCCATTGATGCAGAAGAGGGACTATCATGTCATTTATGAGTTCTTTATCTGTATAGTTCCTTCTGTCCTTTGCATTTTTTTCTCGAAGGAGAAACCCTAATCTTAGCATGTCTCTCACTGTTGGAAGTTCTGATACAGGAAGCTCCTTCCCTTTACCAACTAGCAGGCTCAAGTGGGTTGACAACTGACTTCTTGTCTTCAATTTTGACATCTTCACACTATCTGACAAATAGAAAAATATTTCAATGTTTCATAATTCAATTTTTGTTTCAAAAAATATCAATTTGTTTATCAAAAATGCTGTAACAGAAATAACATAACAATTTCTTAGAACATAATGTTTTATACAATGATATAAGTAACTGCGACAATCAATATGCCCTACTTACAATAATTAAAATGTAGAATTCGTCTGGTAGAGTAGGTGCAAGTGCAATGAGAGCAAACCACCGTCTATGATATCTAGAAGGAGAGTGAGCCGGGCGCCTTATCCTCACGCTTGGTACAAGTCAAAACAAGAATTAAACTGTCCCACACGGAGAGCCTGTTCATGTTCATGTTCTGACATGCATATTGTACACAAGCTATAGAACCATAAAATACTCCATAATCCATATGCTTACATGAGATTAGTTAATATCAAGTGAATAATTCTAATCAAGTCTCATTAATTTGTTGAAATACTGATATTTGAAACTTTAAGGTATAATTGATGTAGGTGAGGGTTATTTCAATTCATTTTTGTTTGCTAATCTCAAGTTTAGACATAAAGAGGCACAATATTTTGACTACCAAATTTGATTTTTAACATGTTGACAAAATTGACACACCTTACTGTGCATGGCAGCTCCTGTCGAGAGTTACTACCACTCTCTATCATCCATGAATCTATCTAGCCTCCTTTTGAAACTTTCCAGATTTCCCGCATTTACTACAAAGTTGCTAAGCTTGTTCCACTCGTCCACCACCCTATTTGTGAACCAGTTTCTTCCTATCTCCCTCCTAAACCAAAATTATCCAACTTGAATCCGTTGCTCCGAGTCCTATCCTGCTCGGATATTATAAGAACTTTATCTATATCCCCTTTATTGATTCCTTTCACCCACTTAAATACTTCTATCATATCTCCCCGCACTCCACTAGCGTAGCTAGGGGAGGGCTGGGGGGGGGGGGGGGCGGCACTTTTGGGTTTGCTCATCACCCATATCTGCAGCTACTGGAGGCGTTAATCCTTCCCTTTGTATCGGCGGCAAGTTAATTCTTGTCGTGTCTGACCTAACACCTGACCCACATCATCACGGCCACGTCATGAGCTACACCCTTCCTATGCCCCCCCCCCCCCCCCCCGCCACACACACAACCTGTAACCTGTTGAGGATTAAGGAAACAACTTCAAACAAGTACGCCAGTGAGCTCATCTGGTGTGGGTCAGGTGTTAGGTCAGACACGACGAGGATTAGCTTGCCGCCGATACAAAAGGAAGGATTAACGTCTCCAGTAGCTGCAAAACCATGCAGTCTCGGGTCATATCAGTTCATGTACAGCCGACCAATATGTATTTTTTGTGGGGGCACGGGGGGGGGGGGGGCGGCAAGCTCAAGGGCCGCCCCAGGCGGCACACACACTAGCTACGCCACTGCCGCACTCTTCGTCTTTCAAGGGAATGCAAGTTTAGTTTCTTGAACCTATCCTGATATGAAAGGATTCTAAGTCCCGGAATCATTTTCGTCATTCTTCGCTGCACCGACTCTAGAGAATTGATATCGATTCTATAATAAGGGCACCAGAACTGAACCGCAGAATCGAGGTGCGGCCTGACTAGCGCAAGATATCGTTGCAATAAGACCTCTGCACTCTTATTACTTACACTTCTAGATATAAAACCCAATACTCTGTTTGCCTTATTTCGAACATTAACGCACTGTTTTCTAGGCCGTAGGTCCGGGCTTACAAGTACCCCTAGGTCTCTTTCACAAGTCGACTTCTCTAGGTTGATGTTGTTAAGGCTGTATACATTATAAGTATTTGTTCTTCCAATATTAAGTATGCTGCACTTGCTGGTGTTGAATTTCATTTGCCATTTTTCAGACCACCCCTGCAGTTTATTTAGATCCTCCTGTAATTCATTTGCATCCTGCCCTGAATTAATTTGCCGCCCTATTTTGGTGTCATCCGCAAACTTGCTTTTGTCACTGCTGATCCCAGTATCTAGATCGTTTATGTAGATTATGAACAAGAGTGGGCCTAGTACCAACCCCTGGGGAACCCCACTGGTTACACGGCCCCACTCAGATTTAACACCATCTACCACTGCCCTATCTAACCCTGTCTGAGATCGAATGAGACTTACTTGTTATACTGCAATAGTGAAACACAGGTGACTAGGCCACGCCACTATTTCTGTGACGGACGCGCAGAGACGTCTTGTTTGTCTGAATGCTTCCCAGTGACTGAGGGAGAGCCCGCCATGTGTCCTCTCAAGGCGTTAGCTTAGGCCTACGTGACATATTTTCCGCTTAACTAATAACTCCTTGGGACACCCGTAACATTATTCAGACTGATAAACGATCTATAATAATTTCAAATTCAATAATAGTCCCTTAACTTCATGAATCGCATCATTATTAATTCGGCAAATTACATTTAATATCATATAGGCCTAGTTCCACAACCTCCCACTATGTGTAGGGAGCGCTCTCTTCCCTCAGACGACCTTGAAAGCTCAGTATCGCCAATGGCGGGGCATTTGAAATTATTCTGAAATTTCTGAATATATATATATATATATATATATATATATATATATATATATATATATATATATATATGTATATATATATACATATATATATATTTATATATATATATATATACATATATATATATATGCAAGTAAATCACTGTAGGTGCGCGTGATCTAGGTATATGCTGATAACCACCAGGAAAGAAGAAAACACGAAGTTCCCAAGCGCTTTCGTGTAATTCACATCTTCAGGGGTGAGTACAGACTAGATAGAGTAATGCAGAACAAGATGAATATATACAGAGGAGGGTGAGACCAGGTCCACAATGGTCAGGTAATGACCCTAATAATCTTTAAATGGCACACAACGGTTGGTGGTTGGGTCAGATGGGACAGTGACCCGCCCTCTCACCTGATCACAAATCTTCTTAATTACAAAGTTGTCCAGCTTGTACAAGCCGTTACTCAAATTCATGTTGAATGCTTCGGTATGTTTAATAAGACTAGATTCTATGATGTTCCTACTATCAATTGAATTACATGGTAATATTGAGGAGGCATTATCCCAGTCAATGCAATGCTTGTTATCCCTCAAATGAACAAACAGAGCATTGGATTCCTGGCCTGTCCTGACACTGTATTTGTGTTGTCTAGTCTGTACTCACCCCTGAAGATGTGAATTACACGAAAGCGCTTGGGAACTTCGTGTTTTCTTCTTTCCTGGTGGTTATCAGCATATATATATATATATATATATATATATATATATATATATATATATATATATATATATATATATATATATATATATATATATATATATATATATATATATATATATATATATATATATATAGATAGATAAGATAGATAATGTGTATTCATTTGATAAACTCAATAATTTACAAAATAATTATGATTTTAAACTGGTCAGTTTTGATGTAACATCACTCTTTACAAAAGTCCCAGTTGATGATTTGCTTGAGTTCCTCACAGACTCCCTGGAGAATATTCCCTTGCCCATCTCAAATATTTTTGTTTTGAGCATTTCAAACTGTGTATTAAGGATTGTAAATTTGAACTCAATGGAGAATATACTGTACAGTATTGTGTTAAAAAAGTTGGTATTACGATGGGTAATCCGCTTTCACCAGTGTTGAGCAACTTATATACGGATTTTTTTGAGAAGAAACTACTAAGTAATATATTATACCACCTTCAGCGGTATGGTTTAGATATGTAAATGATGTAATATGTCTTTGACCATGTAATGAGGACTTATAAGCCTTTCTACCACTACTTAACTTAGGCCCCTCGATCAAATTCACTGTGGAATTAGAAAGTGACCTACTAATGTGCGTTCATATATTCATTAGAACATAAGAAAATAAGGAGTCTGCAATAGGCCGGTTGGCCTGTGCATGGCAGCTCCTGTCAAGAGTTACTACCACTCTCTATCATTCATGAATCTATCTAGCCTCCTTTTGAAACATTCCAGATTTCCCGCACTTACTACAAAGTTGCTAAGCTTGTTCCACTCGTCCAACACCCTATTTGTGAACCAGTTTCTTCCTATCTCCCTCCTAAACCATGATTTTATCCAATTTAAAACTTTCCCCTCGATACCATGAGCCTTAATTTTTCTCAGAAGCCTCTGATGCGGTACTCTGTCAAATGCTTTGCTAAAGTCTAAGTAAATAACATCGTAATTTTCGTCATCATCTACTACCTCGAAGACTTTCCTAAAAAACGATAGCAGATTTGTTAGACAAGATTTTCCCTTTGTAAACCCATGTTGAGAGTCGTAGATTAATTTGCTTTTCTCTAGATGCGATGGGATGCTAACTGCGATAATTGATTCAAGAAATTTCCCCACAACTGATGTCAAACTGATCGGCCGGTAATTTGACGCTGATGCTCTGTCTCCCTTTTTGAATATGGGTACTACATTTGGCTGTTTCCACAAGTCTGGCACAACTCCAGTGTCTAATGATTTTGTAAATAAGTTTATGAGGGGTCCGCTAATCTGTTCCCACCACTCTTTCAAGACTCAAGGGAAAATTTCATCCGGCCCTGGGGATTTTGTTTTCTTTAGTATATTTATCTTCTTAAGAACATCGTCTTTTCTGATATTGATATTCTTTAATTTCTCTTCTTCCTTTCCCTTAAATATCAGTTCCACCTCTGGAATTTCATCACAGATTTATTCTGTGACAACTGATAAGAAGTAGTTGTTCAATGCTTTGCTTATTTCTCCACTGCCATTTATCACTTCTCCCCTCCCTGACTTTAAAGGCCCAACTTTGTCCTTGACCCTTGTCCTATATACCTGGTAAAATCCCTTGGGATTCGCCTTGGATTCTCTTGCTATTTTGATTTCATAGTCTCTCTTTGCTTTCCTTACATTTTTTTTAACATTCCTAGATAGTTCATTATACCTGTTTCTGAGCTGCTCCTCCCCTCCCTTTAATTTCTTATATATTCCTTTCTTTATTCCTATGTCATGTTTAAGTTTTCTGGTCATCCACCTTGGCTCATTCTTATTTGACCTAATTTTTCTGGATGGTATATTTTGTTCTTGTGCTTTATGTAGTATACTAGTGAATATATTATAGTCATGATCAATTGTTGTGTCATCTATGACCTCACCCTTTCCTACTGGGGACTGACGTGACTGTTCCCAGGTGACATCACCTAGGTACCTTCTTAACCCCTGATAATCCGCCAACCGAAAGTTTGGAACTCTGACCATATTGTCATTGTTTTTCGTTTCCCAATTTAGGGTGAACCTGATTTCTCATCACTGTTACCTAGTTCTTCCCCTACTGTGATATATCTGATAATATTTTCTTTATTTATTAATACTAGGTCTAATATATTGCCACCTCTCGTAGGTTTTGTAATTAGTTGTTTCAAAAAATTGTCCTGTACTGCGTCTAGGAAGTCTTCAGATTCATAGTCACCTACAATGTTGTCCCAGTCAATATTTCTGAAGTTGAAGTCCCCCATAATACATAGGTTGTTATATTTTGCTACCCTACTCATTTTCTGCCATATGGGCTCATGACAGTAAGATTCTCTTAGTATTACCATTTAACAAAAAAATTCGGATTCTTCATTAGCATTCGGATTCTCATTAGCATTCGGATTTTTATTGTAACAGGGAAGACTTCCCTCCCCAGCATCGAGCCCCAACCAGCAGTCTTCCACAGGAGATATAGTCCAGCACTCTCTTGAGCAGCAGCTACTGGGCCACCCTCAGGTCACACGTGAGTCATTGTCAAAGCGATCCAGGGTCTGGCGTTCTTACCTATAGGCTGGCAGTTGACCTCTGACCCAGCTTGGAGAAGGTCGTGCCGATCGTACTCCCGCTAGAGACCAAGGAAAATGGCCGCTTTGGATCGTTGTGCCGTGGGGGAAGAGGAGGGGAGTGTGGGGAAGGACGACCTCCTTGCCACGCTGTTAAGGCAGCTGGGGCAGTTGAGGAGTGAGGTTGACACTCTAAAGGGGGAAAATGAAGCCATCAGGACGGAACTCCTTCAGGTAGGTGTCCTGCCTAGCAGGACACCTGCGAAGGAGGAGCAGGCGTGGAGAGTGGTTGTCTCCAAGGGGACTAGGGTCAGGCTTAGGAAAGCTGACCAGGGTGTGGAGTGCAGTAACCCTTACCAGGTGCTGCAGGAAGCTGGAGAGGAAGAGAAGAGGCAGGACGGTGTGGATCAAGGAGAGGAAAGGGCAGTTGTACAAACCCTGCCCACAGGTAAGGTCGTGGTAGTTGGTGACAGCCAGGTGAGGTTTATGGATAGGGCTTTTTGTGGGAGAGATAGGAAACGTAGGACTAGGGTATGTTTTCCTGGGGCTGGGATAGGGCATGTAGCCGAGAGGTTAGACAGAGTTTTGTCAGGGGAGGATACCAATCCAGTAGTGTGTCTTAGTGTGGGAGGAAACGACATAGGTAAGGTTAGGAGTGAGGAACTTTTCAAGAGGTATAGGGAGGCGCTGGGGAAGATTAGAGATAGGGGAGGGATCCCGATAGTATGTGGTGTCTTGCCTAGAAGAGGGGTTGGTCGTGAATGGCTGTCCAGGGCAATTTCTATTAATTGCCGACTGGAAAAACATTGTGCAAACAATGGTTGGGCATTCATTGATGACTGGCAACGATTTTATGGCAACGACTACCTGTACTGTCGCGACGGAGTACACTTGTCTGGTGAGGGGGTAAAGACGTTGTCTGCATCCCTGGAGCGTGAAATTGTCACTCCGAAGGGGGGGTTTCGCCAGTAGAGAGGGGTCGGGGAAAATGGGAGTCAAAAAACAAGCAGGTCCTGGGAAGTAGTGAAACAGAAGTAGATAATGCTGAAAATATAGTTAGTCATAATAACAAACATCAAAGTAATAAATGTAAAACAGATAGAAACGGAAGAAATATATTGAGTGTTTATTATACTAATAGTAGAAGCCTGTGTAACAAAATGGACCAGCTCAGGGCCATTGTTAGTAAAGAGAACATAGATATAATTGCAATAACGGAAACATGGATAAATTCAAACAGCAAACATTTTTTAGCAGAATTTCATATTCCAGGATATAACCTATTTAAATTTGACAGAGTAGGAAGGAGAGGTGGCGGTGTAGCAGTGTATATCAGGGTGTCATTAAAAAGCTGCAATAAATCAAACTTAAAACAAATAGCGACAATGAAAGTATTTGGGTAGAGATTGGTGAGGGCAGTGAATCCGTAGTGATTGGTGTTATATATAGACCACCTAATTTGAGTAGGAACGATGGTAAATTGCTATGGGAGGAAATATAGAAGGCATCTGATAGAAACAATGTATGTATTCTAGGCGATTTCAACTTTTCAGGCATAGATTGGAAAAATCAACTTAGCGATAATGAATCTGAAGATTTTCTAGAAGTAGTACAAGATAGTTTTTTATATCAATTCATAAACTCGCCCACTAGAGGAAATAATATCCTCGATTTAGTTCTCAGTAATAATAAAAATCTAGTAAAAGATGTTGGGATTGGAGACGAACTAGGAAACAGTGATCATAAAGCCATATATTTTAACATAATATGGGATGGCAGGAAGAAGGAAAATTCGGCCTTGATCCCGGATTTTAGGACAATTTATTGCGACAATCAATAATGCTCAAAATAAACACATCCCTAAAAGAAAATTCAGATTGATACGGAACCAACCAAAATGGATGAATAATAGACTCTTAGATCTTCTAGGGAAAAAGAAAGGAGTATATAGAAAAGTTAAGAAAGGCGAAAATCACTTACTTGGTTACTATCAGAACCTAACAACACAGGTAAAAACAGAAATTAGGAAAGCAAAGAGAAATTATGAAATCAAGGTAGCAAACGAATCGAAAAATAACCCCAAAGCTTTTTATCAACTGTATAAATCAAAGGTTAGAGATACAATAGGTCCCCTTAAAACTACGACAGGAGAAATGACTGATGATGAGTTAGAAATGTATAGTACGTTAAATAGTCATTTTCGCTCCGTATTCACAAATGAAAACCTAGCACAGTTTCCAGAAGTTCATAAGGTATATAAAGACAGTATAGAAAATATGTTGATGAATATCAATATTACTAGTAACGATGTGCTTAAAGTAATTAACAAACTGAAGCCTCATAAATCGCCTGGTCCAGACGAGGTATATGCTAGAATATTAAAAGAATGTAGAGATGAGTTGAGTAATCCATTAGCAGTTTTATTTAATAAGTCATTAGAATCGGGCCTAGTGCCAGAAGCTTGGAAACTTGCAAATGTAGTTCCGATTTTCAAAATGGGTGATAAATCAATTGCATCAAATTACCGTCCCATTAGTCTCACGTCAATCATAAGCAAGTTGCTAGAGTCAATTATTGCTACAAAAATCAGAAGCCACCTTGAAACATTCAACTTAATTCATTCTTCTCAGCACGGGTTCACCCAGGGACGTTCTTGTCTCACAAATTTGCTTAGCTTTTTCTCAGAAGTATATGAAGCGGTAGATAATGATAAGTCATATGATATAATTTATTTAGATTTCAGTAAAGCATTCGATAGAGTCCCTCATGAGAGATTGATAAGGAAGGTAGAAGCACATGGAATAGGTGGATCATTATTAAAATGGATTAGGTCATGGTTAACTGGTAGGAAACAAAGAGTCAGCATAAATGGATTAAAGTCAGACTGGGGTGCGGTCAAAAGCGGAGTTCCCCAGGGATCTGTATTAGGCCCTCTGCTGTTTGTTATATTCATTAATGATCTTGATTTAGGCATAACTAGTAGGATTAGTAAATTTGCAGATGATACCAAAATGGGGAAAGTGATAAATTCAGACAGTGACTTTGAACACCTTCAAAGAGATCTAGATACCTTACATGAGTGGTCAGTAGACTGGCAAATGAATTTTAATACTGATAAATGCAAGGTACTACAGATAGGGAAGACGAATACAAACGTTAAGTATAAACTAGGTAACACGGAAATAGAAAACTCAGTTTGTGAAAAAGATCTAGGTGTATTTGTTAGCAACGACTTGAAACCTAGAAAACAATGTATTAGCGTTCGCAACAAGGCAACAGGATTCTTGGGTTCATATCTAGGTCTGTGAGTAACAGAACTGCTGACGTTATCTTGAAACCTTACCTAGCATTAGTGAGGCCACACATGGATTATGCGGTTCAGTTCTGGTGTCCCTATTATAGAATGGACATAGATTCTTTGGAGAGAGTACAAAGAAGAATGACAAAAATGATCCATAATATTAGAAACCTTCCATATGAAGAAAGACTGAAAAGCTTAGGCTTACATTCATTAGAGAGGCGTAGAGTTAGGGGAGATATGATAGAGGTGTACAAGTGGGTAAGTGGGATTAACAAGGGTAAAATGGAAGATGTTCTGAAGCTCAGTAATAACGAAATAACTAGAACAAATGGCTTTAAATTAGATAAATTCCGATCCAGAAAGGATATAGGCAAGCACTGGTTTGGTAATAGAGTTGTGGATATGTGGAATAGGCTACCGAGTGCTATAGTAGGATCGGGGACGCTAGGGAGCTTCAAGACGAAGTTGGATAGGCACATGGAAGTGCTGGGATGGGTGTGAAAGGGATCTGCCCTGTATGGGCCAGTCGGCCTCCTGCAGTATCCCACTTTCTTATGTTCTTATGTTCTTATATCAAATTTATCTTCAGCTGAAAACTGGAACGCAAATGAAACATTTAATAACTCATGCCCTGTAAAACAAATGTTAATTAAGAACTCCTTGCAAGGAATGTAATATGTTCTACTTAGGCCAGACGGGAACAGAACTTATAACTAGACTTAAACAGCATAAATATAGTGTTAGTACAGGCCAGGATTACAATGCTTTGGTCTTTCAAATGAGATATAATAAGCATTGCATTGACTAGGACAATGCCTCCTCAATATTACCTTGTAATTCAAGCGTCAGTAGGAACATTATAGAATCTCGTCTAATTAAACATACCGAATCTATCATCATGAATTTTAGTAATGGTATATACAAATTGGACAATATTGTGATTAACAAGATTTTTAACCAGGTGAAAAGGTTGGGTCACTACCCGATGAGCCTGAATATGGTGGACACCTGTTGTCCCTAGGGACTTGATCTCGCTTTCCTTTACTGTATATAATAGCCTTATCAATAATTACTCCTTAATCTGTACTCACACCCTGAAGATGTGAATTACACGAAAGCACTTGGGAACTTCGTGTTTTCTTGTTTACTATGTGGTTATCAGCATATACAGTATATATATATATATATATATAATCAACACCTCAACCCGCCAGGATTCGAACCCACGGCCCACAAGCCTATGACTGTGACCGGGGAACGCTAACCGCTGGACCACCAGGATGCTAAAAGCAGTCCTAGACTTTGTTATATTTCACACAAAGCCTGTTCAACGAGCTTATGGCACCGTGAACCTCTAATGGGGACCACCCACACCACTTAGGTGGTCAGAGTAACGTTTTACCAAATCCGGCTTCGAAACACGAGGATCCATATATATTTCATTAGCCCAATAAAGCACGCGGACTTCTACATACAATCAACACCTCAACCCGCCAGGATTCGAACCCACGGCCCACAAGCCTATGACTGTGACCGGGGACTGCTTTTAGCATCCTGGTGGTCCAGCGGTTAGCGTTCCCCGGTCACAGTCATAGGCTTGTGGGCCGTGGGTTCGAATCCTGGCGGGTTGAGGTGTTGATTGTATGTAGAAGTCCGCGTGCTTTATTGGGCTAATGAAATATATATATATATATATATATATATATATTTCATGTAAATCCACAATGAAAACGAGGATAAGATAAATCTTAATAAAATCACACGGAAAAAGGGAAACAACGGAGCACCTAAGCTTTCGTCTTTATTCAAGACATCTTCAGTTGCCTCTGAAGATGTCTTGAATAAAGACGAAAGCTAAGGTGCTCCGTTGTTTCCATTTTCCCGTGTGATTTTATCAAGATATATATATATATATATATATATATATATATATATATATATATATATATGCTGATAACCACCAGGAAAGAAGAAAACACGAAGTTCCCAAGCGCTTTCGTGTAATTCACATCTTCAGGGGTGAGTACAGACTAGAGAGTAATGCAAAAACAAGGTGAATATATACAGAGGAGGGTGAGACCAGGTCCACAATGGTCAGGTAATTAGGTAATGACCCTACTAATCTTTAAATAGCACACAACGGTTGGTGGTTGGGTCAGATGGGACAGTGACCCGCCCTCTCACCTGATCACAAATCTTCTTAATTACAAAGTTGTCCAGCTTGTACATGCCGTTACTCAAATTCATGTTGAATGCTTCGGTATGTTTAATAAGACTAGATTCTATGATGTTCCTACTATCAATTGAATTACATGGTAATATTGAGGAGGCATTATCCCAGTCAATGCAATGCTTGTTATCCCTCAAATGAACAAACAGAGCATTGGAGTCCTGGCCTGTCCTAACACTGTATTTGTGTTGTTTAATTCTAGTTACAAGATCTTTACCTGTCTGGCCTAAGTAAAACATATTACATTCCTTGCAAGGAACTTTATAAATGCAACCAATTGTGTCGTTGGGGGAGTTCTTGATTAACATTTGTTTAACAGTGCATGAGTTTTTAAATGCCACATTGACGTTCCAGGTTTTTAGCTGTGCCGGAATGTGTGAGAAATTTTTGTGAAATGGTAATATTAAGATATTCTTATGGTCATGGGTGGGCTTGGGATCAGTTCTATAAAAAGTTTTCTTAGTAATGTTTAAGCATTTGTCTATGAAAGATCTAGGGTATTTAAGGTTTGAGCCAATATTATATATATATTTGTATTCCTCATCGATGAATTCCGGACTGCAAATTCTCAAGGCACGTAAAAACATTGTAGTAAATACTGACTGTTTGACTTTATTATGGTGGGCAGAATAATAATGGATGTATGAACACACATTGGTTGGTTTTCTATAAATACTGAACTTAAAAGTGTTACCTATTCTGTGTATCAGACAGTCTAGGAATGGCAATTTACAGTCTTGCTCTAATTCCACAGTGAATTTGATCGAGGGGGCTAAGTTGTTGAGTTGTGGTAGGAAAACTTTTAGGTCCTCACTACATGGCCAGAGACATAATACATCATCAACATATCTAAACCAGACTGCTGAGGGTGGTAAAATATTACTTAATAGTTTCTTTTCAAAGAATTCCATATATAGGTTGCTTAATACAGGTGAGAGTGGATTACCCATTGCCATACCAAATTTTTGAGCATAATATTCCCCATTGAATTCGAATTTGCAATCCTTAATACATAGTTTGATGAGTTCGATGAAGTCGTCTTTCGAGACGGGCAGTGAAATGTTATCCAGGGAATCTATGAGGAACTCTAGTAAATCATCAACTGGGACCTTTGTAAAAAGTGACGTTACATCAAAGCTGACCAGTGTAAAATCATGATTAATGTGCAAGTTATTGAGTTTATCAACCAAATCCATATTATTCTTGATATTGGAGTTAGAAATGTTGCCAACTAGGGGGTTTAGTAAGGAAACTAACCATTTAGATAGTTTATAAGAGATTGACCCAACAAAGGTAATGATGGGTCTTGCTGGGTTATTGGGCTTGTGGGTCTTGATTAAACCGTACATGTAAGGCAGTGGAGGGGACGTTGAAGTAAGATGTTTAATGAGAGTAGCTTTGCCTCTCAATAGGGACTTAAGTTTTTTGTTGAACTGGGTGTTGACAGTGTTGAGTCAATCTCTTATAAACTATCTAAATGGTTAGTTTCCTTACTAAACCCCCTAGTTGGCAACATTTCTAACTCCAATATCAAGAATAATATGGATCTGGTTGATAAACTCAATAACTTGCACATTAATCATGATTTAAAACTGGTCAGCTTTGATGTAACGTCACTTTTTACAAAGGTCCCAGTTGATGATTTACTAGAGTTCCTCATAGATTCCCTGGATAACATTTCACTGCCCGTCTCGAAAGACGACTTCATCGAACTCATCAAACTATGTATTAAGGATTGCAAATTCGAATCCAATGGGGAATATTATGCTCAAAAATTTGGTATGGCAATGGGTAATCCACTCTCACCTGTATTAAGCAACCTATATATGGAATTCTTTGAAAAGAAACTATTAAGTAATATTTTACCACCCTCAGCAGTCTGGTTTAGATATGTTGATGATGTATTATGTCTCTGGCCATGTAGTGAGGACCTAAAAGTTTTCCTACCACAACTCAACAACTTAGCCCCCTCGATCAAATTCACTGTGGAATTAGAGCAAGACTGTAAATTGCCATTCCTAGACTGTCTGATACACAGACTAGGTAACACTTTTAAGTTCAGTATTTATAGAAAACCAACCAATGTGTGTTCATACATCCATTATTATTCTGCCCACCATAATAAAGTCAAACAGTCAGTATTTACTACAATGTTATTACGTGCCTTGAGAATTTGCAGTCCTGAATTCATCGATGAGGAATACAAATATATATATAATATTGGCTCAAACCTTAAATACCCTAGATCTTTCATAGACAAATGCTTAAACATTACTAAGAAAACTTTTTATAGAACTGATCCCAAGCCCACCCATGACCATAAGAATATCTTAATATTACCATTTCACAAAAATTTCTCACACATTCCGGCACAGCTAAAAACCTGGAACGTCAATGTGGCATTTAAAAACTCATGCACTGTTAAACAAATGTTAATCAAGAACTCCCCCAACAACACAATTGGTTGCATTTATAAAGTTCCTTGCAAGGAATGTAATATGTTTTAGTTAGGCCAGACAGGTAAAGATCTTGTAACTAGAATTAAACAACACAAATACAGTGTTAGGACAGGCCAGGAATCCAATGCTCTGTTTGTTCATTTGAGGGATAACAAGCATTGCATTGACTGGGATAATGCCTCCTCAATATTCCCATGTAATTCAATTGATAGTAGGAACATCATAGAATCTAGTCTTATTAAACATACCGAAGCATTCAACATGAATTTGAGTAACGGCATGTACAAGCTGGACAACTTTGTAATTAAGAAGATTTGTGATCAGGTGAGAGGACGGGTCACTGTCCCATCTGACCCAACCACCAACCGTTGTGTGCTATTTAAAGATTAGTAGGGTCATTACCTAATTACCTGACCATTGTGGACCTGGTCTCACCCTCCTCTGTATATATTCACCTTGTTTTTGCATTACTCTCTAGTCTGTACTCACCCCTGAAGATGTGAATTACACGAAAGCGCTTGGGAACTTCGTGTTTTCTTCTTTCCTGGTGGTTATCAGCATATACCTAGATCACGCGCACCTACAGTGATTTACTTGCATATATATATATATATATATATATATATATATATATATATATATATATATATATATATATATATATATATATATATATATATATATATATATATATATATTTCATATAGATCCACAATATAAACGTGGATAAGATAGATCCTGATAAAATCACACTGGCCTAAACCTGGTGTTTCCTTGCTTCTCTCATGGACAGTTCTATGTTGGATGCTCCAGAGTAGGAACTGGCAAAAATCTGTACATACTTGCTGTTAATGGCAAAAACAAAAATGTGGTCTACCTTTATGTACTACAGTGAGACAATGTGGAACCTCCCGGAGGGTGGCGTCCGACTGTGGCCTAGCGAAACAGCCACCCGTGTGTGTGTGTATATATATATGTATTTATATATATATATATATATATAATATATATATATATATATATTATATATATATATATATATATATATATATCTCATGCAGATCCACAATGAAAACGTGGATAAGATAAATCTTGATAAAATCACACGGGAAAAGGGAAACAACGGAGCACCTTAGCTTTCGTCTTTATTCAAGACATCTTCAGAAGCTAAGGTGCTCCGTTGTTTCCCTTTTCCCGTGTGATTTTATCAAGATATATATATATATATATATATATATATATATATATATATATATATATATATATATATATATATATATATATTTATATATATATAAATAACTTCATAAAATCACACGGGAAAAGGGAAACAACGGAGCACCTTAGCTTTCGTCTTTATTCAAGACATCTTCAGAGGCTAACCATCTTTATGGACTGTCCCTGGGTTTTGTAGATGGTATTGAAACGTCCTCTCCTTTAACTTTTCCTGTCAGTATTGTAGCTTCCTTTACATATGGCATCATGTTCTTCACCACCAGTCTTGTGTCATTGCAGAGGATTGGTGGTTCAAGATTTCTTAAGAGTATTATGGGAGTTTCAATCTTGAGAGTTAGGTGGTGAGGAGGCATTCCAGCGGGCTTCAAAGAATTGAGGAATTCTGCAGTGTACTGGACTGCTTGGTCCTGATCGATTACTGTATAAACAGATTTGAATGAGGTCTCACTGCCTGGAAGCTGTCTAAGTAGAGTCATGTTGATTTCAGCCACTGTTTCATTCCTTGGTGCCAGAATTGCGCGTTTACGCAGCCACTTGTGATCCTTGTAGTGGTGGATAATGTTTGGGTAGACCATGTTAGTGAGTTCAGTTGAGGACTTTACAAAATTTCCACATCCTTGAGGAATGATTATTTGTCCTTCTGAATAAACAGGGAAAGTTCCATTTCCAAACTGTAGTAGAAGGTTTGCAAACCGTCCAGCATCCTGATCTCATGTTTGTGGATAGGGTGACTATCTGAACACTTCTCCAAAGGTATGATGCCTTGAGGCACGCATTCAGTTCATCAGCTGGAGTGCTTCGAGGAATGACAGGTCGGGTCTGGCGAAAATCTCCAGCAATGACGATTGTAATGCCACCCATGAGCTGGTCATTTTCTCGTATGTCTTGCAAGGTCCTGTCCAATGCTTCAAACGCTAACTTGTGAGACATAGTGCATTCTATCCCAGACTATGAGGCTCCATTTTTCTAAGAGTTTTGCCTTTACCGATCCTTTTTTGATGTTGCACACTGGATTCTCATTGTGAGCGAGGTTCAGAGGCATTTTAAAAGTTGAGTGTGCAGTACGTCCTCCTTCTAGTAGTGTTGCAGCAATGCCTGGGGATGCCACAGCAAGTGCAATTTTCCTCTGATGACTTACTGTGGCCAACAGAAGGTTGATCAGGAATCTTTTTCCTGTCCCGCCAGGTGCACCAAGAAAGATCATACCTCCCTGCTCTGCTTGTATCGCTTGCAAGATCTGTTCATAAGCATTTGCTTGATCACGCACTAGGTGGGGCTCATTTTCTTCAAGAAAATTCACCAGAACTTCAACTGAGTTGTCTGTCTCTCTGAGCAACTCCCTGTTTGCAACTACTGGTTCTTCTCGGTTTGGGAAAGGCAATCCAAAATCAGTCAGGTTTTTCCCATCTCTTTGTCTTCCAGCATGATCAGAGCCATGTTGAACATGTCATCCATGAACTCAATCTCTTGACCAGGATGTTCTCTTCTTGCTTGATGAAGCAGATCCTCTGAAAGACTTTCTTGGTGGTTTTTCCAGAGCTGGCTTGGGTTGGAAAGCCCACATGTAGCAATCATGATAGCAAACAGGATCCTCATTCTCATTGGCGATTGAGTAGCTGCTGCCTCTTCTAATGTGTCATTCCAGTGACCATCATCTTCCAGTACGCCAAGGAGATTGCACGCTTCCTGATATGTTCTGCAGGGTTGTCCATTCACTATCTTCAGTGCTGCATATGATGTTGGGCCACGGATGTGGTGCAAAAGTAGTCTCAAACAATAGCATTCAAAGTTGTTGGGGTGAACCGTGTAGACACATACCAAAGCCTGAGTTTATCCCTGGATATCCTTCAACAACGGATCCTTGAGCTCTTCTCTGGAACTTTTTCATTGAAGCCTGCCATATGTTGAACTTCGGTACGTCAACATACAGAAGTATTTGAGCAAACTCATCTTCCTGCGAAAGCTTGAAGAATGCAGTGAGGGTCGTATCAGCAGGATTTGCCATTTGATTATGGAGGGACTCTTCTGTGAAGTATACTCTTTGTCCATTTTCCAAGTGAATAGCCAGATGAACTACTGTTGGACATCGTTCGTGTATGGGAAAATTATAAATTCTCCATAGGGCTTCATTGATGCATATATAACGGCCTTGCTGAAACTGTGTCACATCATCATGATTTTCATCCTTTCCCAATGCAAAGATCGCTTGATCAGAGCCTTTGTTGGCGTATTTGCAGACATGCTTGATGGACTCAATTGACTGCATTGCAGAACTCCACATTGATGTGCGCATTGAATGCTTTACTCAAAAGAGGATTGTAGGGGACCACCCATTTGTTGTCTACTGTTATTTCACTGTCTGTTCCAGGTCGCAACATTGATGTAAAACCTCCATCGCCTGGCGCTCTTCTCCTGTACTGAGGATAGCCATCTTCTCCATTCTGAGTATCTTTTATCAGGTCTTTTGGGAAGTTTTTTGTGCAACGTCCATCTTTTATGCATGCAGAGTGTCTGTTAAATAGTCCACATGGCCCATGAATCATTTGCTTCTTGATAATCTCAAAGAGAACTGGATCTTCTTCTGGATCAGGAAACTCTGTTCGTATGCAGTTGTCAATCATGTTCGGTCAAAGTTTCTCTTTCAGCCAGATCAAGACATGGGCATGTAGTAGACCTCGTTTCTGCCACTCAATGAGTACATGTAGCACCGTGTAGGGCCAAAGATTGATGCTTTTGTAAGCAAGTCCATGAGTTTGATCACTTTCTGACGAAATACTCTCGCTATAATGTCATGCCGATCTTGTCCTTTCTGGCCTTCCTTTAGAGCTTCTGTTATGTCAGTCCATACGGGGTTGCATGTAAAAGTAATGAAGAGATCTGGTCGTCCATATTTTCTGACGTAGGTCATGGCATCCTGAGTCTTTTCATGCATGTATCGCGGACCTCCAGTGAAGGAAGAGGGGAGAATCACCAAGTATCCAACATTGCCCACATGTCCAGCCCTTGCTATTGCATATCTCAGATGAATGTAGTCATCAACCCTGAGCTTCTTTTGGTTGAGTCGTGTGAAGATGAGTCTTTCTGTTTCAATTTTGGCATACATGTCCACTACAAACTGGTGGAAGAGGTTCCTTGATCTTAGTATCTGTATGAATAAAAGTCATTGGATGAGACTTTCGTACCTACTTTTGCCGCACCAGTCTCTGGATCTGTGTGAGGAATATTGAAGTGATATCCGTCTTCACCTTTCCAGAAGATGAAAGGATACTGCAGTGCATCATAAGATCGATGTGTCTCTGATATTCTTGTGAGGGACTCGACTCTCATTATAAGTATGATGTCTCGTTTCTCAAACTCTTGAACGACAATCAGAATGGCTAATCATCAACTATAGGAGCATTGAATCTTTTTTCATGTTCTCCCTTAGGGGTCGTGTCTGCTTTGATCCTGACTTTGTACTCGTCAGAAGGCATGTTTTCCCGGGCATTTTTAAATGACTGTACGTTGCGCTCATGCAGCATTTCTTGGATAGATAGAACAATGTCATCTCTGACACCTTGAATGTTGCCACACCTGGTAGTAGCCTACTTTTCATGATCTCCCATGAAGTAGATTTGGAGGAATTTTGCCTGCTTATCTTCCAGTGGTAAGAGGGATCCTGCATTGTAATAGACTTGACCCTGGACTTTGAATGTGGGCATGTATCCGTGCTTACGAACTTCTCTAGTACTTCCAAAGGATGTCATCTGGAAGCATGAATTGTACTTCCATATATTTTCCAAGACTACTTTGTTTTATATATATAGATCATCACTACATATAACACCACCCATCGTCACTACATACAACATCATCCATCATCACTACATATAAAACCACCCATCATCACTACATATAACAACATCCATCATCACTACATATAACATCATCCATCATCACTACATATAACACCATCCATCATCACTACATATAACACCACCCATCATCACTACATAAAACAACATCCATCATCACTACATATAACACCACCCATCATCACTACATATAACAACATCCATCATCACTACATATAACATCATCCATACATATAACACCATCCATCATCAATACAGATCGGTAAAGTAGTTTCCAAGATTCTCGTGCGGACACACACACAAACAAACAAACATACTTCTTTGTTTTAAATATATATATATATATATATATAAATATATAAATATATTTCATGTAAATCCACAATGAAAACGTGGATAAGATAAATCTTGATAAAATCACACGGGAAAATGGAAACAACGGAGTACCTTAGCTTTCGTCTTTATTCAAGAATAAAGACGAAAGCTATGGTACTCCGTTGTTTCCATTTTCCCGTGTGATTTTATCAAGATATATATATATATATATATATATTTATATATATATATATATATATATATATATATATATATGTATGTATATATATATATATATATATATATATATATATATATATATATATATATATATATATATACATATATATATATATATATATATTTCATTAGCCCAATAAAGAATGCAGACTTCTACATATAATCAACACCTCACCCCGCCAGGATTCAAACCCACGATCATAAGGCTGTGACCGGGGAACGTTACCTCAGAGCCACCAGGACACTAAAAGCAGTCCTAGACTCTGTTATATTTCACACAAAGCCTGTTCAACGAGTTTATGGCGCCATGAACCTCAAATGGGGACCACATGTGCCTCTTACGTGATTAGAGCAACGTTTTATCAAATCCGGCTTCGAGACACGAGGATCCATATATATTTCATTAGCCCAATAAACCATGCGGACTTCTACATATAATCAACACCTCACCCCGCCAGGATTAGAACCCACGATCTTATAATAATGACCGGGGAACGATAACTCTGATCACCCAAGAGGAACAGGTAGTCCCCATTTGAGGTTCACGGCGCCATAAGCTCGTTGAACAGGCTTTGTGTGAAATATAACAGTCTACGACTGCTTTTAGTGTCCTGGTGGCCCAGAGGTAGCGTTTCCCGGTCACTATTATAAGATCGTGGGTTCAAATCCTGGTGGGGTGAGGTGTTGATTATATGTAGAAGTCTGCTGAAAATATACAAACTTACATTTGATTTAGACAATGATATGCTTTGAATACATTTACAGGGCTGTACAGTGCTTAAATCAGGAGTTGTTTATTATTTTAACAATAGATGGGATGGTGCTATTCTTATATCTATCGGTGCGGGTTCTTATGGGCTGAATTTTGTTGTAGTGGCGGACTTCGCGAGGCGGGTGGGGGACTGCCGGTGGCAGGAGGTGGCGATGACGAGGATGGTGCAGTAGTCCACTGCCAAACCTTGCTAGTGCTTGGTAGTGGAGGTCACTGAGGGATGGCATTTCCCGGGTGGAGGTAGCGTTGATGTAGCCGGAGTAATCTGCGCCGAGCATGATTCTGCAGGTCCTTTTCTGTACCTTCTGTAGCCGACGTTGTTGGGTGGAGTTGAGAGAAGACGACCAGGCTGGTGACGCATACGTTAGTTTGGGGAGAAAAAAGGCGTTGTAAATAGTCCTCAGCTCTGGCGTGGATGTCCCAAGTGACCTAAGTCGTCGTAGCATGTAGAGTCGGTACGAGGTTGCCTTGATTGTGTTGTTTACATGGGCCTTCCAGTCCAGTTTGTGGTCTATGGTATCACCCTAGAGTTTGGCAGACTACAGTAACTGGAGAGGATGGGCACCCACTGTGACTGCTGGAGCTTGCACTGGAGTGGTGTGGCGGTATTGATGTGTATGAATACGGATTTGGTGTGGTTGATGGTGACCATGTTCTCCTTAGTCCATGCCTGTAGCCTGTCCAGGGCAAAGTAGGTAGATACCAGGTAGCCTCACGCAGGCCCATAGGAATTCATTAATTGGCAACTCTACTCTCGAGATCGCTAAGCCAAGCCCCTTTTGCCATTTCATGCGTTTGTAATATTGAGGTATTATTATCTGCTTCTACTGTTTGATGTAACTTAGTGGGCGGAGCTTAATAAGTGATGTCATCGCTAGCCAATCAGCGACGTTGAATGGAATCCAGCCGTCGCAAGCGTCGCAAGTAAGATATTTATATTTATTTTATATATTTAATCAGTGGCTCCAATTAAAATAAAACAAAAAATCTCCATGCCATGCATTTATTGTACAACTTTTAATACCAGCTTAATCCTTCAAAAATACGTAAATAAAAATTCCATTTTTATTTTCATTAGCGTAGATCCTATGGGAGTGAGGCTACCTGGTATCTACCTACCTTGGTCCAGGGTACCTTCTAGGGATGAGTAGTCTGGTGAGGTGTTGTACACTGTAACCCCCACAGTGTGTGTGTGTGTGTGTGTGCGTGTGTGTGTGTGTGTCATATATTAATGTTCACTCGCTGTTTCCTGTCCTGTAACCAAGCCCTAGTCCATTTTAGAATTTCTCCTTTAATGCCATGAGCCTCCACTTTTCTTATTAGTCTTTCGTTGGGGACTCTGTCGAAGGCTTTGCTAAAGTCGAGATATACCCCATCATAATTGTGCCCCTCGTCCACTAATTCGAAAACAGATGAATTTTCTTTAACAAATTAGTTAGACATGAACGCCCGCTTGTGAAGCCATGTTGGGAATCATTGATCAACTTGTGCTTCTCCAGGTGATTTCGAATAGAGTTTGAAATGATTGCTTCCAGTTATTTGCCTACAATCGATGTTAGACTGATTGGTCGGTAGTTAAAGGATAGTGATCTATCTCCCTTCTTGAAAATCAATATCACATTCGCTATCCTCTACGATTCTGGTACTATACCCGTTTTTAAGGTCATGTTAAACAACATTGCAAAGGGCATACTAAGCTCTTCCTTACATTTCTTTAATACTGTGGCAAATATCTCATCGGGACCTGGTGACTTATTAGGGTTTAGTTTGACTATTTGCTTACTAACATCATTACTAGTCACTACTTTCTTGCTTAATTTATTTCTTCGCTATCTCTGTAGAGAGTCGGTGCCTCGGGTATCATATTTAAATTTTCGATGGTGAAAACTGTTGTAAGATATTTATTCAGAAAATTGCTCATTTCTCCGTCTTTATGAGTTAGCTCGCCGGTATCTGACTGTATTGGTCCAATCTTTTCTTGTGTTTTAGTTTGATAAATTTGATAGAATCTCTTGGGGTTTGCCTTCGCCTCCCTTGATATCTTCAGTTCATTATTTCAGTTCATTATTCCTCGTTGCTTTTCTTATCTTGGTCTTAACCCTACCGACCAATACCTTATAATAATCTCAAAGGTAGACTTCATCACGATTTATTCTCCTACCTATAGCCTTCCTTTGTCCAATAATATTCTTTAAATAATTATTTATCCATTTAAGGTCAATGTTGTTTGATCTGAGTTTTCTGTTTGGTATGTTCTGCCTTTGTGCAATAAGTAACTCATTATTTTAATTGTTGTGGAACTCAGCAACCTCAGATCTCGTTATCAGGTCTCCCAGTAAGGTGAGGTCTCCCTCTGTGGGTACATTGTGAAAGGTCACCTCATGTGAGGTCATGTAGTTCACCCCTAAGCGTGATACCCCTTCTCTCAGCTGCATCTTCAAAACTATCAAAATTTGCCCTTTTGAAATCTGGGCCTTAAGTTGAATTTTCCTTGCGGCTGCCCTGAAATTCTAACTGGAATCTAATTTCTTTGTGATTGCTGTAAGCAAGTTCGTTCCCTACCTCGATATTACTAATGAGGTTTTCTCTGTTTGACAGAACTAAATCGAGTATATTATTACCCCGGGTGGGTTCGGTTATATGTTGGCTTAGGAAACAGTCCTGGATTGTATCAAGGAAATCATCTGATTCTGAGTTACCGGTAAGGTCAATCCAATCTATTTGGCTAAAGTTAAAGTCGCCTACTATACAGACTTTGCTATGTATGGAAGCCCTGTGCATTTCATCCCAAATAAGTCGCTCATTAATTCTATCATGATTAGGAGGTCTATATATTACTCCTGTGATTAATTTTTCCCTACCATTAATTAGTTCTATCCAAATTGTTTCTGTATTCCGTTCTGTTTTTATTACCTTATTTATTTCACACTTCAGATTATCCCTGACATAGATTGCTACTCTGCCTCCTTTTCTAATCTGCCTATCGGTATGGAATAATTTGTAACCTGCAATTGGGTATTCGACAGGTAACTCACGTGAGTCTTGGTTTATCCATGTTTCGGCGAATGCTATTATATCGATTTTTTCGGTACCTGCCAACGCCCTGATTTCATCTATTTTATTTCTCATACTTCTACTGTTTGCATAGTAGACATTTAAGTTAGATGTGTTCTGAGTCCTCTCTTTGTCACGTTTAGGTTTTAACTCCCTACCTAGTTTAGTTTTGTCATAATTCCTAGCACTATTTCCCTGTAACCTTTCAATTTGTTTACCAGCTCCCACTGTAGTCTCCTCCACCCCCGTGCTCCTATGTTCTCTTAACAGTTTAAAGACTGCGACATCTTTTGAACTGCCTTCTCGAGAGAATCAGCCAGGGTTTCCACCCCATCCCTAGACAGATGCACCCCATCCCTAGCATAAAGGTCCCTTCTGCCGTAGAAGTTGTCCCAGTTGTCAATGAATGGGACTGATATTGACTTGAAATATCCGTCAAGATGGTCGTTGACATCAACTGTCCTTGACAGCCATTCATTGCCAACTCTCCTTCTAGGCAGGACGCCACATATGATAGGGCTCCCTCCCTTCTACCTAATACGTTCTATAGCTGTCTTGAACTTATCAAGAAGCTCCTCACTCGTACACCGGCCAATATCATTGCCTCCTGCATTAAGGCAGATAATGGGTTTGTTCCCATTACCAGACAAGATATTGTCCATCCTGTCAACTATAGCACCCACCCCAGCTCCTGGCAAACACACCCTCTTACTATCTTCATTTTTACCACAAAAAGCTCTGTCCAGGTACCGTACCTGGGAATTGCCAACAATTAAAGTTTTTGAACCTTCCTTGTCAGCCTTGTCCCTGACTATGCTAACGTCCAATTCGTCTATCAAAGAACTGAAAGGGTTGGTACACTTTGCTGTTTTTGTCGTATCCTTGGTGTGTTTTTTCACCACCAGTTTGGTCGTCCCTCTCCTCACAACCTTCTATTTACCTGAATTTTCGTCAGACACGGGCTTTCCTTGTCTCGTTTCCTCCTTCGTCTTCGCTATCTCTTCCTTTAGGTTCAAGTTTTCTTCCTTGGTCCTCTCTAACTCTACCCTCAGAAGAGCAGAGCCCTGATCACAAGTAGAGCTAGCCATTACTGACAATTAATCCCCGGGAGCTAAGCCTGCCTTAACCTTTCCACTAGTGAGGTCAGATCACAACTGAGTGTGGTCAGAAATATATTTGATCATATTAATTCATTCACCGCTGACAAATTTATCTTAGGCAACTTTCTATCGAAAATATGCTACTTGTGTCGGCAGTAAAATAATTAAGAGAGGAAAAGAATGACTTCATACACTTCAAGAATAAAGAGTGGGGTCGTGTAACCAGTGGGGTTCCCCAGGGGTGAGTACTAGGCCCACTCTTGTTCATAATCTACATAAACGATCTAGATACTGGGATCAGCAGTGACATAAGCAAGTTTGAGGATGACACCAAAATAGGGTGGCAGATCAATTCAGGACAGGATGCAAATGCATTACAGGAGGATCTAAATAAACTGCAGGGGTGGTCTGAAAAATGGCAAATGAAATTCAACACCAGCAAGTGCAGCGTACTTAATTTCGGAAAAACAAATATTGTCAATGTATACAGCCTTAACAACATCAACCTAGAGAAGACGACTTGTGAAAGAGACCTACGGCCTAGAAAACAGTGCGTTAATGTTCGAAATAAGGCGAACAGAGTATTGGGTTTTATATCTAGAAGTGTAAGTAATAAGAGTGCAGAGGTCTTATTGCAACTATATCTTGAGCTAGTCAGGCCGCACCTCGATTATGCGGTTCAGTTCTGGTGCCCTTATTATAGAATGGATATCAATTCACTAGAGTCGGTGTAGCGAAGAATGACGAAAATGATTCCGGGACTAAGAAACCTCCCATATCAGGATAAGTTAAAGAAACTAAACTTGCATTCCCTAGAAAGACGAAGAGTGCGGGGAGATATGATAGAAGTAATTAAGTGGGTGAAAGGAATCAATAAAGGGAATATAGATAAAGAAAGTTCTTATAATATCAGAGCAGGATAGGACTCGAAGCAACGGACTTAAGTTGGATAAGTTTAGGTTTAGGAGGGAGATAGGAAGAAACTGGTTTACAAATAGGGTGGCGGATGAGTGGAACAAGCTTAGCAACTATGTGGTGAGTGCTGGAACGCTGGAAAGTTTCAAAAGGAGACTGAATAGATTCATGGATGATAGAGAGTGGTAGTAACTCTCGACAGGATTTTTCATGCACAGGCCAACCGGCCTATTGCAGACTCCATATTTTCTTATTTTCTTATGTAATAAAAACATAAGAACATAAAAATATAGGAAACTGCAGCTGGGTTATTGGCCCATACTGGGCAGTCCCTCTTACACCCAACCCTATCCCTCATATATCCATCCAACTTATGTTTGAATCTATCCTGCGTATTCGAGTTAATGATGACATTTGGTAGCTTATTCCAGTCGTCCACCACTCTATTTCCAAACCAATGTTTACCTATTTTGCGCCTAAATCTAAATTTGTCTAATTTATAGCCAGTGCTACGCGGTCGCTCCTGGTTGGATAGTTTGAGTAACTTTGTTATATCACTTTTGTTTAGCCCTAACTTCCATTTATACACATCGATCATATCGGCCCTCATTCTCCATCTCTTGAGGGAGTGCCAATTAAGATGCTTTAACCTGTCTCTGCACTCAAGGATCTTAATGCCCAGGATTAGTCTTGTAATTTTTTTCTGAATTCTTTCTAGGGATTCTATATCCATTCTGTAGTACGGTGACCAGAACTGAACTGCGTAATCCAAGTGAGGTCTCGCAACCGCGACAAACATTCTTGTAATTAACACTCCTTTATGAACCCAAGTACCTTACCAGCCTTGTTTCGAGCAAATATACATTGTTGACTTGGTTTCAGAATCCTACTTATCATTACTCCTAAATCTTTCTCATAGTCTGATTTCTCTATAACAATGTTTTTCATTTGATATCTGGTTTCTCTGTTTACATCTCCTAGACTAGGTACTTTGTATTTGTCCACATTAAATTTCATCTGCCATTTTTCAGGCCATTCGAACATTCTTCTGAATTTTTCTTGTAGATTTGCTGAGTCCTCGTCAGATTTAATTATACACCCTATTTTAGTATCATCAGCAAATTTACTTATGTTACTGTCTACGCCTATATCTATATGGTTTATGTATATAATAAATAATAATGGTCCAAGTACTGAGCCTTGAAATACTCCACTAGTGACGTTACCCCAATTGGATTTAGTGCCGTTAATGCTTGCTCGCTGTTTTCTGTCCTGTAACCACGCCCTAATCCATTTTAGAATATCTCCTACAATGCCATGAGCCTTCACTTTTCGCATTAGTCTTTCGTGGGGGACTCTGTCGAAGGCTTTGCTAATGTCGAGATATACCAAATCATAATTATGCCCGTCCTCCACTAATTCGAAAACAGTTGAAAATATTTACTGAAAAGCCTTGGGGTACATTCGTGTCCTGATTTAACGATGTGATTAAGTACTAAAATAGTGCGAATCTTTCTCTAAAAATAATTAAAGGAAAATAAAAGAAGAATTGGAGATTTAAGCAGAAACGTTAAGTAGTTCCTGAAAGCTGGTAGGCTGAAACATGTATGAAGGTTGTTACGCCGTCTCTTAATTTACTTTAATATCCAAGGTTCTAGGAGTAACCAAACAAAAAAAGTGAAGTAAATCAAAAGGGAATAAAAGTAAAGTAAACCTTTAAGAAATTAATCAAATTAAATACTAACATAATAAAGAGCCTCGTAGGCTGTCACAACAAATTGATTCACTATCGAAACTTTTAAGACACAAATGATACTAAAACATCGAAACATCAAAAGAACTGCATAAACATATAAAATAACTAACACTGAAATTAACTATCGAGAAACAACACTGAATTACTTAAATGTAACTAAGCAAGCACTGACACATGAATAGGTACACACATAGGTATACCACATAGGTGTTGACAGGAACAACACGCAAATAAAATAAAGTATAAGTAACAGGTGACAAGTGTCACTCAAAAGTACGTAGACTGAATGACAGGAGGACTGGACTGAACTCCGGTCTGCTGGTGTGGTGCTATATACAGTATAAGGTCGGCTCCAGCCAGTGCGACACTGGGGTGAAACATGGGTCGTTTAACGATGCAGATGGTCGTCAGAGAAACAAAGAATGCTTGTTACAATACTAAATGAAGAAATAAGATGGGCTTGAACAAATAATAACAGTTAAAACCTTACCAGCACAGGGTAAGGTGACTAGAATATATAATAGTAAATATAACACATCATTACAGGAATAATATGGAACAACATGGAAGCATGTTATAAAAAATAATAGAAAAATATGACACGGTCGTAACAAGGTGGAGGCGTGAGACTCATGCTATGTCTTGCTCTGTATGTATTCTAGGCCATTTCAACTTTTCAGGCATAGATTGGAAAAATCAACTTAGCGATAATGAATCTGAAGATTTTCTAGAAGCAGTACAAGATAGTTTTTTATATCAATTCATAAACTCGCCCACTAGAGGAAATAATATCCTCGATTCAGTTCTCAGTATTAATGAAAATCTAGTAAAAGATGTTGGGATTGGAGACGAACTAGGAAACAGTGATCATAAAGCCATATATTTTAACATAATATGGGATGGCAGGAAGAAGGAAAATTCGGCCTTGATCCCAGATTTTAGGAAGGCTAATTACGGTAGCTTAAGGAGAGACCTAAGGGATGACCCTATGGTCAAAAGATTAATCCCCCCCACACCTCCGGAAACTGTCAACTTGGGACGGGATAACGCCGAATTTAATTTAGCAGCTACTTATGAACAATTTATTGCGACAATCAATAATGCTCAAAATAAACACATCCCTAAAAGAAAATTCAGATCGATACGGAACCAACCAAAATGGATGAATAATAGACTCTTAGATCTTCTAGGGAAAAAGAAAGGAGTATATAGAAAAGTTAAGAAAGGCGAAAATCACTTACTTGGTTACTATCAGAACCTAACAACACAGGTAAAAACAGAAATTAGGAAAGCAAAGAGAAATTATGAAATCAAGATAGCAAACGAATCGAAAAATAACCCCAAAGCTTTTTATCAACTGTATAAATCAAAGGTTAGAGATACAATAGGTCCCCTTAAAACTACGACTGGAGAAATGACTGATGATGAGTTAGAAATGTGTAGTACGTTAAATAGTCATTTTCGCTCCGTATTCACAAATGAAAACCTAGCACAGTTTCCAGAAGTTCATAAGGTATATAACGACAGTATAGAAAATATGTTGATGAATATCAATATTACTAGTAACGATGTGCTTAAAGTAATTAACAAACTGAAGCCTCATAAATCGCCTGGTCCAGACGAGGTATATGCTAGAATATTAAAAGAATGTAGAGATGAGTTGAGTAATCCATTAGCAGTTTTATTAAATAAGTCATTAGAATCGGGCCTAGTGCCAGAAGCTTGGAAACTTGCAAATGTAGTTCCTATTTTCAAAAAGGGTGATAAATCAATTGCATCAAATTACCGTCCCATTAGTCTCACGTCAATCATAGGCAAGTTGCTAGAGTCAATTATTGCTACAAAAATCAGAAGCCACCTTGAAACATTCAACTTAATTCATTCTTCTCAGCACGGGTTCACCCAGGGACGTTCTTGTCTCACAAATTTGCTTAGCTTTTTCTCAGAAGTATATGAAGCGGTAGATAATGAGAAGTCATATGATATAATTTATTTAGATTTCAGTAAAGCATTCGATAGAGTCCCTCATGAGAGATTGATAAGGAAGGTAGAAGCACATGGAATAGGTGGATCATTATTAAAATGGATTAGGTCATGGTTAACTGGTAGGAAACAAAGAGTCAGCATAAATAGATTAAAGTCAGACTGGGGTGCGGTCAAAAGCGGAGTTCCCCAGGGATCTGTATTGGGCCCTCTGCTGTTTGCTATATTCATTAATGATCTTGATTTAGACATAGCTAGTAGGATTAGTAAATTTGCAGATGATACCAAAATGGGGAAAGTGATAAATTCAGACAGTGACTTTGAAGACCTTCAAAGAGATCTAGATACCTTACATGAGTGGTCAGTAGACTGGCAAATGAATTTTAATACTGATAAATGCAAGGTACTACAGATAGGGAAGACGAATACAAACGTTAAGTATAAACTAGGTAACACGGAAATAGAAAACTCAGTTTGTGAAAAAGATCTAGGCGTATTTGTTAGCAACGACTTGAAACCTAGAAAACAATGTATTAGCGTTCGCAACAAGGCAAACAGGATTCTAGGGTTCATATCTAGGTCTGTGAGTAACAGAACTGCTGACGTTATCTTGAAACTTTACCTAGCATTAGTGAGGCCACACATGGATTATGCGGTTCAGTTCTGGTGTCCTTATTATAGAATGGACATAGATTCTTTGGAGAGAGTACAAAGAAGAATGACAAAAATGATCCATAATATTAGAAACCTTACATATGAAGAAAGACTGAAAAGCTTAGGCTTGCATTCATTACAGAGGCGTAGAGTTAGGGGAGATATGATAGAGGTGTACAAGTGGGTGAGTGGGATTAACAAGGGTAAAATGGAAGATGTTCTGAAGCTCAGTAATAACGAAATAACTAGAACAAATGGCTTTAAATTAGATAAATTCCGATTCAGAAAGGATATAGGCAAGCACTGGTTTGGTAATAGAGTTGTGGATATGTGGAATAGGCTACCGAGTGCTATAGTAGGATCGGGGACGCTAAGGAGCTTCAAGACGAAGTTGGATAGGCACATGGAAGTGCTGGGATGGGTGTGAAAGGGATCTGCCCTGTATGGGCCAGTCGGCCTCCTGCAGTATCCCACTTTCTTATGTTCTTATGTTCTTATGTTAGGTATGCCTCAGTACGGAAAAAACGCCCCACGTGGTCACGACACTAGTTGGCTAACTCGACAATACTCACAAGGTTTTATTAAAGCTAACTTGGAGGCTGGCGGCTTGACGGGACCTTGGCTTGGAGGCTGGCGACTGGTGGTATCGGTGACGAGATGACCTGATTTACCACGCACGCGTGGAGGAGACCACTGAGATCGGCGTAAAGCCGTCGATAACCCTACACCACAGCTAAGGAGTGTATACAATTGGTGAGGATAACAGTGTACAGTGGGAGAAAAGCTTAATCTCTTTTTTTGACTGGGTCGAGTACACCTAGTTGTACGGTGATCTTACATAATTGGGGCAGCATTACCTCTTTCTCTCTCCCTTTCAAGTAGAGTAACGGGACTCAGCTGCTCCTGGACACAGCCTGAGCGAATGGAAATATTGATGGGTTATGGGATACATGAATTGCCATGGTACTAGTGAATAGAGTAATACGTTTGCTAAGCAACGGTGCTGATTTTCCTACTAAATGCCTTCCATTCTCTCCAACATTGGGTGTATGTGAGTTGCTTAACCAAGTCCTGGTATGAGGTCGACGACCTTCATGACTGATCTTATACTCTGGATGTGAGAGTGCTAAAGGCTCGTTTTGGTGCTATGCATGTGGTGTTTATACTCTAAGGGTGTATTCTGGGCCAGTGTCGTTGTGCAGGGTTACGGGAATGGTGGAGGAAGCACGCCTGATTTATGAATTCAGGAGCAAAGTACAAAAATTCAGTTGGTGAACCTCCCTCTCCTGGCATGTTATGAGTGGTTCCTCGTTCTCACATAATTTTGGGTATTATGTATGTGCATGCTGATTGGGTTCTGATGATATGAGGCTGTCATGACATTTGATGATTATTTTGTTAGGTTTCAGAACATTAAAATACTTTATGAAAATGTTTGCTGCAGGAATGCTGAGGTAAGGACCCGTCAGAGGTAGTATATATTCGGGAGGAAAGTGGGGCTTAAATCAGCCCCACGGTGTATATTGGGACGTGCATGGGTCTTAGGTAATTATTGGGTCGTGTGAGGTCACATTGGGACCAGTGCCATATTTTTCCTAACTTGATCATATTTGTGTCTAGAGATGCAAGATGTGTTGAGGGATAAATCCAAATGAACTGAGGTTCCTGTTAATTAATAATTTTAGAGTGCTGTAAGAGTGTTGATGATAATTAATATAAGTGTCATGCCATTATGTGAGCGTCTCCTTAACCCCAATCTCAGAAACACCGGTCCAGGTCACGGTAAATTCCTACACTTAAGAATATTTTGACTCTGCCCCATCGTAATGAATTTGTCCCGTTAGTTCGGTCCCTCAAGCTACTAAATATTAATGTTGTTTTCAAGTATGACTCAACTATTACCACTATGTTAATAAGAAATAGCCCAAGTTTGAATGTAAATGGAAGTGTTTATTGTATTCCATGTAGCAAATGTAATTGTAATTATGTAGGACAGACATGAAAAACACTGCAGGTCAGAATCAAACAACATAAGTACAATATCAGAACAGCATCTGAAAGCAGTGCCTTATTCGTTCATGTTAGGAATAATAATCATCCCATTGCTTGGGAAAAAAGCTTAGAAGTATTTAAATCATCTTGTGTCACAGAAAGACTTCCGGTTGAAGCTAGTTTGATTAAGGAATTAAAATCAATAAACCTTTGTGATGGTTAGTTCAAAACTGATAATATGTTACATAAATTTATTTGTCAGTGGCCAAAGGTTAAAAATGCTTTGAAAACCTTTGATCTAGATGTATGATAGTTATTTAGTGGGTCCCATATTTTTGACCTGACCTGACTAGTCACGTCACCCCCTTCTCTTAAGCTCCTCTACGTTATGTGTTGGTGTGGGGATTAGTGGATGACATCATTATGACCTGACCTCATGTTTTATAAGGTCACCCTGTATATTTAAGCCCCTCTCTGTCCATGTAATCCAGTTGCCTCTGAAGATGTCTTGAATAAAGACGAAAGCTAAGGTGCTCCGTTGTTTCCCTTTTCCCGTGTGATTTTATCAAGAAATATATATATTTCTCTTGGTGTGGGGATTAGTGGATGACATCATTATGACCTGACCTCATGTTTTATAAGGTCACCCTGTATATTTAAGCCCCTCTCTGTCCGTGTAATCCAGTTGCCTCTGAAGATGTCTTGAATAAAGACGAAAGCTAAGGTACTCCGTTGTTTCCATTCTCCCGTGTGATTTTATCAAGATTTATCTTATCCACGTTTTCATTGTGGATTTACATGAAATATATATATATAATATATATATATATATATATATATATATATATATATATATATATATATATATATATATATATATATATATATATACATATATATGTGTGTAATATTCAGAAATTTCAGTGTAATTTCAAAGGCCGCGTCATTGGCGATACTGAGTTCAAGGTATTGCAGTGTATGCGCCCCCTTGGAGAAAAATCCCGAAACAGCACCAGAACACTTAAATTTACTAGCAAAATGAATTCTCCGTGACCCCGTGGAAGGACAGCATCTGTGACTGGGATGAATGAGATACACTGTAAATTCTAAACACTTATATTCCCTCCAACACTACAGACACAATTCAATAATGGTACACCAACATATGCACACCTCTTAACCGGAACTTAAAACACTACTCTGGGGAATATAAGTTTAATATGATATTGAAATTATTAGAAACTCAGACAATGCCTCATTAGACAACAATAAATTCAAAGTATTAAGAAGTGTTGCTTGCACACATGAAACAGGCCCTAAGGGTTTTCACAAAATAATATCCACCACTGCGGAAATGGTATAACAATAAGAAATTATTAATTCCACCATAAATAGGCCTAAAGGGCACTCAATAGAATTATGTTACACCAATAGATGCAGGCCTTAAGGGTTTTCAACAAAATTATATCAAGCACTGAGAAAATGGTATAAGAAATAAGAACTTTTTAACTTCACCCTGAATAGGCCTTCAGGGCACTCAACAATATTATATTACCCCAACAGATGCACACCTCCTAACCAAACTTAAACACTGCTCTGGGGAACAAAGGTAATACCTGACATTGGAATTATAAGGAAATATTAAATGCATTAAAAGAACTAAATCACAGTATCACTTACAACAGAGAGGAGGAACCTCATCTGAAAAACAGTTCCCTCATTCTCTGGCATCAATTAGTGACACAACATTAAAAAAAAATACTTTCAAAATTATTTAAGATATATTAACTACACACAGCATACACCAGTAACTGAAAAAAATAGTATTAACTACACACAAAAATATTATCACAATTATTAAGAAGTTACTGAGTCCACAAATACCAGTGAACCATGCTCCCTAACCTAACACATAGATTCCACCTGCACCCCGTAGTTTTTTAAAGCACAACCAACAGGCACCTGTAGTTAAGACACAAACAAGCTTTTCTCCACCTTGGAAAATGTACCTCAAAGATCCACTAGACTCTTGGTCCCAGTGTGTGACCCTGTATCACTCAGCTGGCTTCACTTTACCCCCAGTACATCCATGAAGCGGAAGGGAGTGAGCCGCTCAGACCTTGTACAGTTGAGAGAAGCTTTAACTTCCCGTTAGTAAAAGGTTTTCACTCAGCTGCTTGAAGATGTGTGGTATTATGAGCCGAGGTAGAGGAGAGCTGATGACCCCAAACGATCGTCACGTCCTTAGTTGGGCACCCAGATAGCTGGTTTCACTCCAACTCTCACCATACTCAACAGGTGGCACAAACCCAGATCAGTGGACGGTCATACAGCTCGCTTCATCACTCGTGTCTCATACCGCCAGTGGACGATATCATACTGCGTGGGGTCTACAGAACCCTGAAAAACCCGAGCTGTTAGCTGTTGTTCCTACCACCCTATCTAGCTTTATCTGAGATTGAATAAACTTACTTGTTAATGCTGATGTTAAATAAACGAAGGAACCAGTTCACGCGGTCCGTCTCTCCTAGGTACAGAACAGAGATGGTCCTCTAGCTTGATCTCTCTCATATCTCCCCAAGCCACGCTTGCTCACTGGCTCACTCTTTTCAGGAGTGACTTATTTACCAGGCGATTAACAGCTTAATTAGGACGTATGCAACATTTTCAGATTGGGAAACGATCTATAATTATTTTCAATTTAATAACCGATATTTAATTTCATGATTCGCGTCCCTATTAACTCGGTAAATTTCATTTAATATCGTATAGGCCTAGTTCCAGAAAAACTCACTACGTGCGGGAGCTCTGCCTTCCCTCAGACGACCTTGAAACTCAGTATCGCAAATGGTGAGGCATTTGATATTACACTGAAATTTCTGAATATATATATATATATATATATATATATATACAATCAACACCTCACCTCGCCAGGATTCGAACCCACAGCCAACGACTGTGACCGGGGAACGCTACCTCTGGACCACTAGGATACTGGGCTAATGAAATATATATATATATGTATATATATATATATATATATATATATATATATATATATATATATATATATATAAATATATATATATATATATATATTGTGTCGACTCTGTCCCTTCCTCACTCTACCACCAGAACCATCACTTGCTCCAACTTGACAAGAGGAGAAGAAACTGCGCCACGAAGCTACTCGACCCCAATGAGCACCGTTTCTCAACCAGTATCCCATGCCACTATGACACCAGTTTTCCATTTGGCTATTGGATTGGGACCGAGGTATCGAGGCAATTATGTCTGCCTGATAAGCAGAGTCTCTTCTCTGCGGTTTTCTGTCGGATTACATTATCTGTTCTTTTAATGTAGTACAGTGTTCATTCCAAAATTGACTATTTCATTGATGTAAAAATAATTATTGTATTAACATTTATAACTTCTTGTAAACCCCGGAAGGGGATGGCAAAGGTGAGAGTGGGAGTAGTATACTACCCTGTCCTTTTGATGTAATAGTTTTATGGTCAATAAAGTATTTCAATTTCAATTTCTTCTCTGCGGTCTACTGTGTTCCTCTTCTCCCATGGGCAACGAATAGTATTTAGGACTACCGCTGGTGGTGTTGTGATGGTTTGTTGGTAGTGTACTACGGCATTAATCCCTGGTTCCTTGTGGTTGGCCATCGCAACCTGGTCTTGCTACCCGAGCTCCCATTTCTATTATTTTTTTGTGTTTTATGCAGTAGGTGTATTTAATGTTTAAAGTAATAATACTTGGGTAATATGCTGGTGTGTATTGGTAAATGCATAGTTGTTACTTTTGCTTTGATAATTGCATATTTTGCTTTACTTGTGTTATTTAATGTACCTAATTAACTAAATTAATCAATACTTAATATAAATGTTATTAAATTATTTAGTTTAAATGATCATCTTCTTGTCCCTTTCATAACATAAATTTGTCTGTCACGAACAGTGATTCTTGTGTCTGTGCTCCTTACTTGATGCATCCACGTATATCAACCCCTAGATTATTCACTCTGTAATTTTACTTGTCAACTTAGCCTTTCCTCAATGTTGTGGATAGCAAATAGGGACATCACATAATGGGGGCCTGTCCCGGAGCTATCTGATTTCACACAAGAATCTACCAATTACTCCTTGCTTAATTTACCCTGCAATCGGACTTGTAACGACGCAATTTTGCCAGGTGACAGTTTCGTAAATGTGGTTGTAAAATAATTTTACTTCCCTATACCAGTAGTTCATTTTCGCACTTGGCCAATGTGGTGTGTGCTACAATCACCTGACAACTCACTGGTAACCAGTTATTGACTTAATACACCTCACTCCACCACACACAGTTACCTTTATAAGAGTAAAGTAACTAGTAGGGTGTGTCAATTTAGGGGGTGAACTGGCTAAATTGAAAATCGAGTAATTTGGTAGCAATATATTGTAGTCTTCAATCATGCAAAGCAATATTCTGGCATAAATTTTTTTTTATAATAAGTCCTACCTACATCAAATGGATTTTTAAATGTACATATTTGTGAATTTATAACATAACCAGCGTTTGCACACATGTTACTGTTTCAAGTTTCAAATTATTATATTTTATTATCCGTAGTCTATTTGAAAGTAACCAATGCCTTCATACTCTCTTTGCTTTGGTTTCTTGTCATCAGTAGTCTGCTTGCTATTTGTGCTTTGATGTAACCTTCTCGCCTCTCGTGGCTGTAAACATGGCCCGCTGCTTCTGTGACCATTTTCACACATCTCTCCACACTTTGAGTGTGGGAAGGCCACTTCGGCACCTGCATTGGAGTCTCTTTAAGGTTTCTCAATTCTTGGCTAGTTAGACTTGTTGTCAATGGTGGCTCTAAGACTTCCAAACTCAAGTCAACCAATTCTGACAATTTGGTGGCATTGACGTTTATTGGGGGAACTTTTCTTAAATGAAACGAACAGTCTCCCAACTGGTCGTCATCTATTAGCGTTCCTCTAATCTTTAGAATGACTTCTACAGCCTCGGTTCGGAGATTGGTACATTGACTGCAAAGCATTACTTGCAAAACTGCTTCTGATCGAGCATACCAAGCGGACCTTCTTGCCACAGGTAACACGATGTCCCTTACTACCTTCCTCTGTGTTCTTACTAGCTGCAATTGAAACAAAAGGTGATTGGGCCCATCCACCCACATAGGATTAAGTTTCACACTAAACCACTGGGGAAGATAAACTCCAATAATAAATTCAACAATTAAGCTCAAATTCTTCAGCACTTTGCCCTTCAATTCGTGTTTGGAAATCCAAATCCTGCAGATACGAAGAGCTGTAGTTAACCAACGGCTGTGACTGACAGGTCCAATCTCCAAGAGAGCCAATGACTGAGGCACTTCTCCTGATCTTATTGCTTGGGCAATACGATAAGCATAGGATTGATCTGTGCTGAGATCTTTGATGACTCCTTCAGACAACGCCGGAAGGGGAGGGCCAACTTCGACCTTTGGAAAGGTTGTATTTATTTCTAGTTGTGTTGCTTCATCCAGCATGATGCCAAGGGGACCTGACCACTTGTTGTTGCTCTTTGTAGGACCATCAAGTTCCTGGATGAGATGACGAAGAGGTAGCTCGCCTGTATGTAAATCACATACAATCCAAACAAGTCTTCTTCCTAGTTTTTTCTCTAAATGCGTCATTACACCCCCCTGCCATCCGGTGTTCACTGCAGTTGAATCTCCACCAACAGCCTGCAGTGAACTGCCAAGTCCTCTCTCCTGAACCCAACATAAAATATGATCAGCAATGACCTCTGCATGTTTCTTCCCTTCTACTTCAGTTTCGGGAGCAAAGTGAAACAAAAACCGACCACCAGGCTCAGAACAGACAGAGTAGTGTTCTTCTTTGATGAGACCTGGAAACTTTCTGTTCACTCCCTCTACTTCTAGCAAAACTTTTGTGTCATCTATTCTTCCATCAAACAAAAGACAGGAGAGCCCTCCCTCGCTTAAATCTTTTTCATGCTGATCAGATATTTCCTTCATTATTTTTTCTTGTGCTCTTCTAATTTTATTATGATCTATCACCAAAGATACATCCTCTCGGCTGATGAGGCCTGCATCTATCCAAGCGGCAGTTGCAATTTCTGCAGCCTCACGAAGTCCAGCATGGTGGCGAATACTAGCTAAAGCAATGTTTGAAATATTTCTTGTGTTGTATTTCATTTTCTTTGGTAAAGGTTCAGATGGCTCTTTGGAACTATCATCTGATGTTGCTTCCTGTTCATCAGAAGAACTATCAAAGAAGTGATAAACAACTTGACACAGCTCTTCCTCTCTTTGGATGGCTTCTTCACTCTTCATTTTCTTCTTTTGTTCCCTCTCTCGGATTTGTTCTCTCTTCTTGGCATTAGCAATCTGCTTCTTTGTTTCTGAATAATCTATTGAACCCATTTGCATACTTCCTTGGCCTTCTGCCTTTGTCCTCTGTGCCTTTATAAATTCAAGCTCTAAAACAGGGATCTTCTTTTCACGAGGACAACCACAATCAATGTGGGAATTATTTTCTGTCTTACCTGAGTGAGAACAGTTGGATTCAGAACATAATTGTATGGAGCACTTGCAGGTCAAAATGTCAAACAGAGTATCAAGTGTGTGCAGAAATTCATTTTTCCTGGCCAAGTTTCCTTTACCAAGTGATGTTTCAACTGCTTTGTGCCATAATTTCGTTAGTTTTAGCTCAATAGTTCGACACTGATTAATCACAGGTGGTTTGAATAGTGCATTAGCTTTTGTCCATTGATGCAGAAGAGGGACTATCATGTCATTTATGAGTTCTTTATCTGTATAGTTCCTTCTGTCCTTTGCATTTTTTTCTCGAAGGAGTAACCCTAATCTTAGCATGTCTCTCACTGTTGGAAGTTCTGATACAGGAAGCTCCTTCCCTTTACCAACTAGCAGGCTCAAGTGGGTTGACAACTGACTTCTTGTCTTCAATTTTGACATCTTCACACTATCTGACAAATAGAAAAATATTTCAATGTTTCATAATTCAATTGTTGTTTCAAAAAATATCAATTTGTTTATCAAAAATGCTGTAACAGAAATAACATAATAATTTCTTAGAACATAATGTTTTATACAATGATATAAGTAACTGCGACAATCAATATGCCCTACTTACAATAATTAAAATGTAGAATTCGTCTGGTAGAGTAGGTGCAAGTGCAATGAGAGCAAACCACCGTCTATGATATCTAGAAGGAGAGTGAGCCGGGCGCCTTATCCTCACGCTTGGTACAAGTCAAAACAAGAATTAAACTGTCCCACACGGAGAACCTGTTCATGTTCATGTTCTGACATGCATATTGTACACAAGCTATAGAACCATAAAATACTCCATAATCCATATGCTTACATGAGATTAGTTAATATCAAGTGAATAATTCTAATCAAGTCTCATTAATTTGTTGAAATACTGATATTTGAAACTTTAAGGTATAATTGATGTAGGTGAGGGTTATTTCAATTCATTTTTGTTTGCTAATCTCAAGTTTAGACATAAAGAGGCACAATATTTTGACTACCAAATTTGATTTTTAACATGTTGACAAAATTGACACACCCTAATATAGTATGTGTTTGTGATACCCATTTGAGTGCCACTTGCCGGTTTATTTTTATGATGCAATAATGTTCAAACTTGCCATTAATATATGACGAATTATTTACCAATCATTAATAGAATTTATAAAGTATGTGGCATACCTTACAAGGTAATTCGTGCCCTAAGTGTTATTTTTGCAAAGAGGTCAATTCACAATGGGATAATTTTCGTGAAGAAGGTCGAGAAATGTTGAGTATCCCTTGTACTTTTTTTCCGGCAGATGTTGATTTACGAATGCTGCTACTGAAACATGAATACCAGAAGTGATACCAGTGTCTGGCTGATTGGTCCACGGAGTGAAGAACTTCGGGGAGTGAAACTTCCTCGTAAGAGAGAGGCCATGGCCTTCTTTTTTCATTACCATTTGACGGAGAAGAAAACTGTGGAAGAAAGTGCTCCACTAACGGCAGATGCTGTGATGAACTTTTGGGGTAAAGCACGCATTCCCACAAGACTGAGGAAGCACGTAATTGACGCAGTAATCAAGATCATAGAAGAGTGGAAGAAGTTGAAGAAAAATCAAAACAACTCAGCCAAAAGGTCAGCCGGCCTTGTACAGAAAGAGAAGGCCTTCAATTCGTCCCTCGATTGGCTTTTCGACATAGCCCACAGCAACGCGTTGCACACCATGAAGATCGAGGAGGGCAAACTATTCCTTCAACTGCAACGAAAACCAGGGCGACCTGGTTACATGGGATCAGTCGACTGTAACCTTGCAAAGAAGGAGGCAAGAAAGGCTGATCGATTATTGTAAGCAACAAAACGGCGACTTGTTCAAGAAGAAAAGACCAAAATGTGGACGGAAAGAATTGATCTGGTTTCATCATCTTCTAGCAGTGCGGAAATCTCGGAGGATGAAGAAACACCAGGACCATCAACTTTGCCGGCATCACCTTCAAAGCGTTCACGGAAGCTAGTAGTCAACCAACATGTCTGATTGTCTGCGCAGCCCTCGATCAGACCAAAGTCTCTGACCGAAACTCCATGTATATCCTGTCAGCTATGGCTCAGATTATGGGGTAAGAATTCTCTAATTTATCTATCAGTCCATCTTTAATTCGCCGCCATCGAATCCAGTACCGTGAGAACATCGCAGCCATCATCAAAGAGAAGTTCTCCCCTATGGCGCCACTTGTCATCCATTAGTATGGCAAAATGATGACTGACAGCATTGGCAGAGATGTCGTAGACCGTCTCACAATCCTTTGTTTCAGGAAGCACTGCAACCCAACTCCTCGGCATCCCGAAACTACTGTCTGGCGCCGGAAAGTCTATGGCGGACATTATCAATAAAGCTATTGAAGAATGGTCGGTGAAAAACAATGTTGTGGCGATGTGTTTTGACACGACAGCCACAAATACAAGTGGAATGAATGGAGCCTGTACTCTGTTGCAGCAGAAAATGGAGAAGGAACTCTTACATTTTGCCTGTCGACATCACTTACTTGAAATTGTTTTGGAAACACCCTTCACAGCGAGATATTCTAATGTTTGAACGTTTCCAGCAGAAATAGGGTTTACTTGACAAAAGCATTCCCTCTACTGTGATGGACACACGTCCAGATCCCTGGTTACTAGAAATTGCGGACGAGATCATCAAGCTTGCGACAGAACAACTTGAAATTCACCAGCCCAAGGACGACTACAGAGAGCTCCTGAAGCTATCGATCATCTTCCTTGGTGGGGTTCCTCCTCGTGGTATCAGTTTCAAGGCACCAGGAGGCCTCCATCGCGCTAGGTGAATGGCTAAACCCATCTATTCTATGAAACTCTGAATGTTCCGGGCTCAGTTCAAGCTGACTCCACGGGAGGAGACAGGTCTAAAAGCGGTTCATCATCAAGGTATATCTTAAGTCCTGGTATCTCTCTCCTGTGCCCCAGCTCGCTCCCGCACAAGACCTCTGGCTATTGAAGGAGCTCCAACGATACCTCAGTATCCATCCAAAGATTTTAGCAGTGACTCAAGAAATTTCAAGGCCATTTCTTGAAGTTAAGTGAGTGCCTTGTTCCTTTGGCACTATTCGATGACTCGGGATCAATCACTCTGGAAGACAAGAGGGCGATGGCACAGAGGATGCTCCGTACAACAGATGAGATGGATCCAATGAAGATGGCTGTCGTTGACGTATCTGCCATTCAAGAGAAAAAGATCAGTTCTTTCTTTAACGGACGATCCAAAGCATTCTTTCGAATTTTGGGGCTACATGATAGTTTCCTTCTCAAGACCCCAGAAGACTGGGAAGCAGTTTATGCATTCCAGAGGGCCAATGGGGGTAGTCATGCACCTGAAAGTTGTTAATGATCTGGCAGAAAGAGGAGTTGCACTCATGACAGAGTACAAGCAGCTCATTACTACTGATGAGGAACAAAAACAGTACCTCCTCCAGGTCGTGGCAGACCTCCGGAAGCAATTTCCTACACCAAAGAAGTCTGCACTGGTCTAGTATTTACTTGAGCCTTATCCCTAAAAACAGACAGATAGTCTGTGTATTGCTCCTCCCATCAGATCTGACATTATTGTTATTGTAAAATGTCTTCTTTGGTAGAGACATCTAAATATTATTTAAATGTCATGCAATTTTTACATCATTATTATTACGTCAAATATAACATTTTTGCGGGTGCCCTAATCAAATTTCATTGTTTGATTTTATACCCTATATTTGGACCACCCTTATATATAGAGTATATATATATATATATATATATATATATATATATATATATATATATATATATATATATATATATATATATATATATATATATATATATATATCTTGATAATATCACACGGGGAAAAGGGAAACAACGGAGCACCTTAGCTTTCGTCTTTATTCAAGATGTCTTGAATAAAGACGAAAGCTAAGGTACTCCGTTGTTTCCATTTTCCCGTGTGATTTTATCAACATTTATCTTATCCACGTTTTCATTGTGGATTTACATGAAAAATATATATATATATATATATATATATATATATATATATATATATATATATATATATATATATATATATATATATATATTTATATATATATCTTGATAAAATCACTCGGGGGGGAAAAGGGAAACACCGGAGCACCTTAGCCTCTGAAGACCTCTTGAATAAAGACGAAAGCTAAGGTGCTCCGTTGTTTCCCTTTTCCCCGTGTGATTTTATCAAGATTTATCTTATCCACGTTTTCATTGTGGATCTACATGAAAAAAAAAAAAAAAAAAAAAAAAATATATATATATATATATATATATATATATATATATATATATATATATATATATATATATATATATATATATATATATATATATGTGTATATATATATATATATGTACATATATATATATATATATATATATATATATATATGCTGATAACCACCAGGAAAGAAGAAAACACGAAGTTCCCAAGCGCTTTCGTGTAATTCACATCTTCAGGGGTGAGTACAGACTAGATAGAGTAATGCAGAACAAGATGAATATATACAGAGGAGGGTGAGACCAGGTCCACAATGGTCAGGTAATGACCCTACTAATCTTTAAATGGCACACAACGGTTGGTGGTTGGGTCAGATGGGACAGTGACCCGCCCTCTCACCTGATCACAAATCTTCTTAATTACAAAGTTGTCCAGCTTGTACAAGCCGTTACTCAAATTCATGTTGAATGCTTCGGTATGTTTAATAAGACTAGATTCTATGATGTTCCTACTATCAATTGAATTACATGGTAATATTGAGGAGGCATTATCCCAGTCAATGCAATGCTTGTTATCCCTCAAATGAACAAACAGAGCATTGGATTCCTGGCCTGTCCTGACACTGTATTTGTGTTGTTTAATTCTAGTTACAAGATCTTTACCTGTCTGGCCTAAGTAAAACATATTACATTCCTTGCAAGGAACTTTATAAATGCAACCAATTGTGTTGTTGGGGGAGTTCTTGATTAACATTTGTTTAACAGTGCATGAGTTTTTAAATGCCACATTGACGTTCCAAGATTTTAGCTGTGCCGGAATGTGTGAGAAATTTTTGTGAAATGGTAATATTAAGATATTCTTATGGTCATGGGTGGGCTTGGGATCAGTTCTATAAAAAGTTTTCTTAGTAATGTTTAAGCATTTGTCTATGAAAGATCTAGGGTATTTAAGGTTTGAGCCAATATTATATATATATTTGTATTCCTCATCGATGAATTCCGGACTGCAAATTCTCAAGGCACGTAAAAACATTGTTGTAAATACTGACTGTGGGCAGAATAATAATGAATGTATGAACACACATTGGTTGGTTTTCTATAAATACTGAACTTGAAAGTGTTACCCATTCTGTGTATCAGACAGTCTAGGAATGGCAATTTACAGTCTTGCTCTAATTCCACAGTGAATTTGATCGAGGGGGCTAAGTTGTTATGTTGTGGTAGGAAAACTTTTAGGTCCTCATTACATGGCCAGAGACATAATACATCATCAACATATCTAAACCAGACTGCTGAGGGTGGTAAAATATTACTTAATAGTTTCTTTTCAAAGAATTCCATATATAGGTTGCTTAATACAGGTGAGAGTGGATTACCCATTGCCATACCAAATTTTTGAGCATAATATTCCCCATTGAATTCGAATTTGCAATCCTTAATACATAGTTTGATGAGTTCGATGAAGTCATCTTTCGAGACGGGCAGTGAAATGTTATCCAGGGAATCTATGAGGAACTCTAGTAAATCATCAACTGGGACCTTTGTAAAAAGTGACGTTACATCAAAGCTGACCAGTTTAAAATCATGATTAATGTGCAAGTTATTGAGTTTATCAACCAGATCCATATTATTCTTGATATTGGAGTTAGAAATGTTGCCAACTAGGGGGTTTAGTAAGGAAACTAACCATTTCGATAGTTTATAAGAGATTGACCCAACAGAGCTAATGATGGGTCTTGCTGGGTAACACTTTCAAGTTCAGTATTTATAGAAAACCAACCAATGTGTGTTCATACATTCATTATTATTCTGCCCACCATAATAAAGTCAAACAGTCAGTATTTACAACAATGTTTTTACGTGCCTTGAGAATTTGCAGTCCGGAATTCATCGATGAGGAATACAAATATATATATAATATTGGCTCAAACCTTAAATACCCTAGATCTTTCATAGACAAATGCTTAAGCATTACTAAGAAAACTTTTTATAGAACTGATCCCAAGCCCACCCATGACCATAAGAATATCTTAATATTACCATTTCACAAAAATTTCTCACACATTCCGGCACAGCTAAAATCTTGGAACGTCAATGTGGCATTTAAAAACTCATGCACTGTTAAACAAATGTTAATCAAGAACTCCCCCAACAACACAATTGGTTGCATTTATAAAGTTCCTTGCAAGGAATGTAATATGTTTTACTTAGGCCAGACAGGTAAAGATCTTGTAACTAGAATTAAACAACACAAATACAGTGTCAGGACAGGCCAGGAATCCAATGCTCTGTTTGTTCATTTGAGGGATAACAAGCATTGCATTGACTGGGATAATGCCTCCTCAATATTACCATGTAATTCAATTGATAGTAGGAACATCATAGAATCTAGTCTTATTAAACATACCGAAGCATTCAACATGAATTTGAGTAACGGCTTGTACAAGCTGGACAACTTTGTAATTAAGAAGATTTGTGATCAGGTGAGAGGGCGGGTCACTGTCCCATCTGACCCAACCACCAACCGTTGTGTGCCATTTAAAGATTAGTAGGGTCATTACCTGACCATTGTGGACCTGGTCTCACCCTCCTCTGTATATATTCATCTTGTTCTGCATTACTCTATCTAGTCTGTACTCACCCCTGAAGATGTGAATTACACGAAAGCGCTTGGGAACTTCGTGTTTTCTTCTTTCCTGGTGGTTATCAGCATATACCTAGATCACGCGCACCTACAGTGATTTACTTGCATATATATATATATGTAATATTCAGAAATTTCAGAGTAATTTCGAATGCCCCGCCATTAGCGGTACTGAGCGTTCAAGGTCGTCTGAGGGAAGAGAGCGCTCCCCGCACATAGTGGGAGATTGCGGAACTAGGCCTATATGATATCAAATGTAATTTACCGGATTAATAATGATGCGATTCATGAAGTTAAGGGACTATTATTGAATTTGAAATTATTATAGATCGTTTAGCAGTCTGAATAATGTTAAAGGGTGTCCCAAGGAGTTATTAGTTAGGCGGAAAATAGGTCACGTAGGCCTAAGCTAACGCCTTGAGAGGACACGAAGCGGGCTCTCTCTCAGTCCCGGATAGCACTCACACGAACAAGACGTCCCTGCGCGTCTGTCCCAGAAATAGTCACGTGGCCTAGTCACCTGTGCTGAAATATTGCAGTATAACAAGTAAGTCTCATTCGATCTCAGACAGGGTTAGATAGGGCAGTGATAAAGTAAACTAGAGCTAACAGTGAGTTCATTTCAGGGTTTCCGTGAGAACCCACTTGACTGAAGTTGACTGGAGTTGACCTGAGATTGACTGCCGTTTGAGACTGCCGTTGAGGATTGAGGGTGGCGATTGTCGCCATTGGACCGATCAAAGTAGGCCTGTCACTGTTTAGCGGGGTAGCAAAGGATCTTTTGAGTGAACGAGTGCTCCCGACAACTAAACGACACGGGACGCTAAAGCTTCTCTCAACTGTACAAGGTCTGATTGGCTCACTCCCGTCCGCTTTATGGACGCACTGGGAGTACACTGAGGCTATCTGAGTAGACTAATGGTCACACACTGAGACCGTGAGTCTAGGTCTCTAGGAGATACCTGGAGGAACATTTTCCCTCCCTTATTACGGGTGTAATTTAATAGTTTCTAGATAATTTTGATAATATTGTTTTGAATGTTTGTGCCATCAAGTGGAACCAGAGTGATACTGTGATTTGATTCTTTTAATGCCTCTGATTGTTCTTCATAATTCTGATCTCAGGTATAACCTTGTTCCCCAGAGTAGTGGTTAGGTTAGGTTAGGAAGTGTGCATCCGTTGGGGTGCTATAATTTTGTTGAGTGCCCTTAAGGCCTATTCATTGTAGTGTATTTAATTTCTCATTTTTATTACCATTTCCTTAGTGACTGATATAATTTTGTTGAGTGCCCTTAAGGCCTATTCATTGTAGAGTATTTAATTTCATGTTTTATTACCATTTCCTCAGTGACTGATATAATTTTGTTGAGTGCCCTTAAGGCCTATTCATTGTAGAGTATTTAATTTCTCATTTATATTACCATTCCTCAGTGACATATAATTTTGTTGAGTGCCCTTAAGGCCTATTCATTGTAGAGTAGTTAATATCTTTTTTTGGTACCTAAGTGACTGATGTTATTGTGTGAAAGCCTTTAAGGCCTGTTTCATGTGTGCACGGAACAGTTCTTAATACTTCAAATTTATTGTTGCCTGAGGTTCTAATAATTTTTATATCATGTATAACTTTTATTCCCCAGAGTAGTGTTTTAAGTTCAAGTTAAGAGGTGCGCATACTGGTGTACCATTATTGGATTGTGTTTGTAGTGTTGGAGGGAATATAAGTGTCTAAATGTAACAGTGTGTCTCATTCATCCCAGTCACAGATGCTATCCTTCCACGGGTCACGGACAATTTATTTTGTTTAGTAGTTTTAAGTGTTCTTGTGCTGGTTCGGGATTTTTCTCAAAGGGGCGCTTCCACTGCCATTACCATCTATTAATTTTAAATAAACCCCAAGTCAAGTGAGAAATTAAAGTCCAGTAAATTCCGACCGGTTACATATATATATATATATATATAAATATATATATATATATATATATATATATATATATATATATATTTCATTAGCCCAATAAAGCAAGTGGACTTCTACATACAATCAACACCTCAACCCGCCAGGATTCGAACCCACGGCCCACAATCCCATGACTGTGACCCGGGAACGCTAACCGTTCACGGCGCCATAAGCTCGTTGAACAGGCTTTGTTTGAAATATAACAAAGTCTAGGACTGCTTTTAGTATCCTGGTGGTCCAGCGGTTAGCGTTCCTTGGTCACAGTCATAGGATTGTGGGCCGTGGGTTCGAATCCTGGCGGGTTGAGGTGTTGATTATATATATATATATACATATATATCATTAGTCCACATAGCACGCGGACTTCAACATAAAATCAACAACTTCACCAGCCAGGACTCGAACCCTCGACCTTATGCATGTGACCAGGGATTGCTACCACCGTGCCACAAGGACACCAAAAGCAATCCCAGACTTTGTTATATTTCACACAAAGCCTGTTCATCGTGTTTATGGCGCTGTGAACCTCCAATTGGGGATTGCTCGTGCCACTTAAGTGGTCGAAGCTGGATTCTATAAAATGCTTCGCCTACCACATATATATATATATATATATATATATATATATATATATATATATATATATATATATATATATATATATATATATATATATATATATGCTGATAACCACAAGGAAAGAAGAAAACACGAAGTTCCCAAGCGCTTTCGTGTAATTCACATCTTCAGGGGTGAGTACAGACTAGAGAGAGTAATACAAATCAAGGTGTATATATACAGAGGAGGGTGAGACCAGGTCCACAATGGTCAGGTATTAGGTAATGACCCTACTAATCTGAAGTCCCTGTTGAGAGGCAAAGCTACTCTCATTAAACATCTTACTTCAACGTCCCCTCCACTGCCATACATGTACGGTGTAATCAAGGCCCACAAGCCCAATAACCCAGCAAGACCCATCATTAGCTCCGTTGGGTCAATCTCTTATAAACTATCTAAATGGTTAGTTTCTTTACTAAATCCCCTAGTTGACAACATTTCTAACTCCAATATCAAGAATAATATGGATCTGGTTGATAAACTCAATAACTTACACATTAATCATGCACTGTTAAACAAATGTTAATCAAGAACTCCCCCAACAACACAATTGGTTGCATTTATAAAGTTCCTTGCAAGGAATGTAATATGTTTTACTTAGGCCAGACAGGCAAAGATCTTGCAACTAGAATTAAACAACACAAATACAGTGTTAGGACAGGCCAGGAATCCAATGCTCTGTTTGTTCATTTGAGGGATAACAAGCATTGCATTGACTGGGATAATGCCTCCTCAATATTACCATGTAATTCAATTGATAGTAGGAACATCATAGAATCTAGTCTTATTAAACATACTGAAGCATTCAACATGAATTTGAGTAATGGCATGTACAAGCTGGACAATTTTGTAATTAAGAAGATTTGTGATCAGGTGAGAAGGCGGGTCACTTGACCATCTGACCTGACCACCAACCGTTGTGTGCTATTTAAAGATTTAAAGATTAGTAGGGTCATTACCTAATACCTGACCATTGTGGACCTGGTCTCACCCTCCTATGTATATATACACCTTGATTTGTATTACTCTCTCTAGTCTGTACTCACCCCTGAAGATGTGAATTACACGAAAGCGCTTGGGAACTTCGTGTTTTCTTCTTTCCTTGTGGTTATCAGCATATACCTAGATCACGCGCACCTACAGTGATTTACTTGCATATATATATATATATATATATATATATATATATATATATATATATATATATATATATATATATATATATATATATATATATATATATATATATATATATATATATATATATAATCAACAACCTCACCAGCCAGGACTCGAACCCTTGACCTAGTGTGTGGGACCATGCCACAAGGACACTAAAAGCAGTTCTAGACTATGTTATATTTCACACAAAGCCTGTTCATCGAGTTGATGGGGCCGTGAACTTCCCACTGGGAACTGCCCGTACCGCTTATGTGGATGTCAGTGGCATTTTACCGAATCCAGTTGGTATGAAACACGAGGTATCATATATACTTAATTTTTAGTCCATATAACACGTGGACTTTGAACATATAATCAACAACCTCACCAGCCATCAGCTCGATGAACAGGCTTTTCCAATGCCATAAGCAGAGCTACAGCTTCTTTCTCTATAGTAGAATAATTGCATTGATGAAAATTAAATTTTACAGAAATATAGAATATTGGATGGGAAACTTCCATCATCTGCCTGTATTAATACTGGCATCAACTTATAAGGCATCGACTTGTAAAATGAAGGGACACTGAAAATTCGAAGCACAAAGAACCGGTGCTGACACAAGTAGGGAACGGATCCTGTCAAAGATTTTTTTGGGGCTAATAAGATTAGTCAGAGAGGCGACTACTTGAGAAAAGTTCAGGCAGAAACGTCGGTAGTAGCCTGCCATTCCCAAAAAACATTACACTGCCCTGCGATTTGTGGGAACAGGAAGGTCATTAATGACCTCCACCTTAGCCATGATAGGTGTTACTGCTCCTCCGTCTGCTTCGTGTCCAAGGGAGATTATTCGGGCTTGCCCAAACTCACTTTTAACCAGGTTTACAGTGAGATTGGCACCAGACAAACGTTGAAACAGAGCCTGTAATGAAGAGAGATTCTCACTTCACAACGAAGAGCAGATCACCAAGTCATCCAGATAGACACGCACTCCTCCCAAACCTGTGGTAACAGCAGAAATCAGCCTCTGGAAAGTAGCTGCGGCATTTCGCATACCAAAAGGCATTTACTGATACAAGCCTTCTGGAGTGACAAAAGCAGAGACCTTGGCATTTTCTGAAAGGAACACTTGGTAGTACCCTTTTAAAAGGTCTAGCTTGGTGACATTACTGACATCACTAACAGCGTCAATGATGTCGACGATTCTGGGTAGCGAGAAGGAGACGGCCTGTATGAGTGCATTAACTCGCCTGTAGTTAGTGCAAATGCGTGAACTCCCATCTGGCTTGGGTACGAGTACACACGGCGAGGCCCACTCACTGTTGGTCGGCTCTGCCAAACCATGTTGCAACAGGAACTGGATCTCCTACCGCAGGAGAAACACGATAAGGAACCTGCTTTACCGAACTGGCATTTTTTATCAGCTCTACATCATGAGTGACTATTAAATGGGCTGAGGCACATCTGCAAATATAACTTCAAACTCTTGCAAGAGACACTGGATAACAACCCGCTTTTTCTGTGGTAAATGAGAGGTCCTAGTACATAGATCACTTAATACAGTATATCAGAGTTCTTTAATTTGATTTCCTTATCATCCCACTAAAAAATCTTCACCAATCGCACACGTTACCTCATTCTTATGTTTTTCCTTGGTACCACCAAATTTACTATCATATTTTTCCTGGAGTGATACTCTTTCAACAAATTTACACGCACCAACGTCTTATCTTTTCTCCTTCCAGGAATAGCTATTAAATAATTTAAATCACCTTCTTAAGTAATAATTTCAAAGGGCCCTTGGTACCTAACTTGGAGTGGGAACCTTCTAATGGGCAAATTTAGTAACACCTTATCTCCTGGATGGAACTGTCTATCCATAGTGTCTTTATCATAATGTTTTTTCATTTCCTCCTGAGTTTCAAACAAATTAATATTTGCTAGCTCTTGTGTTTTTCTTAACCTCCTTTTCATCTTTTATACATAATCACTAAGGGTCACAGAGTCATCTACATAAAGCCAACTTTCTTGTAATAGTTTCAAAGGACCTCTTACGTCTCTACCAAACAATAATTCATAAAGAAAATGTCGTAAACTTGCTTGTTTTGTACTCCTAATAGTATATAAAACATAGGGGATTTCTTCATCCCAATCATTTGTGGTCTCCAAAAAAATTTTTGTCAGTATGCTCTTGAGCGTTTGGTGAAAGCGCTCGAGAGCACCTTGACTTTCAGGATGGTATGCAGATGCCAAATATTGAGTGACACCTAAAGTTGTCATTATTTGTTGAAGTATCCCAGAAGAAAATTTGTTCCTTGATCAGACTGGACAACACTGGGAAGACCAAACTGGGCAAAAAGGCAAACCAATGCAGATATTATCGATTTGGAAGTAATACGATGCCTCTGGACACCTAGTGGTGACACACATAATAGTCCAGTCTATGATTACCTTGGAGAAAGGTTCATCCACCACGGGAATTGGCATTAGTGCTGCAGGTTTGATTATTTAATTTGGTTTACCTGCCATTTGACAAATATGACAAGACCGACAATATTTTGCTACATCAGATGTTATTCCTGGCCAATAAAAGTATCTAAGGATCTGGGCACAAGTCTTTCTAAGCACCACGATCTGATGAACTTCTCTCCAAATATCACTAACTGGAACTTCAGGTGGTCGAAACTTACGCATGAGTACGCCGGACTTAATATAATAGCACACAGGGCTAACTTTACTCTCCGACTCTGCAACAGCTCTGATATACAAAGAAATTAACTCAGGATCAGCCTTCTGTGTATCAATTAACATATCACGTGTGGCAGGAAAATTACTAAGCTCCATATCGTCTACAGGTGCAGCAGAGTTAGATAAATCATTATGGTCAACGGGTACAACAATACCCCCAGAATGGCTATCAGAAACAAGGCGCATATTAGTCATTCCTGCATCCACAGTCTTAAACCCTTCTTTAGTCTTTGCAACTTGACTACGAGTCACTGCTCTAAAGAGGTGATACCGTCATACAGTCAACCAAGGGATTAAGGCAGGGAGACCCTGTTGCAATGGCAATGTACGCAATAGGCATATCCGTGCTCCAACACACAATAAAATTTGGTCAAGCAAGTGGCGTACGCTGATGACCTTACAGGAGCAGGAAAAGTGGAGGACATCAAAAAGTGGTGGGACCTGGTAACATCACGAGGCCCACAAATAGGGTACCACCCAAACGCCAGCAAGACCTTCCTGCTTGTGAAGCCAGAGCATTATGAACAGGAAATGGAAGTGTTCGGTGGAAGTGACGTCAAAATAACAAAGGATGGCCAAAGACACCGAGACGCAGTAATCGGTACGACGCACTTCAAGACCGAGAACGTAACGGGAAAGGTGAATGAGTGGGTTAGGGAAATCCAAGCTTTGTATTAGATTGATAACACAGAGCCACATGCAGCTTTTGCGGCACTCACCCATGGAGTCAAGCATCGCTGGAACTACCTGATGCCCTACTATCCCTGATATTGGACCCCTCCTCCACCCTCTGGAAGAAGCTATCAGCGTCAATTTAATTCCCAAATTAGTGAAACACCCTCACTTAACCCCAGCAGAAAGATCACTCCTTGCACTACAACTGAGACTGGAAGGAATGGGATTGATCAATCCAGAGGAGATTGCTACCACCTAACATCAAAACTCAGTTAAGCTCACGGCAGCCCTCACGGACTACTTAATAGCTCAGAACGCAACAGGGGAGGTGGATACCAGTGAAGTAAACAAGATTCGAAGATCCATTACGACAGAACGACAGCACGGCCAAAGTGATAAGTTGCAGCAACTGTTGCTACAAGTACCATAGAATTTGAAAAAAAGGAGCTATAGCGCAGGAGGTGGGCGCCTCGAACTGGTTAACTACGTTACCGATAAGGCCAAATGGTTTTAGTCTCAGTACAGTAAACAAGAATTTACAGATGCCAATGCCCTCCCAATGCGTGTGTGGCTCTTCTTATGACTTCGATCACGCCATGGTGTGCAAGGAAGGGGGCTTTATATGCATGAGGCATGACGAAGTAAGGGATCTCACAGCAAATTGTTGAAGGAAATCTGCCGTGATGTCAGGGTAGAACCGACCCTCCTTCCATTGGACTGTGAGATTTTCCAACATAGGACTTCAAACACATCCAACAAACCCCTTGTTGACGTCAGTGCTCGAGGATTCTAGACTCGGGGACAGTGAGCCTTCTTCGATATCAGAATTTTTTATCCCATGGCCGCATGTCACCGTAAATTAGCTCTCGATGCTGCACACAGGAGGAACGAGAACGACAAGATAAGGGCATACGGGGAGAGAATTCAAAACGTTGATCAAGGCAGCTTTACTCCTCTAGTGTTCACAACCTCTGGTGGGATGGGACCAAGTGCAAGATGCTTCTACGCCAGACTCGCGGAGGTGATGTCCGAACAGAAGCAGCAGCCCAGAAGTTGTGTTACAGCCTGGATGAGATGTCGACTGTCCTTCTCTCTCCTTCGGTCGGCTTTGCTCTGCCTCAGGGGAACGAGAGCATCGGCCCCAAAGCCGACAACAGTTGCTACAGTCACTGAATGCCGCATAGATCTGCGGCTCAACTTACTCAACACAGCTAGGATAGCTACTTATGTATTAGGATATTTAATATTAAGGTAATAAAATGGTGGCGAAGGTATGGCTATTGGGGGAGGCTGGAGGCCATTTAAAAAAACAAAACAAAAGTAGGTTTCAAGGGTCCTTCCTTCTGACATACAGGCTAGTCCTGAGTTTGTTCAGGTCTCTATATTTACCACTTTAATTACTATAGGCAACACGCATCAAATTATGTGCCACTATTGACTTCTTGAACTGCGTTATGTGTTCTATATGACTGAATTAGTTCTTGTACGATGTCTCAATTCACTGTAGTATTAGAAAAGTTGTCTTCCCTTTTAGATAAATATAGCTCGTTGTGTCACATCCACCTAGATCGTGTAGTAATGGCAGCATGGCTACTTCATTTTTGTCAATAACTGCTGCAGGATGTACTGTCAGTCCAGTAGGAAGCAAGTGGCTGGATGTTTATCAAAGAGTAGCTGAATCAGGTTTTCCTTACTGGTTATGTTGGTTAGGATACCTTTCCAGTTAGCAACTGTCATATGTGTTTCAAGATAATGTATTGTGCTGCCTGCCATTCTTCTGTTATGACAATCACTTACAAAGAATGCCTCTATTTGAGTTTACAACACCCTTCATCTTATCATACCGATCTTTTACAATATGTATCTCAGAGCAGTTAACGGATTTGTTGCCGGTGATAATGGTCAAGACTCGCTTCTTAGTCTGATAAATCCCATAAGGTCAATGATGTAACCAGTGTCCAAGTTTTCCTAATTACGAGGCAAGCCTTCAGGACAGGTCACTAGATGAAGTCTCTCTTTCATGTAACCCAACACAGGTGCCTTGTTTCATCGACGCAACATGAAGCCACCGGTCACATCATTTATTTTAGCCATAGCAGGTGTGATAAAAGCTCTTAAGGAATCTCAAGTTCAGCATCAAGGCGACTTTCTTGGCAATGATAGCATAGCTACTTCATCACAGAGACTTCTTTTTCTTCTTCTTCTTCTTGTGAATCATGGCAAAGGTCTTCAGTTTAATGATTTTAATAGCCTCGCGTTCTCCTGTCAAATAACTGCAAAGAGCCCTTGTGAATATTTATTTTGCACACAATAAGGGTCTTACCATATCCATGGAAGCTATTTCTCTTGTGAGAATGTTGATAATGTGTTTTGTTGGTAAATTTTAACTTGTTTCCACTATACGAAATCGAAGTTGAAACTATATTTTTCCGGTGGTTATTGATGTATTATGAACGAATGTGACTTTCATTTCTGGCGCAACTCAATAGTTTCTTAGATAACCCCCCCCCCCTCCCCCACCTCCCATCTCAGAATCTCGAGATTTGCTTTTAAAATCAAGGTAAAAAGTACTGAAAACACATAAAAAACCCATCGGAAGACAGTGTTGAACCTAACCTAACCTGAATGGAGGGGGGGGGGGGGGGCTCCACAATTATTCGATGTTCTTTTATTTTTCTTATTTTTTTTATACGGGAATTAGCCCACCCGGGCACAGGTCGAACGTCCCACCACGTAGGAACATACATAATAAAATGTTAAATATGGCACTTAAACGTAATTTACGCCAAAAATGACATTGAAGAAAAGTGTCTTAGATTTGTCAAAATTACTGATTTAAATTATAACATTCCCTTGATTCGTTTAGTGGCTACAAGTGAAATAATACCCTTTTGTTGTGGCAGTGTCGTGATTGATACCTTTGTTAAATTACAGCTATGATCCTGTCTCTTGCCTTTATTTGTTGCCTGTCTATAGCAGGGATTTCCCCATAATGGCTTGCGTGAGGAATCTATGTGTAACATGTATTTGAAAACTGATGACACAGTTGTTGTGGAAGGAAGTGTGAGAAACCTTTTCCTGAGCCTGCATTTTCAAATACAGGTATATCCTCCTGAGCCCAGCCATCCTAGATCTTACTTTGGCATCTCAGTTATGACTACATCCAAGGGCTTGATCTATCCAAATACAATAAAATTCCCCCTGTGTTCGATTGATGATGAATTTCCCCATTATTAAACTGCTCTCCTCCATGTAATTAGCAATGTAATCACTGATGATGTATGATGAGACCATGATGCATCTCTTTCTGTATGCATAAACTACAATTCTATCTCCATCAATTCAAAATACATAGGCTACTTCCTGTGAGTCAAATACTGAGCTCTGTCTTTATTGTAATTATCCATGAGAGGCTTTTGCTTTATAAGTTTACTATCAATTAATTGTACAAGTTTTACAAATACCACTACATCATTCCATATAAGTTGCTTAAACTCTTCTAGAAGCTAATCTAGTTCTGATAGGATCGTTACCTCTATATCTTGTTATAGACACCAATCTTCAAATGCTTGCCACCAAAGGGCCAGCGTACCTTCATAAAGCCGAACAGGGGCATTTTTAGTTTGATAAAAAAAACTTTTCCTGCCATTACTTTGTTGCCATTCCCTTTAAAAGCCCATTTGCCTCTACAAGAATCCTAGAGACCAATGTCCATCATAAGCTTTTCAATTTTACACAAGAAGTTTATGAGGAGATGAAATCCACTAAGATGAAGAATCATAACGTCAAAATTTCCAGGATTTTGTCGACAGAGTGCACAGCTGATTTCATACACAGGTAGATCCTATAAGCAATAGTAAACTCATGACCAAGTGTCTGGTTTGCTTTGGTGCAAATCTTCAGGGCATCTGATGCCACATATAGCTTTCACAGTGAATATGGAATAAATGGCATGAAACCAAATTCTGTTACTGGCAAATCACACTAATATTTGTGCATAAAATATTTTGTAACTTAGCTTATCATGGGAAATTCCAGCGTCAACTTCGAGGACTTGGTTGGACAAAGGCGTGATAGCATCCAGCATAGGTTTATGCTTTGACTATCTGGTATACTTAGTTTCGGGAGCCTTTCCAATGGTAGTCAGCATGATAATGATTAGTGTATATCAAAATCAAATGACGTAGCGGCACTGTAAAATAAATGAAGTCCAATAAATTTTGGGGCGTGAAGATCTGTCTACATACAATTAGTTATGGATGTTTCAAAATTCTGCTGGTAAATACTCATCTGAAATAAATGTACTCTATATCAATGCATGGACAATTTAATGGTCTTTCAAATGACACACATTATAATAATAATCATTACATATTAATAAAAAAGATAACAATTATTCTCAGCATCTGGCTTCCAGTAATTTTATGTAACATATGAAAAGTGACATGAAACTAATAAGGCAATCATTTATAAGCAATACTGTAAATATACTGCACATCAACGAATAGTCAAGTCAATGGCCATTCACATGATATACAGCACGATAATAATTAGTGCGCTCTAGAGCAAATGATGTACGATAAAACTACGATAAATTAGCGAGCGTGAAAACCAGTAAGGGGTATTTTTGTAGTCTTACCCATTTCAAAATTAAGTACCCCTACCCTAATTTCATCGAAGGAATATAGTAGTAGATTATGAATGAGTGTATGGTCAAAGTGGAAATATTGCTCGTCAGACTCTGATCTCGGACTATTATATACTAACATAGAATAATGGCTTAGAGACCAAAGTTGTTAAAAAATAATAATGCAGTGTAACATCAAAATCTTCCTCATTTCTGAGAGCTGCTGGCCATTATCTCAGGCAATTCATCTTCCAAGAACTTCTACCTCCTCCTCCTTCTCCTCCTCCTCCTCTTCCTCAACCTTCACCTACCTACTCCTTCTCCACGTCGTCGTCCTCCGGTATGCCCTCCTCTTGCCCGTCGTCCTCCTTCATCTTCACCTCCCTTTCTGTCACGTCCTCCTCCTACACATCCTACTCCTCCACGTCCTCCTCCTCGGGGTTCTCCCTCTCCACGCCTTCCTTTATCCCCTCCTGTACTACAAGCTCTGCCAATAAATTTGTTAAACTAATCCTCCTCCTCCTTCGATTTCCTTCTCCTTCTCTTCCTCCTCCCTTTCTTCCAAGCTTCCTTCTGCACGTTTTTCTTCTCCACATCCTTCTTCTCCACACTCTTCTTCTCCATGCCCCCCTTCTCCCGCAAGCTGGAGATAAGGAGAATCGTTCAGTCTTATATGATGTCCTGGACATTATCTTGGAGAGCCCCGCCGTCCCAGATTACGGCTGTCACCGCCAGGGAGACGATCAAGCCTCGTGTCACTCTGTGTGTGATGCTTAATTAACTCATTATACCCGGCTCAGGTGTGAAGGAGCTCGGCAGCCGGTGAGTGGATAACGCCTGCCTCCTCTTCCCCCTTTCCCGGACACCCACCCATCCCCCCGTCACCCCCCCCCCCCCCCACCGGCTCCCTCTCTCTCTTTGTCGTCTGGTATTGTGGTTATATTGTGATGTTGATTCTGCAGTAAGAGTGATGCTCCATCTCCCTCAACGTGTTATTTGATCTTATGAAAGTTTACAAGATTTATCAAAATGAACGACAGTCTTCTGGGAAGTTACTCATCCTGGTGTGATATTAAACATGAATCCCTAAGATAATCATCAGTAACAACACAATACATTACCATGACTCGGAAATATCATCAAGAGAAGGAAACGAGTTAGAAGTAAGAAACGTGGCATAATATTTTATTTTTCAAGTATTGAGGAGACAGATAAAAAAAAACCCAGGACGATAAGAGAGACATAAATCATGAATCATTTCCCTACTCACTTATATCTCGTCCTCACTAAGGGGGTCTCATCTCTAGTGATAGAGTTACGTGGTTGAACCTCGGCGCTCCCAGAATCTCATTACTCTTTATTCCCATCCCACTACTACGCAATCATTCGCAAGGAGGAGGCAACGGGATATGGGAGGTGAAACTCAATTTCTTCAAATACGGTGAATTGGCCCAACTCAGGAGAGCTCGTCTCCCGGATGTTGTTTGGCTCAAACAGAACATGGAAAAAAATATATATATATTTCGTAAAAGTGGGGGGGGGGGGGGCAAGATATTCAGTCATTGTTTATTTGGAAGGAATGGTCGATGTTCCATAATGTACAGTGTTTTTCGTGCCAAGATGGATAAAAAGGCTGTTTTCAAAGTAGAAGATAATAACCGAATAAATTATTCATCTTTTAATATGAAGAAAACGACAGAAAATAAAATTAGATTATGTCGGAATAAATCATTGGACTTTCAATTGAAATAACAACAATCAAAACTTTGTATACTGATATTGCGGTGGGGGAGAATAATACAACATTGACAGTCGCTGGGAAAAATTGGACAGAAGTACGATGGTATACAAAAATTAACTGCAACATCTTTCAACATCTTTTCTGTCGAGTAACAAGACGATCATTCAATGTTGAGTGTTGTTGGGAGAGAACAAGATAACTTTTATAACAGCTGTAACTACTCAAAAAATCCAGGGCTACTGAAACGATGTGGCAGCATCTTACCTTATACAGAATGGTACCAGCTGAAACTCACTGAATTTGAAGAGGATTGTGTTTGGTATTGAGACACGAGTGTTGATCAACTCCGTCACCGTATTTCGCGAAATAAAACATTCCTCTTACAACTTCAGTTGAACGATATTTTTTTTCTTAACTAGCTTGGCTATCCTTGGTCGATTCGGCTCACAGTTTACCTCTGTTTGTATACCCGCACTATATGCATCGTTTGTTTACCTACACTATGTACAGTATTATAAAATGCTACATGCAACTCGTGATTTCCCTAGAGGGTTGGTGTGCGTGGCTCTGTGGCATATAGATCTAACTACATTTCGTAACCGAACATCATATTAATTTTGCCGAAATAAATACACATTGCATTACTTATGTTTAACTATATACCGCAATAAATGCATGTCCTAATATCTATCAACAGTGGTTTAATAATGCCTCACACAGAGTATGGGCAGCTACATTTTTGAGGTACTGTACAGTCAGTCAAAGCTGCATTGACCCCATCCTGTGCATCTTGCTCGCAATTTTACCTGGCAATACTGTATGACTGTATGAAATGGGGGTGTGATTGGTGGATTTATTTTCGGCTGTATCACTGTCAGGATTAATATTAAACAATCTAAGGGCAGTATTATCATAGTAATGAACTACTCATCGTTATTTAAGATAACGACAAGTTTCCATATATTCGTATATTTGCTTTAATAATGAAGAAAATTATAATAATTACTTTACAACGCAACTGCAACCAGGGCTGCCACAAGATTTTTACATGAAATTTCAAGAATACATGTCCACATTTAATCTTGAGTGTTTCATGAAGGAATTAATTATATTTACACTGTGGGCATTGCATAATATAATTTTACGTAAGTTAGACGGAAGACACGGTGTAATAGACTCAAGTGACACAAAAATAGTATGCTGTATCCCTGAAGTGGCCATTTTCGTGTTCTCTGACATTGCCAAATTTTGTAAATTATGTTATATTTGTCAACTCTCTGGAAAACCAAATCAAATCACTCATCCTGCTCCGTTACAGCCTATACCTGTGGTAGATGAGCCTTTTGCTAAAGTCATTATTGACTGTGTGGGACCTCTGCCCAAGACAGAAAGTGATAATTATTTTCTGTTGACTGATGATTAGGAAATCCAGAAGCCATACCCTTAGGATGCATCCACGTATAGGTCCATGATTCCTGCTTTAACCTCTTTTTTTTACTCAGTTTGATCTCCCTCACATTGTTCAGTCTGACGATGGTTCAAATTTTACACCTGGTAATTACAAACAAGTGATGAGTTTTCTAGGTATCAAGCAGTATTTGGCTTCAGCTTACCACCCTGAAAGTCAAGGTATTCTTGAGAAGTTTCACCAAACCCTAAAGAGAATGCTGACTAAATATTATCTTAAGATTAGCAATAATCGAGATGAAATTAAACCCTTGGTACTGTATCCAATTAGGAGTACCAAGCAGGGTATTCTCCAAATGAACTGTTATTCGGTAGCGATGATAGAGGTCCTTTAAAATTATTGCAGGAAAGCTGAATGGATGAAAATGATTCTGTAACATTAAGTGATTTTGTTTTGAGGCTAAATGTAAATTAAACCGTACAAAAATTAGCAAAGACAATTTGTTAATTGCACGAGGGAAACTATAACTACTTAATGATAACGACTCTATGTAGACACTTCAAAGTAGGTGAAAAAAGTTCTCCTTTTCTTGCCTCTCAGAAAGTACCCATTGCAGGCTAGGTATCAAGGCCCTTTTGAGGTTCCCAGTCACTAAGGTGCTTTGAACTATGTAAGTGCCACCTCTGGTCGACGTAAACGCAAAAGATTAGTACATGATAACTTGTTAAAATAGTTACATCCCAGAGATGACCAGGTGGTTAATGTTAATACAGTGTCCCAAGAAAGTAAGAAGAGTGATTTAACCTTATTGTTTGGCACAGCTGAGCTATGCGGTTTGTTGATTCTATACCTGATTGCTGCCAACTGAACTATTTTTGTTCACATCAAATTTTTATCACAATAAATATGTGGTTTTCACTTCCTGATTATTCTGTTTGCTAAATAATCCCTTCAGTACTATGCCTTCTTATCTATTTTATTCTGGCTACCAACAGACGATTTTATTCAGGTGAGAAGTTCCATCTCGTAGTCAAGGGATTAAACAAAACTTCGGTGCTTCTACAAGATGTAGATTCAAATATATTCCTAATCCATTTGCTCATAAATGCCCTCTTTTGCAAAAGAACACTCTACTTACAACCGGAATTGCAAAGGAACACTCTACTTACAACCTGAATTCACCCCCCCTCTCATCCTATTGTAACTTTCGTATTTTCATCTAGCCAGCATTAGATGATTACACTTAGCTGAGGAAACCCTATCAGTATTGTCAAAGCGTCATCCTCTACCAACTAAATACATTTTCCGTCCTCACCCCGAGTACCCAGTCTCCCCCGACAGAAAGACACTTACCCCAACATACCCTTCCGTTCTCCTTCCTGCTCACTAGCGAATGCTTCGAATTCACACTTCAGAGTTGGGGGTTCAGACCTCAGGAAGAGAGAGTGGAGCCAACTGTACCTCACCCTACTCCTGTGTTTGAGTACGATATTGTTTGGGTGAATAATGCTAGTCGTGTGGCCCCTAAGAAACAGTAGATTCTTAGAGAAGAGTTTGAATATTTAAAGCAACATGGTTTAGTTGAGCCTTGTGTCTTAGTCCCAAAGCCTGACGGAACTATGTGCATGTGAAATTGGTGAGATTATTGACTTTGTAGGCAATGCTTCTTTCATGACCAAAGTAGGTCTCTTAGAAGGCTACTATAAAGTCCCTTTGACTAAATATGGCAAGACCATAGGTTCCTTTGTAATCCCAGATGGTCATTATGAATATACTGTAATGCCATGTGGTTTTATTTATTGCCCACAGTACTTTTCAGAGACTAATATCATGGGGTACGAGGATATTTAGATGATGTTATTGTGTTTTCTGTTGCTTGGAAAGACCATGTAGCTCCCCTCCGAATGCTCTTCAAGCATATTCAGGAGGCCGACCTCACAGTTAACTTAGTAAAATTTGAATTTGCTCAGGCTTGATTCACATTTCTTGGTCATAAGATTGGAGGCGGACTAGTAAAATTCTTCTTGGTGACTAAACCTGTACTCAAGTGTCCTGATTTTAATCATCCATTTGTATTGCAAGTTGACACTAGTGGTGTTGTTGCAGATGCGATTATATTGCAAATGAGTGATGGGAGGGTCTTACATCTTCTGTGCTATTTGTTAACCATGTTTAAACCTCATCAACGGAACTACTCCACAATTGAAAAGGAGGTCGCAGCCTTAATGTGTATCTACGCTGCACCAATCAGGAGATATTTGTTTTTAATGACCATAATCCTTCAACTTTCATGATTTGAATGAAAGATAACAATCAGAAGCTGACTAGACGGTGTCTGGCATTGCAGCCATACAAATTAGACATTAAGCATATTAAAGGAAGTGAGAATTTGATTGGGAATATACTGTCCCGATCACATAATCAAATTCCTTGTTCCAGGCCAGTGTCGCTCAGCGTGGAACTGCAGTGATATTATCTTTTTCGGGTGTACAGATGATAAAAGCCACCATCACAATGTGGGTAATATGTGGAAAACCAACACCACGTCTAAAACAAGTGTCCGTCTATGGAGTTAATAGACACCAACGCCACCTTCTGCAGATTTATCCTACAACCACAACTTCACAAAAAAATACATTTGTCTGAGGAGAGAGTTGTCCAGTTTGGGACTGTTATTGAAATGCCTTGTGTTATAAATCTGATGTAAAGCCTTGAACTATGTTCAAATGTTAATTGTGGGTGGTATGATAAATGGTTTAGTTTGAGGTTCTGCGGCCGATTCCCATTTTTCTTTGGTGGGTTGATTCCACAGTATTTTAATTGTTTAATTTTTCTGTTGAATTATCAGCACTGTGATTTTGATAAAAATGTTCTATATTGTATTGAATTTGTATTATCAATTGTTATGTAGATGTACTGTACATTTTAATTATGTGTGAAATAACTGCCTGCCTTCTTTGAGGTGAGGAAAAGTCAGTTCTGATGTGGAGATGAGATACTGCAGCTGGAGTTTTTCATTATTTATTAATTGCTTCATTGTTGATATAAGGTTTTATTGCAATTAAAGTTTTATTTTAAAAGTGAGCTTGTAATTTTCTTATATATTTATATTAGGGCGACTAAATACCGAGGAAGTGTTTAATTCGGTGTGTCCTTACAGCTCTTTAACATATTATTGATAAGGCATAACAGTACTTTTGTATATCTTATGTATGTGTTGTCAATGTTGTCAACTGCCAAGTATATGTTTCATAGTCTTACAAAGACTTTGTTTCATCAGGTGAATTAATCAAACAACATTATCTTTCCTAAGTAGCTTAGTCGACCGCTCAACACATATTTTGGATGCCGTCATGCCAGCCACCAATAAAAAAATTATGTGCCCTAATACTGGATTAGGGGCTATAGCACTATCATTTAACTCTGAACAATTGAATAGTGACACGAAAGGTGGTTGGAATGGGGTGAGTGACCATTGTGGTAAACATTAATTGAGAGGTGTTCCAGTGTGATGTATATATTTTATTACTGTTTCTCGCTGAATGTTTTTTGCTGTATGGAGATTTTATAACAGTGAAGCCTGAAAGTTAATCAGTGTTCCATGAAAAATGCAATGAGCGAGATGGTACCAAGCACGCTATTTATCAGGATCGTCACTATAGGATGTAGGCCACAAACCCCAATAACTTGTCAAGGGGTGAATGGAAAACTGTAAAAAATCAACACAGGGGGCCTCCTTTTAAGTCTAGGGCACAGGTAGGTTGCACCTCACAGGTACCGTTATGGAGGATGGTTCCCGAAACAAAAGAGAAGAGACTTAACCACCAAATACAGAAAAAAAAAGCCGGAAAGGGATTCTAGCAGTTATGAGGACGGTATAACTGGTGATATCAATAACATGAAGCCAGGGAGTGCAGATTAATTAGAACTATTCAGAGGAGCACACAAAAATTCAGGACCAAATAATGGAAGTGATTTTGCTTTTTCAAGTCACTGTAGGAAAGCTGAACTTATATTTGCACCAACTGCAATAAGGGACAAGCTAAAGTCACACATGTAGGCACATGTAGGTCTAATTTGGTGGAAAGATAAATACACGGGTATAAATATTCCCTAACTAGGATGGAGCATAAATGAAGCAGACTGAATGATGTTTAGGACAGTATTAATGGATTATTAAGCATCGCACGAGCGACCAGACACTCTAGACTAGATACTAGAGAAACATTAGACAGGAAATGTGAGAGCATTCACTTACGTAACATATCCAATGACTTAATATGACCGTCCCAATGCAAGATGAACACCTAATGAAGAATTAATTGGTGAAATATAGTTTAAAAAATGTTCAAGCGAGACCCCAATAATGAAAATTTTGTAAAATGAATGACGACAAATATTGATATACTAGTGGAGCGGAACCATTTCTTCGTAAGCGTCGTCGATAATTTCGACAGACAGGTAAAGGGATAAAGGTAGCGGCCACCGTTAAGAGAAAAACAATCTCCCGGATATGCTAAGAGGCTAGGCCACTAGAACTGTCCAGAGACTCTATTTGCTGATAACCACAAGGAAAGAAGAAAACACGAAGTTCCCAAGCGCTTTCGTGTAATTCACATCTTCAGGGGTGAGTACAGACTAAAGAGAAATACAAACCAAGGTGTATATATACAGAGGAGGGTGAGACCAGGTCCACAATGGTCAGGTATTAGGTAATGACCCTACTAATCTTTAAATAGCACACAACGGTTGGTGGTCAGGTCAGAGGGAAAGGTGACCCAACTTTCTCACCTGGTTACAAATCTTCTGAATTACAAAATTGTCCAGTTTGTACAGGCCATTACTCAAATTCATGTTGAATGCTTCGGTATGTTTAATAAGACTAGATTCTATAATGTTCCTACTATCAATTGAATTACAAGGTAATATTGAGGAGGCATTATCCCAGTCAATGCAATGCTTGTTATCCCTCAAATGAACAAACAGAGCATTGGATTCCTGGCCTGTCCTAACACTGTATTTGTGTTGTTTAATTCTAGTTGCAAGATCTTTACCTGTCTGGCTTAAGTAAAACATATTACATTCCTTGCAAGGAACTTTATAAATGCAACCAATTGTGTTGTTGGGGGAGTTCTTGATTAACATTTGTTTAACAGTGCATGAGTTTTTAAATGTGTGAGAATTTTTTGTGAAATGGTAATATTAAGATATTCTTATGGTCATGGGTGGGCTTGGGATCAGTTCTATAAAAAGTTTTCTTAGTAATGTTTAGGCATTTGTCTATGAAAGTATGGTGGTGGTGACGGTGGTAGTGACAGTGGTAGTGGTGGTGATGGTGATAGTGGCATGTTTGTGGTGATAGTGGTGGTGGTAGACTGGTTGTTGATAGTAGTGGTAATGATGGTGGTGGTAATGATGATGGTGGTAGTAGTGGTGGAGGTGATGATGGTGGTCGTAGTGATGGTAGTGATGGTGGTGCTATATGTAGTGATGATGGATGATGTTATATGTAGTGATGATGGATGGTGTTATATGTAGTGATGATGGAAGTTGTTTTATGTAGTGATGATGGGTGGTGTTATATGTAGTGATGATGGATGGTGTTATATATAGTGATGAGGGGTGGTGTTATATGTAGTGATGATGGATGGTGTTATATATAGTGATGATGGATGGTGTTATATGTAGTGATGATGCATGATGTTATATGTCGTGATGGTGGGTGGTGTTATATGTAGTGATGATTAGACAATAAAATAATAACAGTTTAATGCTAAAAAAATTATACTTTGCTGTACCGTTGTAGTGAAAAAACACTGTGGAACTTACATACACTGTTAATGAACTATTGATGGAAGAAGAAGTTTTAGGGCACTGAACAGTGAGACAATGTGGAGCCTCCAGGAGGATGGCGTCCTACCGTGTCCTAACGGATGAGCCGTCAGGAGGGTGGCGATTTTGCTAGTTGCATTATAAGACAGATCAAGAAAGGTTGGAGGAGTCTTTTAAGGGACAAACATCAAGACTTCTGTAACTCTTTTTGAATGTCGCATGGTAAAAAGACGTCACACGATGTAAGAAAGAGATGCAGGTATTGAGAGATCCAAAAGAGGAAAGAGAAGATTGTACAAGCTAAGGTTCGGATGTATCAGTATCCCGGCGTTGTACCCGAGAACTGAAACTCCTTAGAATGATATGGAAACCAACCGGTGTGTACAGTGCAATATCGTAAACTTTTACCAATTATAGCGTTCGTTTGATACACATATACAGCCAGTATGATATTTAATTAAAATAATTGATACTCCACTCCCGGTCATTGCAAGTTATGGAGTTTCTCGTCCTCTGCCCAGGAATACACACACTGCTCCTCCGCTCAGGATAACACACATTGCTCCTCTGCTCAGGTAAACACACACTACTCCTTTCCTCAGAAAACACACCTTACTCCTCTGCTCAGGAAAGCCCACCCTGTTCGGGAAAATACACACTACTCCTCCGCCAAGGAAAACACACACAGTGAGGGATTTTCTTGGTTTCTTCAACTCCACTACAACACTATACAGTAGGGTGTGTCATAGGAGGGAAGATCAGCTAAAACTAATGGCCCATCACTTTTTTGGTAGATTTTAGTATATATAAACAGAAAATAATTTCAGTTTCAATATTTTGCAACCTTTTGCTAGGTAAATTTTAGCGTGAAATTTATCGAAAATCTAACGTACAGCTGCATTAGTGCATTACAATTGTAATAGTGAACATTGCTTTCTGACTTCATTCTTTAACAACCCAACTAACAATATTTTTTTCTGTTTCAGATTCTGATGCATTTATAAGTTGATAATATTTGCGATGGCTGCTTGTGTCAGGACGAGGAACCAAAAATCCAGCCATCTCAGTCACTATCTTGGGTCTGGGAGAGAGCTCCTGAAGTCGGAGTTGCTTACATTGAGAGATGCTTTGAGATACGGTGTTTTAATCAGGCAAATCAATGAAAAGAACCAAAGAACTTACACAAACAAAGACATTGCCAGTGATATGACCAAAGCTGTCTTGGCACAGTACACTCTGGCTAACGCTCAGTTCAAGCCTCCAGTCATAACAAGTCAGAAGAAGATTAGTGAGAGACTGCTAGCCAGTTGGGAAAAGGCAAGAGATATCTCTCTTGGGAGAGGAAAACTTGCAGTTAAGGACAGCTTTGCCAAGCAACTGGACCAGTTATTTGACATAATTACTTGCAAGCGCCCAATTGTTCTCTGTCCTGAGTTTGGATGCGATCGTGACTGTAAATCCAATGCCCACATCTCCTGTATTTGCAAGCGTGAACTGAAGATTCCTGTGATCGAACTGGCATTTGTCAAAGCACAGAGAGAGAAGACTGGCAGTATAGGGGCTCTCATGATTTCTAGCCAAGGTATTCCGGAGTCCAAGAGACAGGAGGCTGCCACAGAGAGACAGAAGAGGAGAAGAGTTACCTAGGAAAAGAGACTTGAGAAGGCCCAGGGTGAGGTAAAAAAGGCCGATGATTGGAGTCAAGCTGATTCAGAGTTTAATGACTTCCCCATGGCTGATCCGAGTGCTGACCAGGAGAATGGTGACTTTGTCCCTAACCCAGAAAATAATGATCCCAAACCTTCCAGGCATAAGATTCGAAATAGGAAAGATATCCCGGGCATAGCTCTGGCCAGCATGCGACACCACACTGGTCTCAGAGAAACTGCAGAGATAGCAACAGCTGCCTGGATTGAAGGTGGTTTGATAACACCTGATGATGTTCACCTGGTGATTGATCATAACAAAGTAAGGAGAGCTCAGGAGAAACTTGTCAGTAACTTAGAAGAGGAGTTTGATAAGGGGATAAGAGAAAATGGAATCAATTGTTTGTTCTTTGATGGGAGAAGGGATGACACTAAAGTGTTCATGAAAGTTGGAGATTCTGACAAGTTGTTCCCTGCCATGGTGAAGGATGAACACTACTCCTGCTGCAGTGAACCAGGAGGGAAGTATTTGTGGCATTTCACTCCAGAGAAAGATGACATCAGGAAACCAGCTGAGATAACATTGTGAACTGGCTCAGAGAGAGGAACGTAGACCAGACCCTGCAGGCCATTGGAGGGGGACAGCACCAACACGAACACAGGGTGGCAAGGAGGGGTCATACAGTGGATAGAGCGGAAGATTGGGAGGAAGCTGGTCTGGATTGTTTGTGACCTCCACACCAACGAGTTGCCACTCAGACATCTGATCCAGGAGCTGGATGGCAAGACTCTTTCAAACAACAGATGGTCTGGTCCTCTTGGCAAGATGCTGGACTCTGCCACTGAGTTAGAAATAAATCCGAGCTTTGAAAAAATCACAGTTGGCCCTCCACTCGTTGAGCTTGCACATACTGTCATTGACGACCTGAGTACTGACCAGTACTATGGTTACATGATTTGCAGTGCCATCAAAAGTGGGGTTATGCCTGATAGACTTGCTTACCTGCAGATAGGTCCAGTCTCACATTCTAGGTGGCTCACAACGGCTCTTAGGTTCTGCAGAATTTGGGTCGCTCATCATAAACTGAAAGGGAACCAGCTTCACAACCTGAGACTTATTGTCCAATTCATCGTGAGTGTCTACTTGCCAAATTGGTTCAACACCAAGGTCAAGTCATCGTTCTCCGAAGGTCCGAGGCATGTTCTCTTCCAGCTTGAGCTCCTGAGGAGTCAGCCAAGGAAGGTTGTTCATATTGTGGAGCAGACTGTGAGGAGATCTTCCTGGTATGCTCATCTCGAGGCAGTTCTGCAGACAATGCTCTGCAGTAAGGATGAGGAGGAGAAAAGAGTGGCAGTCAAAAAGATCTTGGATATGAGACTTATGAGAGGATCTGGGCATGACGAATCAGTTGGTGACGATTCCTTCAGGGTCAGGAAGACTCCTGAAGTCAATCTAGGTGCCAAGACCCTCACTGATCTCATAGAACTGGATAACATCCAGGCTGGCAGTGAGCCCCCTCTTACCTGCAGCCTTACCAATGTTCAAGTCAGAGCTTTCCTGGACAACCCCATGCATGTCCCTGCCTGGCCCTCGCACACCCAGAGTATAGAGCGTTGTGTACAGCAAGTGAGCGAGGCCAGCAGTCACGTGTACAGCCAGGAGAGGAGGGAAGGCTACATCCGAGCTCAGGTGGTCAGCAGGGAGGTGATGAGTAGAAACAGAAGCAAGAAAGACATGTTCTCTATGGTGTGCAGCAGCACCGGGTCGTAGTAGTAAAACCGGTTTTTGTATTTGATGATTTTGTTTTCTAAAGGAATATTAAACTTAATAAATGTGTCAAGATCATTCGTTTCACTATTCTGGATCATTTTCATCCTAATAAATTAACCTGATACATTTACTTTACTTTAAATAAGCTATTTAGTGGTGTTGGTAAAAGGGTGGGAATACTGAATTTTCATAAGATTTCAAGTTAAAATTTACCTAGCAAAAAATATAAACTTTTCACATCTGAAGATATCACATGATTCTGCACATAGAACTACATCATTAATACCATGGGCTGATTTTTCAAACTCAAAAAAAAAAAATTCGCCTCCGTGTGACACACCCTACTATACAGTCTCTTGGGCAGGGTCACTTCCGGTGCCATAACCGGAGGACACTCCTTCAACAAGGTTTGCCCGGTTGTCTGGCTAATTTTCGTTTGCATCCGCCTCCCCAACTTGTTGTGCACGAAATTGAAATTGAAATTGAAATTGAAATACTTTATTGACAAAAAGTTATTAATGTTAATACAATAATTATTTTGACATCAATCAAATAGTTCATTTAGGCAGGAACACTGCTTTATATTATAAGAACAGATAATGTAATCCTACACAAAATTAAATGGAATATCCTTGGAGCAAAATTTTTATACATTGCAAGAATTACTTTAAGTTGTCCATTATTAATCATCCAACAAACTTGTTTCTTTAGAGACGTGATCTCACTGTTCCTGTACGGTTGAATTTTTTCACATCCTAATACATGATGTTGTAGGGTACAATATGTGCATCCTTAAGATGACACAGTTGAAAAGGTTGACCAGCCCCTCCACTTATCTGCCAGTAATATTTGTATCCCAACCTTAGTCTCATTATAACAGCATCAACAGATGGTAATTTAGTCCCTTAAGTTACATTGGTGTTTTGAAAAACATACAAATTATGCTGAAAACTCTCGATACATATGGAACTCTCTTCTCTTCGTGCTTTTTCCCATTCCTCTCTTTTTCTTTTCATTTCCCTATTTGTACTTCAATTGCTAACAATATCTACATGCATCATGGCTGCAGCATTTTTGGCCAATTTGTCAGCCATTTTAAATAAATGAATCCCCACATGTGATGGAATCCATACAAACTGCACAGTACATTCCATTTCTTGCATTACTATGACCAATCGTTTACAGATATTAACAATATGAAACTTAAATCGGTTTTTACTCCACAAAGCTTCCAATGCACTTTTACAATCAAAAAAATATTTGTTTCTTTACATTTCTCTATAGTCTATTGCAACCTGGAGTTTTTCATAAATTGCGTGTAGTTTAGCCAGCTTGGATGAGGTGTTGTTACTGATTCTTTTACAAACTGTTTCACCTGCAAAACACTCATTGATAAGATATTCCCTTATAAAAACACCACATCCCGCTTGACCGTTACTTAATACTGATCCATCACAATATATATGTATGGTGTTTCGCCTGGTAAAACTATTTATTTTCTCTAAAAAGACATTTCGTAAATAACTGGGATAACAATCATCTTTTTTCCCCTCAAGCTGTAAAATATTTAAAATTTTTATTTTATTTTATTTTTTTGTTTCTTTTACGGGCATTAGCCCACCCGAGCACAGGTCACTGACCCACATCAGAGACTGGGGGGGCGAAAATATAATAATAATAATAATAATAATAATAATAATAATAATAATAATAATAATAATGATAATAATAACTAAAAATTAATAAATAAAAATTATAAAAAAAAAGTTACTACTACTACTACTACTACTTTTTTTTTTTTTTTTTTTTTTTTTTTTTTTTTTTTAACGTGGCCTCCAGCCTCCCCCAATAGCCACACCTTCGCCACCATTTATTTACCTTTATATTAAATATCCTAATACATAAGAAACTATCCTATCTGTGTTAAATTAGTTGAGCCGCAGATCTATGCGGCATTCAGTGACTGTAGCCTCATAGTCAATATCTGCAGCGGTTGTCGGAGTAGGGGCAGAAGCTCTCGTTCCCCTGAGGCAGAGCAAAGCCGACCGAAGGAGAGAGAAGGACAGTCGACATCTCATCCAGGCTGTAACATAACTTCTGGGCTGCTGCTTCTGTTCGGAGATCAGCTCCGCGAGTCTGGCGTAGAAACATCTTGCACTTGGGCCCATCCCACCAGAGGTTGTGAACACTAGAGGATTCAAGCTGCCTTGATCAACATTTTGTATTCTCTCCCCATATGCCCTTCTCTTGTCGTTCTCGTTCCTCCTATGCGCAGCATCGAGAGCTAGGTTACGGTGACAAACGGCCATGGGATCAAAAATCCTGATGTCGAAGAAAGCTCGCTGTCCCCGTGTCCAGAATCCTCGAGCACTGACGTCCACACGGGCTTCGTTGGATGTGTTTGAAGTCCTATGTTGGAAGATCTCGCCATCCAGTGGGAGGAGGGTCGGTTCTACCATAACGTCCCGGCAGATTTCCTTCAACATACTACTACTACTAATAATAATAAAAATAATAATAATAATAATAATAATAATAATAATAATAATAATAATAATAATAATAATAATAATAATATTATTATTATTATTATTATTATTAATAACCATGAATAAATACATAAACGAAAAAAAAGTCAAGAGGGAGAAACGCTATACAGTATGTATGTTGTGTTGTCAGTAGTAAGAGAAACAATTAAAACCCTGCAATTGCATGTAAATGAGGCAGAAAATCAGAACAGCAACCTGGGAATTGGTCACAATTTTTGTGATGCCATATGGCAGCAGGGTCTACTCCAATGCATTCTTCCTGCCATCGTCTAAACCTTAAGTAAGCGACACAAAATCCGAGGTGAGAAGAAGAACCAAGTTGTTGCCTTGATGATGAGAGACGTTAGGGAGAAAATTTTCATTTCTGGAATAGGATATAGGAGAGTTGAAAGTTTATTGAACAACCTGTTCTGTGTTACAAGTGCAGCAGGTGGGGGCCATATGGCCTGACAATGTCAAAGTGAATGTCGGTGTCGTTACTGTGGAAAAAATCATAATTCAATAAAATATGGAAATAAAATAAAGTCTGGGCAACATGTTGTGCCGTGCTGTTGTCATTGTGGCGGCGTGCATAATGCAGGCTCCTCAATTTGCAATAAGAAGCCATAGATGCGTGGTGTGCGGTGGCAGAGCACGGGGACAGTGCAACAGGGAGAAAAGGATGAAGGACGGGGAGTTGCAGGTGAGACAACTCTACCTTCAATAGAAAATGTGTGGAAGAAGAGGATGGAACAGAGTGACACGTTGAAGGTAACAGGAAATGATGCAAGAGCTGCACCAAAAGTTGTTCCAGAAGATAAGGTAATTGACAGGTTTGGTGATGTGTACAGTATGGTGTAGTAGTTCAACTCAGGCAAGAAATTCAGGTGCTGAGAAAAAAGGTAGAGGGCAGCCAGAAAGTAATTGCCCATTTTGGTGAACACAGAAATATGAACGTTGAACTAAAAGGAAAGAAGATTGAAAATAATACAGTAATAAAAGCTGACAAACCATCTTCGCTTTGGGGGACCGGAAATGTGGACATAAGGGAAGAGATAACCAGCAAGTGGGGTGACATATCCGAAGTATTACATGATAAGGTATTTGCTCGAGTGAAAGAAGTAATGGAACAGTTTGTGAATGAGAGAATAAGGTTAGTTTCTGTTGTTAATAGGGAAAATGGAGGACACTAGTTTAAGTATACTTTCATGGAATATAAATAGCTTACGTCCCAGGACCACAGATGTGCACGCTTATGCACTGTTGTATAATGTGGATGTTATAGCCTTACAAGAGACGGGCACAGAGGATGGTAATTTGGTGAATTTACGTAATTATCATTGCTTCTGTTTACCAGCGAATTGAAATATTAGAGAATCATGAGCCTACCCACATACATGGAGGAAGGTTATGTTATGCAGTATGCTTTAGTGCATGTGGAATAAGAGCGAATGCTGACCCAATTAGGGATTTGCTAAGTGATCATTTTGCATTACGAATTACTTTACATGTTAACAAATTACAAAAGTTAATGAAGCGAAAAAGATATCGGTTGACAGAAGACAAAACCAGGAGCTGATCACTACAATACAGGATTGATATATACAGATTATGAACCGAAGGATGTTAATAGCTTTTTTGATGATTTATTACATATTTTTTATTCTGTTTTGACGACAAGTAAGCTTAGTTAAAAATAAATCATGGGAAACGTAATATGTATGTTAATGACAAATTGGTTCATGGTTGGAGTAAACTCCTGAGAAACATGTAGAGAGAATGGAGTGCAAATCCAAATGATAAAGAAATCAAGGAAGTACGGAAAGAAATTGCAAAAATGTGTAGTGGGAACAAGCAAGAGGCGTGGAATAAATACTGGACAGACTTTTGGGGGAGAATCGCTAAAGGCAAGAGCTTGGGTGACATATGGAAGGAAGTGAATAAAGTGCGAGGTAGTAGGTAGCAGGTAGTAGGTAGCAGGCAGCTATCAAACAGGGAGGGAGTAGGAAGTAGGCACCTATCAAACAGGGAGGCACTGCCGCCTTGGAAGATATTGGAAGCATAATGTGTTGTCTAATGGTAGACCCCTGCTGCCATATGGCATCACAGAAATTGTGACCAATTCCCAGGTTGCTGATCTGACTTTCTGCCTCATTTACACACAATTGCAGGGTCTCAATTGTTTCTTTTACTTTGACAACACAACTTACATATTGTATGTAGTTTCTCATTCTTGATTTATTTTATTTTTTTTGTATTTATTTATGGTTATTATTATTATTTTTAGTATAGGTATTTTGTTATTAATTTTGAATTATTGTAATAATAATAGCTATTATTATTATTATTATTATTATTATTATTATTATTATAATATTTTCGGCCCCCAGGCCCTGATGTGGATCAGTGATCTGTGCCCGGGTGGGCTAATCCCCGTAAAAAAAAAAATTAAAAAAATTAAAAAAAATGCAGCAGCTACGCTGACCCACAGGGTAGGGCCAGTCAACTTATTATGATTTGGGCTGGGGCTGCTAATTTTGCCGAATTACCTCAGTATGCAGGCGTCATTACAAAGTAAGAGTAGAATTAGGTGTGATACCTGTGTTCCTATAATGAGAGGCGAGTTATTATATTACATTAGAGAAGGGCCGCTGTTAAACTTGCATAATATGTCTTATAATGGAGGTTGTATCCCTCTTAAGTGGAAGAAAGCTTTAAATATACCAATAGCAAAGAACAAAGGCGATTTCAGTCCAATATCTTTAACCGGTTGGCTTAGTAAAATGACGGATAGAATAGTATTAAACAGGTTGATGTATATAATAGAAAATCTCTTACCGCCCAATTTACATGGATTTTTGAAAGAGAGAAGTACTGCAGACTGTGTTGTAAAGTGTTTGAATAACCTTAAGGCTACATGCAGGACTTTTGTATACTTAAAAGAGGCCTTTGATAGGGCAAACAAAGAAGTCATCCTTGAATAACTAATAAATTTAGGGGTTTCTGGGAAGTTGCAGAAATGGATTGTGGATTAATTGAGTAAAAGAATGGCTAAAGTATGGTTTCAGGGTTGGTACTCAGAAGAGAGGGAGGTGGAGTTAAGGGACTCCATAGGGAGGTGCACTTAGCCCCACTCCTTTTAACGTAAGGAACATAATGGCTCGCTACGAATTTGCTAGAGACACACACGTTATAAAATATGCTGATGATATACTTTTACTGTGTAAAGGTATGAAAAACATGCAAGAGGGTTTAGATGCATTGAGTACACACCTTATTGTCTAATGGGCCTTTTAACTAACAATGAAAAAACTAAATATCAGGTCAGAAATTATGAACAAGGGGATTTATTTTTGAATGGATTAAGACTAGAAAAAATTCATTTTTACAAAAATCTTGGGATTCATATTGGGTATAAGTCCAATAGTAAAGTACGTGAGATGCAATACCTGGAGAAAGCATGTAAAGGACGTTTAAGACCTTTAAAAGCTTTATCATGGAAGGGAAATGGCGCAGGTATTTCTATATTAAGGATGGTTTATATCAGTACTAAACGTTCAGTTATTGACTATGCAGCTCCCATCCTTATAATGTATAGTAATAAAGTTATTCAAATGCTTGAAGTGATACAAAAGGAGGACATGAGAATTGTTTTAGGTTGTCAACGGAACACTAGAATTGAAATAATGAGAATGGAGTTAGATATACCAAGTAAAGGAACTTGCTCTAGTCGCTACTATAGAATGGATATAAATTCACTAGAGTCCGTGCAGCGAAGAATGACAAAAATGATTCCGGGACTTAGAAACCTTCCATATCAGGATAGGTTAAAGAAACTTAACTTGCATTCCCTAGAAAGACGAAGAGTGCGGGGAGATATGATAGAAGTATTTAAGTGGGTGAAAGGAATCAATAAAGGGGATATAGATAAAGTTCTTATAATATCCGAACAGGATAGGACTCGGAGCAACGGATTCAAGTTGGATAAGTTTAGGTTTAGGAGGGAGATAGGAAGAAACTGGTTCACAAATAGGGTGGTGGACGAGTGGAACAAGCTTAGCAACTTTGTAGTAAGTGCGGGAACTCTGGAAAGTTTCAAAAGGAGGCTAGATAGATTCATGGATGATAGAGAGTGGTAGTAACTCTCGACAGGAGCTGCCATGCACAGGCCAACCGGCCTATTGCAGACTCCTTATTTTCTTATGTTCTTATGTTCTTACTCTTAGGACCATTAGGAGAGGAGGGGATAATAGGTTGTCCCGTACAGTAATGTGTTTAAATGAAAGAACAGATCTTGGTAATGTGTCCAAGTATGCAAGGCTATTGTATAATATTATGATGGAGTATGGAGTATATAAATATTGCATTTCATTATAAACTTATTTAAGTTTTAGACCATGGCAAGAAGGATGCATTGCAGTAGATATTTTACAGCTTGAGGGAAAAAAAGATGATGGACATCCCAGTTAATTCCGAAATGTCTTTTTAGAGAAAATAAATAGTTTTACCAGGCGAAACACTGTACATATATATTGTGTGTCTATCAGTATTAAGTAACGGTCAAGCGGGATGTGGTGTTTTTTTAAGGGAATATTTTATCAATGAGTGTTATGGAGATGAAACAGTTTGTAAAATAATAATTAAAAATACCTCATCCACGCTGGCTGAACTACACGCAATATGTGAAGGGCTTCAGGTTGCTACAGAGAAATGTAAAGAAACATATTTTGTTGATAATAAAAGTGCATTAAAAGCTTTGCAGAGTAAAAATCCATGTAGGTTTTATATTGTTAGTATCTGTAACCGACTGGTCATAGTAATGCAAGAAATGTAATGTACAATGCAGTTTGTATGGATTATATCACATATGGGGATTCATTTAAATGAAGTGGCTGACAAATTGGCAAAAAAGCTACAGAAAAGATGTATATAGATATTGTTAGCAATGTAAGTATTAGAACGATAAAGAGGGAAATGAAAAGAAAAAGAGAGGAATGGGAAAAAGCAAGAAGAGAAGTGAGTGCCATATGTAGCGAGAGTTTTCAGAATTATTTGTATGTTTAACAAAAAAACAATGTAACTTATGGGACAAACTTACCATCTGTTGATACTGTTATAATGAGACTAAGATTGAGATTCAAATATTGCTGGCAGATAAGTGGAGGGGCGGAACAACCTTGCCAATTGTTTCATCTTAGGGATGCACATATATCACAACATTATGTATTAGGATGTGAAAAATCCAACTAGTTTGTTGGATGATTAATAATGGAAAAATTAAAGTAATTCTTGCAATGTATAAAAATTTTGCTCCAAGGATATGACATTTATTTTTTTTGTAAGATTACATTATCTGTTCTTTTAATGTAGTACAGTGCTAATTTCAAAATGAACTATTTCATTGATGTAAAAATAATTATTGCATTAACATTTATAACTTTTTGTAAGCCCCAGAAGGGTATGGCAAATATGAGGGTAGGAGTAGTATTCTACCCTGTCCTTTTGATGTAATAGTTTTATTGTCAATAAAGTATTTCAATTTCAGTTTCAATTACTTAACCGCAAGGCCGCACTGCACAACATCAAGATCAAGTGTCCAAGCTTTGCAAAGTATGTTGAAAACTCCTATAGGTATCCATCAGACCTTTATATAGTAAATAACAAGGCTCTTAGAGGTGATACCATCAAACAGTCAACCGAGGGAACAACGCAGGGGGACCCTGTTGCAATGCCAATGTACGCAATAGGCCTATCCGTGCTCCAACACAATAAAATTTGAAACAACTGAGGTCAAGCAAGTGGCGTATGCTGATGACCTTACAAGAGCAGGAAAAGTGGAGGACATCAAAAAGTGGTGGGACCTGATAATATCACGAGGACCACAAATAGGGTACCACCCAAACGCCAGCAAGTTCTTCCTCATTGTGAAGCCAGAACATTATGAACGGGCAATGGAGGTGTTCGGTGGAAGTGAGGTCAAAATAACAAAGGATGGCCAAAGACACCTAGGCGGAGTAATCGGCTCGACGGACTTCAAGACCGAGTACGTAACGGGGAAGGTGAATGAGTGAGTTCGGGAAATCCAAGCTCTGTCTGAGATTGATAACACAGAGCCACATGCGGCTTTTGCGGCATTCATCCATGGAGTCAAGCATCGCTGGAACTACCTAATGTGCACTATCCCTGATATCGGACACCTCCTCCACCCTCTGGAAGAAGTTATCAGTGTCAATTTCATTCCCAAATTAGTGAAACACCCTCACTTAACCCCAGCAGAAAGATCACTCCTTGCACTACCACCGAGACTGGGAGAAATGGGATTGACCAATCCAGAGGAGATTGCTGCCACCGAACATCAAAACTCAGTTAAGCTCACGGCAGTTCTCCCGGACCACATAATAACTCAGAACGCAACAGGGGGGTGGATACCAGTGAAGTAAACAAGATCCGAAGGTCCATTACGAAAGAACGACAGCACGGCCAAAGTGATAAGTTGCAGCAACTGTTGCTGCAAGTACCAGAGGATTTGAAAAATAAAGTAGCTATAGCGCAGGAGGTGGGCTCCTCGAACTGGTTAACTACGTTACCAATAAGGGCAAATGATTTCAGTCTCAATAAACAAGAATTTATAGATGCCAATGCTATAAAGTAAGGTAGGCCAGTGGAAGGTTTGCCGTCCCAATGCGTGTGCGGCTCTTCCTATGACTTCGATCACGCCATGGTGTTCAAGAAAGGGGGCTTCATATGCATGAGGCATGACGAAGTAAGGGATCTCACAACAAATAATTATGTTGAAGGATATCTGCCGTGATGTCAGGGTAGAACCGACCCTCCTTCCATTGGACTGTGAGATTTTCCAACATAGGACTTCAAACACATCTAACGAAGCTCGTGTTGACGTCAGTGCTCGAGGATTCTGAACACGGGGACAGCGAGCCTTCTTCGATATCAGGATTTTTTATCCCATGGCCGCAAGTCACCGTAACTTAGCTCTCGATGCTGCACACAGGAGGAACGAGAACGACAAGATAAGGGCATATGGGGAGAGAATTCAGAAAGTTGATCAAGGCAGCTTCACTCCTCTAGTGTTCACAACCTCTGGTGGGATGGGAACCAAGTGCAAAATGCTTCTACGCCAGACTCGCGGAGGTGATCTCCGAACAGAAGCAGCAGCCCAGAAGATATGTTACAGCTTGGATGAGATGTCGACTATCCTTCTCTGTCCTTCGGTTGGCTTTGCTCTGCCTCAGGGGAACGAGAACTTCGGCCCCAATGCCGACAACAGCTGCGGATATTGACTATGAGGCTACAGTCACTGAATGCCGCATAGATCTGTGGCTCAACTAACTCAACCCAGCTAGGATAGCTACTTATGTATTAGGATATTTAATATTAAGGTAATAAAATAGTGGCGAAGGTATGTCAAACCATAGTTCACCACTCTGGTGACAGTAAAAAGTAACAAGGTCGCAAATGACATTAATAAATGAAAGGTATAAGCAATACACTAGACTGACTAGAGTACATTAAATTACAAATTAATTTAACAAAAGAAATAAAGCACCTGACAAGTACAAACCCTCGAATCAAAAGATTAGTTTACAATTTTGAACCGATTTGGGAATATTCATAACTCAGTAGACAAACAAGTTACGTTAATCATAATTACGGACAGTGACAAGTAAGCAAACAATAACGAGGGTTGGGGGGACACCAACCAATACAATACAAAGACGATTATATAACGTCACCGTTCTTTTACCAGCATATTGTTACAGAATTTCAAGCCTAGTACACAATAGGCTATCCTACACACAATATTACACCCTACACATAATATTTTATCCTACACACAAAATATTCTAGCCTATTCTTCCTCAACTTTCCTTGACTCACACACTCAACAATATAATGTATAACTCAAGTTAATGTCTTTTGTTTGTGTTGAACTCCTTCCACCGTTTCCACCTTCCTCGGCCATGTCAAACCTGCTTCTCCTCCTGTCCAGTATACTATGGTCACCACATCACAGTTTGACGGGAATCTACAGTACAACCAATCAGGCATCAGTTTTCCAGTGGCGCCCTGAAACGTCACCTCTAACGTTTCAACCGGCTTCTCACGTCTAGCTATGGTTTGCTGTGGTTGTTGCGGTAGTTTCTAATTGTTGGTTTCTACTCCCGGGACTCAACGTCACGTCACAACACCCAAACAATCTATCCAGACTATTGAATACGGTCACGTTTGTGACACTACCACATTATTCAAAGATCAACTACCCCAGTTTATCTGATATATAAACTTGATGCTGAACAGCTGTCCAGGAAAGAATAACAGAAATGCCCCCTGCGCCAGCTGCAAAAATAAAAATGCGGTAAAAATAACAACACATACTTAAGCCACAAAATTAAAGAGTGAAAGACAATGATTTATGATAAAAATACCAATGCTAAATACAAAAGTCTCCAAAAAAATAAAGCATTATCCTGAATTATTAATCTGCAATCAACCTACTCAAAAAATCTAATCCAACATTGTCATAACCTTTAATCATCTGCAGTTGAAACTGACAAGTCTGGAGGAACAACAACCACCTCATGATTCCCTCAGTAATAAACTTTGCTGCGCTCAGATATGTCAGAGTCTGATGATCAGTCTGTAAAATAAATTTTCTCCTATACAGGTAGTTTGTAAACTTCCTAACTCTCCATATAATACTAAGTCTTTCCTTTTCTATAGTTCAATAACTCTTTTCCCACTCAGATAGTTTTTTAATTGCATATCAGACAGGAGAGAATCTTCCCATCTTCTTACATCACGATTGCTCCAACTCCGATATTTGATGCATCAGTCAACAGTACAAAACCTTTGGTAGGACCTGGAAAACTTAACACTGGTTGGTGGGTTAGCATGTTACTCAGATAAACATAAGCATTCTCCTGTGCTTCACCCCACATGACCCTATTTGCCTGACCCTTCTTTGTAAGGTCTGATAAGGGAGAGACTACTTTAGAATAATGTGGGGCGTAATCACGAAAATATCTGTTCAACCCAAGAAATGCACGGACTTCCTTTTTAGATGTTGGTCGTGGGGCATCCCTGGTCTTGATAACATTATCTTGTACTGGTACTATCTTTCGTCTTTCAATTACATGTCCAAAGAATTCAACTCAATCAATACCCAACAAACACTTAACAGGCCTTGCAGTCAAACCCGCCTTCCGTAACCTACCAAGAAACTCCCATAAGGTATGTAAGCGGTGTTCCCACGAATCAGAATACACTAGTAAATCACCAATATAACTGTTAACAATTTCATGCCGCTGAAAATATTTTTAACCTCACGAACCAAGGTTGCACCAGCATTAACCATTCCGAAAGGCATTTTCAAAACCTCATAATGCCCGTTACAAAAGCTGTTTTTGGAATATCTTCAACTCCTACAGGTATCTGCGAATACCCCTTACTCAAGTCAAACTTAGAAAAAATATTGAGCATTCCCCAATTTCCTAATCAGACCTTCAGATGTGACCATTAGTATTGGATCAAACTCTACAATCCTATTTAGTTTACAATAGTCCACACACACTCCATTAGAACCATCCTTCTTGCAAACAAGTGCCACCGGGGAAGCATACAGTACCCTGGACTCACGGGGAATTCCCAACTGCAGTATCATCTTAATTTCCGATTTCAGCGATTCTCTCGGTGCGTTTGGAACCAGGTATGCTTTGGAACGAATCGGATCCTTGTTTATTACCTAAATAGAATGTTTAACCAAGATAGTATTTTCTGGTCTGTCAGTAAAAGCATCACCAAACTGGCTCACTAGAACCTGAAGATCAGTAAGCCGTTGTTCAATCAGATTCTCTCCATACTTCACATCTTGGTAAGTTTCCGTTGATAAGCTCCTCACTTCCAATGATTTTTCTCTGCGACAGCATCATCACCTGTATCATCTTCACTCCCCATCACTACTGCATCAACCACCTTTAATAGGTCAACTATCACTTTCCCATTATCATCGTTAGTAGGTTATTCCTTGTTTTCTCGCCTAATATATTCCTTTAACATGTTAATATGATAGATCTTACTTTGTAATCACTTGCATTAATCTTCTCTTCAACTATATATATGGACCCTTCTACTACTATTTTACGACTCCTCCTTTTAGCTCTTTGGTCAAAGTAGTGCTTATACTTAGTTTGAGCAGTGTTAAGCTCCTCTCTTGCTAACTGCAATGTCTTCTCAATGCGGTTTATAAGGGCCAGTACACGCTGGTAACTAAGCTTTACTTTTGGATCTTGGGTCCCCATAGTCCACAACTCCTTCAGTATGGTCACTGGTGCTCCCATAAAGCAACTAGAAAGTAGGAAAACCTGTAGATTCTTGAGGAACCTCCCTATATGCTGTTCCTGACACAATCTTCATAACATCATCTTTAGGGTTCTATTGCACCTCTCAACGAGGCCATTGCACACCGGATGATATGGGGTAGTAGCTAAGTGGTGTATTCCCAATAGCCGCAGCACTTCAAACATGTATTCAGACATAAATTGGGTGCCTCTGTCATGGGATACTCCCACTCTACTATAAATTGTGACCAGTTCCTCTGCAACATCTTCTGGACGAATATTCTTAAGAGGCACTGCCTCTGGATAAAGAGTTGAACAATCCACTAATTTGAAGCAGTGTCTCCAGGCCTTTCTCAGACGCCTTTCCTAAGCGTGTGTGACCACCGATTGATATTGATCCCTTCAGCAGTATCCTCTCGTTAAAATCTTTTTTAATAATTATCGATGTCATACTTACCTTAAAAAAAATTGACAAATGAGGAAGCTTTTAATATGATGTATCCGTGGGGATTAGCTTGGCTACTTGTAGTTCTAGTTTCTGCAATTCATGTCTTCGTTCCTTATAACTCTCTTGAACCTCGTGCTTCCCTTTTTCTTTTTGAGCTTGTCTTTATTCATGTTTGTACGCATTCTGTTGATTGAGAAATTGAAAAGCATTGACACCTGTAATACCCAGGCTCACCATTTTCTCAAATAAACTCTCCATTGTCACTGGCTGTATCCTGGTAAGGCAGCCAAAAGTCACGTTCGTTTGATAAACACACATACAGCCAGGAGAATAAAATAAAAAATCAACAGTATGTTATTCAATTAGAATATTTTATTTATTATTTTAATTCTCCAGTTCGGTCACTGCAAGTTACGGAGTGACTTCCTCTGGCCAGGAATACACACACTGCTCCTCCGCTCAGGAAAACACATACTGTTCCTCTGCTCAGGAAAAGCATTTACTGCTCCTCTGCTCAGGAAGACAGACACTGGTCCTCTGCTCAGGAAAACACACACAGTGATGGGATTTTCCTGTTTTCTTCAACTTCACTACAGCACTATGCAGTCTCTTGGGCAGGGTCACTTTCGATACCATAACGGGAGGCACTACTTCAACTAGGTCTGCCCAGTTGTCAGGCTAATTTTCGTCTGCCTTCGCCTCTCCACCTTGCTGTGCACATTACCTCGCATAGTTCTGCTCCGGAGCTTCACATACGCTGATCAATACCTAATCTGGTGATTTGAATAAACCCACTTGAGTACACCCAGACAATATATCCAGGCTATGGAATACGGTCAAGTTAGTGACACCGATTCCTATGTTTAAAGAAATATCCCTTTTAACCAGTCAGCTGTGCAAAGCCGTATCAGGGATTCAACAGCACCAAGTAATGCAAAGGAAATCTATAGACTTGCTTGGAGACCTTGGAGTCACTCTCCGATATAAGTTTAAAGATAATATGTATCACTGGGGCCTGTGTGCCTTGTGTCATAATTTGTGACTATTAGTATTTCATCTAATTAGTATAGTTATGATGCACTAAGCTAAATTACTCTAAACCACTCATCTAACAACGGGTAATTCACCAAAACCTTCAAGGACGAAAAGCGTCTTAAGATTCCCAAAGACGGTCAAACATAACTGATAATTATAATCACTGTGATCGCAATCATTGGTTATGGCCACACACTTATAAAGAGGTTGCACACACAATCTTCAGTTTAGTGTGTGTGGCGCGGGTAGACAACCTGAGTGCTAAGGCAGCAAGCATAGCAATTATCCATGACCTAAAAGCAGAGGAGCCATAGAAAAAAATTGTGCATTCATTGCCATAGACCGCCAAGCATGAATGCGCTGTCGTCATAGTTGACGACACGACAAAATATCAGTGTCGTATGCTCTTCAATCATTTGCGCAAGCTTTCATTCCTATGCACACACGATGGAAATGATCTTTTGTGGGACCCTTAAACTCGAACAAACTCAGCCAACATCACTGTCTTTCACAATTTATAAATAGTTGATTATAATTCCCCCATTTTTTTTAAGATAAACTCACCATTAAAAAAAATCGTTTCCTTTCAAGCAAAATTTGTTCTCAGAAAGATCAGTAAGAATCTAAATAAATAAGACAGCTACGCAGCAACAAAATAGCGAGGTAACCACTCATCACCTCGGTATATCTACAGCACACTGGCAGCAGCACTTGTAGGTATCCGCGGACGTCTTAACACTAAGAGATTTAAATGAACTCAGCGTTCTACCTGATTAATTGACCCTGTTTCAACTGAGGATAGAGTGTAGGATCTCCCTGTAAAGGCAATCTAGTCATATGGCCCTTCCTCAGTGATGCGGCTTCTCTCTGTGGTGTGGTCCTTTCCTGTGGTTTGGTCCTTTACTATGGTGTGGTCCTTCCCTGTGGTGTGTCCCATACCCGTAGTGTGGCCCTTCTCTGGGGTGTGGCCCTTCCCTGTGGTGTGGCCCTTCTATTTGATTTGACCCTTTCCATTAATGTGGTCCTTCCCTGTTGTGTGCTCCTTCCCTGTGGTGTGTACTCTGTGGAGTGGCCCTTCCCAATAATATGACCCTTCTCTGTAATATGGTTTTACTCTCTGGTGTGGTCCTTCCCTGTTATGTGGCCCTTCTCTGTGGTGTTACCATTCAATGTAGTGCGGCCCATTTATTTGTTGCGGCCCTTCTCTGTAATGTGGCCCTCCACTGTGGTGTGTGGCCCTTCTCTGTGATGTGGCCATTGTTTGTTGTGTGGCTCTTCGCTGTGATGTGACCCTTCTTTGTGATGCGGCCTTTGTCTGTAGTGTGGTCCTTCCCTTTTTCTTTGGCCCTTCCGTGTGAAGTGACCCTTCCCTGTGCTGTGGTACCTCCCCATGGTGTTGCTCTTCCCTGTGATGTGGCTCTTCTATTTAATTTGGCCCTTTCCTGTGATGTGGCCCTTCCCTGGGATTTTGTCCTTCCTTGTGGTGTTGTCCTACCTGTGATGTGGTCCATCATTGTAATGTGGTCCTTCTCTGTTATGTGGTCCTTCCCTGTGATGCGGTCCTTCCCTGTGATGTGATCCTTCTCTTTCATTTGACCCTTTCCTGTAATGTGGTCCTTCTCTGTAATGTGGTCCTTCCCTGTGATGTAGTCCTTCCCTGTGATGTAGTCCTTAACTGTGATGGTCCTTAACTGTGATGTGGCCCTTCCCTGTGATGTGGTCCTTCCCTGTGATGTGGTCCTTCCCTGTGGTGCGGTCGTTACCTGTGATGTGGTCCTTCCCTGTGGTCCTTCCCTGTGGTGCAGTCCTTACTGTGATGTGGTCCTTTCCTGTGGTGTGGTCCTTACCTGTGGTGTAGTCCTTCCCCATGATGTGGTCCTTCCCAGTAGTGTGGTCCTTCCCTGTGGTGTATTCTTTCCATGTGATGTGGTCCTTCTCTTTGGTGTAGTCCTTCCATGTGATATGATCCTTCCCTGTGATGTGGTCCTTTTCTGTGGTGTGGTTCTTTCCTGTGATATGGTCCTTCTCTGTGATGTGGTCCTTCCCTGTGGTGTGGTCCTTCCCTGCGATGCGGTCCTTGTCCGTGGTGTGGTCCTTTCCTGTGATGTGGTCCTTCCCAATGATGTGTTCTTTCTTTTTTATTTGACCTTTCCGTGTGGTGTGGTCCTACCCTGTGATGTAGTCCTTCTCTCTGGTGTGGTCCTTACCTGTGATGTAGTCCTTCTCTCTGGTGTGGTCCTTACCTGTGATGTGGTCCTTCCCTGTGATGCGGTCCTTTTATTGGATTTGACCCTTCCTTGTGGTGTGGTCCTCACTGTGATGTGGTCCTTCCCTGTGATGTGGTCCTTCTATTTGATTTGAACCTTCCATGTGATGTGGACCTTTTATGCGGTCCTTCCCTGTGATGTGGTCCTTCTATTTGATTTGAACCTTCCATGTGATGTGGACCTTTTATGCGGTCCTTCCCTGTGGTGTGGCCCTTTTATGTGGTTTGACTCTTCTCTGTAGCGCAGTCCTTCCCTGTGGTGTGGCCCTTTTCTTGGTGCGATCCTTGTCTGTGGTGTGCCACCTCTCAGTGGTATGGCATTTTCTTTTGCTGTGGCCCTTCTCAGTAATGTGATCCTTCCCTGTGGTGTGGTCCTTTTCTGTGGTGTGGCCCTTTTCTGTGGTGTGGCCCGTCCTTATGGTGTGGCCCATCTCAGTGATGCAGCCCTTCGCTCTACTCTCTCACTGTGTGTGATCCGTCTCTGTGGTGTGACCCCTCTCTAATTGGCCATAAATCCATAAAATTAATGATCATGTGGATCATAAAAATATAAATGAATAATTTCATATAAAAGCAGACTTAACCCAACCAAATCTAAGCTAGGCTAACGTTACCTAATCCACTGTCTTATGATAGTAAGCCAAGCCTTAACGGAAAGAGCAGATATTAGCATATTACCATATGCAAGTTAATTTCCATTGTTCTATAACAATAACAACAAAAGGCTATTCCTATATGGCAAAAATTTAATTTAGATTTTAGGACTTATTCGGTAATTATCCCATATAGCGTAGAAATATCAACTGCATCTGCATAGGTAAGTGGGTAATAGGCAGCTACCAAATAGGGAGATACTACCGCCTGGAAAGATATTGGAAGCATAATGTGTTGTCTATTGGTAGACCCTGCTGCCATATGGCATCACGAAAATTGTGACCAAGTCCCAGATTGCTGATTTGACTTTCTGCCACATTTACACACAATTGCAGGGACTCAATAAAATTGTTATATCGTTTCTCACTATTGATCTTTTTTATTTCTTTTTATTTCTTTATAGTTCTTTATTAATATTTTTTTTATTATTATTATTATTATCATTATTATTATTATTATTATTATTATTATTATTATTATTATTATTATTATTATTATTATTATTATTAGTGTTGTTGTTATTTTTATTATTGTTATTATTATTTTACTTTTAATTTTGTATTTTTATTATAAATTCTATTTACTATGAACTAATTATTATTATTATTGCCATTATTATTCCATTTTCGCCCCCCAGGGCCCGATGTGGGTCAGTGACCTGTGCCTGGGTGGGCTAATCATGTAAAAAAAAAAAAGGATAAATTCCTATTACGGATAATGTCTACGCATTTATTTATTTTTTTAAACTTTTGACAGGTCACAAAGGTCATCTAGATAATCATATTTTATATAGATGAATAGTTTATTAGAAAACATAATCTAACTTTACCTTACCTAACCTAACCAAACCAAACCAATCCTAACCTAACCTAACCTAGCCTAACCTAACCTAACCAAACTTCAGCTTACCAAACCTACTTTAGGTATAATTATTGTATAGTAATATATAATGGTAAACGACACATTAAATATAATGGCGCCTTTTTCACAATGTACGAATCAATTTCCATCAAATCGTAACAGTAAGAGAAATAAAGCTATTCTTATTTGGGAAAACCGACCAATATCAAATGGACCAGTGGAAGATAATTGTATTCTATTTCAATCTTAGCATTTCAGACATAAAAATACTGCAAAAGATGTCAAGTGACCCAGAGTCAGATTAAGTCAGTAATCTGACTGGTAATCTCATACTTAAACATTATTTATGTGGTACTCCTGTGATGTAATTGCTAGAGGTCCTCATTGGAACATAAGGTAAAAAGGTTTTTAAAGAAGAGTGATATGATAACTTTTTCATTTCTACTGTAGTTACAAAATCGCTATGAGAAGCCTCCGTGAAGGATGTCTCACAAGGTTATTGAGAAGCAAGCTCATTCCGTGAATAATGTGGTTTTAAGTGAATTGAGGTTCAACGCTGTTGTCGATCATTCGAAAAATCCGTGGATGAAGGTGAATTTCTCATTTTAAACACTGAACGGAAATAAAGATTTACGAGCTGTCACAACTTTCCAGTTTCGGACTACATGGCACTTTGGTCCTCATCTCTGAAGGTTGGCTGGATGCAGAAAAGTAATGAGCATGAATTTTGCTCTGCCAGCCCACCGTTAACCGCCCACCACAATTGTGGAAAATATTTTAGGGATCCTGTCTCTTGTCCAAGATGATCTTATAGAAATTCAACATAAAAAATATTTAGGACATTTTATGGATAATTTCCCTAAGCGCCACAATTTTTCCCATTGTATAAAATGTTGGAAGAATGCAATCTTGCCCACTTTATATAAGCCAAACTTTTTCACTCGGGCTGTGGTAGATAATATGGCATAATACAAGGACGCTTTCGTGCGGGGTATTTGCATGAATTCCGAGGTAAAGTTCAGCCAAATGAAGACAGCACCATCACTTCACATGCTGTAGCACGCCAGCAACACCCAAAAATGTAATTGACGAAAGACAGCTGTTATTGCACTGGAGGATGTAAAACAAGCGATATCCTTGTAAGTCCACGGGGATAAAGTTTACGACCCATTGATAATTTCCCCAGCATGCTCCAAAAATACAATTTTCATTGTACATAACTGTAATTTTACAATCATGCAATTCAAATTTATGTATTTTATATGCAACGTCTTAATTGTAGGTATAAGCAAAATGTTATTCTGAGTTAGAAAACATATTTTTATATATCACCATCGATCGCTCTTGATGTTTAGAAACTGATGAAATTTTTACCTGAAGTACATCTCAGAGTGTTAGTGCTCAAAATAAATACTTAGCACCTTTTTTTATTTTTTTATAAGAAAAATATGTTAAGTGTGCATCGTAACACAGTCTCTTGGGTTTATTTACTGATTAACCATCACAGGTCAACGAGTAAGCTCAGGACTCCAGCTGTCAGTCACACGTCTGTCAGGTGTGCTGTCTGTTCTTAATCTGGCTAGTACGCCGGCGAGTTAGATGCTTACTCGATAGGTTTTACTGGGCCGTGGAGGTCACCTGAATGTCATCTGCGACGTGACAGGAAGTGCTGAGTCAAGGCTATGGATTCCTGTGTATAACATAGCAAGATATAACGGCATATGGATCTGTGCCCCTCTGTTGGTGAATCCGGGTGGTGTATTGTATATAAACACAATATGTAAATAGCCCTAATTTATATATTTACTCTCTGTCTATATGTAGACAAAGGCTATTACAAACTAAATGCCAGACGCTCCCCAGCTTGAAACATAAATTTTTTTCCGCTTACAAACTAGCCCCATTTTCCCACCGACTTATTGGAAGAATTTGAAGTAGCAAGGCGATTGGAGAAACTCAGAATGAAGCACTCAACCCCCCCCCCCCCTCCTTCCCCATTGATCTACCAATGTGCCTCTACAAAGATTTCTCCCCTAACTAGGTAAACCCAAATGCTCTTTAATCAATACTTCTCTAAGTCAAGCAAGATGCACACACACACACACACACACACACTTTTTGGTCAAGTTTGCGCGCAATAGTCTATATTGTGAAGCTGATAATAAGCAAAATTTAAGTTCACTCGAGCCATTAATTCCCTCGCTGGTTACTCTTCTATCACCTTATCCTAGAGCTAGAGGTAAATGACAGTTGCGGGTAACCTCTGGCCTGCAGGCTAAGTCACTTGGCATTGATTCGTATTTAAGAAAATACTCCCTCAAGATTAGATTAGGAAATAAAAGCTATTTTGTAATTGCCAGTTTCTTATTTCAGTCGTCTAGAGTGTTAATTGATTCGTCCTTGTAGGTAGTGTGTGTGGGGTTATTGATTTCGCTTTGTGTGTGTGTGTGTGTGTGTCCTTCACGTCGCCCCAAAACGGTGAAGGTAACAAGCTTCCAGAAGAGGTTTTAACACTTAACACAAGCGGCGGGAGGCTCTAGCTGTAGCACATGCTTTCAGAGAGCAGCTCAACGATGGGCTGTTAAACAACCCAACAACAAAGAACCTAAATCCTAGTGCTGAATGGGGTATCCTCGACGCGGTCATCACAAAAAAACCGGCAGCGAGGCCCTAGGTCAGATCGAAAGAAAACACCAGAATTGGTTTGATGAAATTAACCAGGAAATAGATGTACTCGTCAATGGTAAACGTATTGCTTTCACTGACAGGCAAACAACCCTCAGTCTCGGACCAAAGCTGATACCTACTGCCAGAAGAAACAATGGCCAAGCACAAACTTCGCTGTCTAAAGAACTAATGGTGATGAACTAAACTGTGTGAAATGCAACAATTTGTGGATCAACTACTCATGGTGCAGCCCCCCTCAGCTCATCCAATGGTAACTCCATAATTAAGGACGAAGAGGGCTTCCGTCAGCCCTGGAAAGAGCACTACCATTCACTGCTCAACTGAAACGCTAACGTGGATGTCCTGACTACCCAGCAGGTCCCTCGGCACCTGATGAGATAGCCTTTACCATCAAGTAGATGAAAAATAACAAAGCCACAGAGCCTGAAGGAATCCCAGCCGAGGTGTATAAAGCAAAAGGACCTCTGCTTACAAGCCATCTCCACTCTCTCCTATAGATATATGGGAGAAGGAGGAAATCCCAAAGATCTTAATATTTTTAAGAGCAAAGGAAACCAGTAAGGCTTTGGCAACTATCATAGGATCTCGCTACTGTCATAGCTGGCAAGATTATCGCCCAATTCCTCCGAACACAAACTTCTTCTTGAGGCGGAAAAATTGCTCCCAGAATCTTAATGTGGCTTTAGACCATAACGTGGCACCATTGACATGATCTTTTGCTGCCTACCAGATACAGAAAACGTGCAGAGAACAGCATCGTGACTTGTACGGTACATGGCCTTCATCGACCTTACTAAGGCCTTAGATTCGGTCAACAGGAAAACCCTCTGGCTCGAACTCTCTTTTCTATTTTCTTGGCTGCCTTCCTTACTCAGCCTAGTATCAATTTAGGTGGTGGAATGACATCTAGTACCGGATGAAGGGACTTCACATAAGATATCTCCAGGCAGAAACAAAGGTGTTGGCCTCTTCCATGTCAGGGCCCAGATTCACTAACGGGTTACAAACACCATAAGTGCTTAAAAGTTCATAAGCTCCAGTGGTGGTGATTCACTAAAGACTTACGAAGTCCACAACGCGATTTAAAATGTCTTACTTTCCTTCTATACAACCCGTGCTAAAAAACACAGAGCTGCTACACGTACTTCAAGCGTCATTAAAGATAGAATTATGATCGAGTAAAACTTGAGGACAATGGTTAACCTGTGACCAAAACAATCCAATATATATATATATATATATATATATATATATATATATATATATATATATATATATATATATATATATATATATATGTATATATATATATGTAACCGGTCGGAATTTACTGGACTTTAATTTCTCACTTGACTCTACTAACAAATAAATTGTCCGTGACCCGTGGAAGGATAGCGTCTGTGACTGGGATGAATGAGACACACTGTTAAATTTAGACACTTATATTCCCTCCAACACTACAAACACAATCAAATAATGGTGCACCAATATGCGCACCTCTTAACTTGAACTTAAACACTACTCTGGGGAATAAAAATTATACAGGATCTAGAAATTATTAGAAACTCAGGCAACAATAAATTTGGAGTATTAAGAAATGTTGCTTGCACAATGAACAGGCCTTAAAGGCACTCAACAAAATTATATCAGTCACTGAGGAAATGGTAATAAAATGAGAAATTAAATACTCTACAATGAATAGGCCTTAAGGGCACTCAACAAAATTATATCAGCCACTGAGGAAATGGTAATAAAATAAGAAATTAAATACTCTACAATGAATGGGCCTTAAGGGCACTCAACAAATTTATATCAGTCACTGAGGAAATGGTAATAAAAATAAGAAATTAAATACTCTACAATGAATAGGCCTTAAGGGCACTCAACAAAATTATAGCACCCCAACAGATGCACACTTCCTAACCTAACCTAACCACTACTCTGGGGAACAAGGTTATACCTGAGATCAGAATTATGAAGAACAATCAGAGGCATTAAAAGAATCAAATCACAGTATCACTCTGGTTCCACTTGATGGCACAAACATTCAAAACAATATTATCAAAATTATCTAGAAACTATTAAACTACACCCGTAATAAAGGAGGGAAAATGTTCCTCCAGGTATCTCCTAGAGACCTAGACTCACGGTCTCAGTGTGTGACCATTAGTCTACTCAGATAGCCTCAGTGTACTCCCAGTGCGTCCATAAAGCGGACGGGAGTGAGCCAATCAGACCTTGTACAGTTGAGAGAAGCTTTAGCGTCCCGTTAGCAAGAGGGTTTCACTAGCAGCTCGGGACATGTGGTGATGTGCCGGGATGTGGTAAGAACTGATCACCCACTGCTGGTCCCGTGTCGTTTAGTTGTCGGGAGCACTCGTTCACTCAAGAGATCCTTTGCTACCCCACTAACAGTGACAGGCCTACTTTGATTGGTCCAATGGCGACAATCGCCACCCTCAATCATCAACGGCAGTCTCAAACGGCAGTCAATCTCTCGCGGTCAACTCCGGTCAACTCCCGTCAAGTGGGTTCTCACACAAAGCCTGTTCAAAGTCCGCGTGTTAAATGGACTAAAAATGAAGTATATATATGTACCTCGCGTTTCATACCAGCTGGATTCGGTAAAATGCTACTGACACCACATAAGTGGCACGGGCAGTTTCCCATTGAGGTTCACGGCGCCATCAGCTCGATGAACAGGCTTTGTGTGAAATATAACAGAGTCTAGAACTGCTTTTAGTGTCCTTGTGGCCTAGCCGGTAAGCGTTCCCTAGTCACACCCAGTAGGTCGAGGGTTCGATTCCTTGCTGGTGAGGTCGTTGATTATATGTTCAAAGTCCGCGTGTTAAATGGACTAAAAATGAAGTATATATATGTACCTCGCGTTTCATACCAGCTGGATTCGGTAAAATGCTACTGACACCACATAAGTGGCACGGGCAGTTTCCCATTGAGGTTCACGGCGCCATCAGCTCGATGAACAGGCTTTGTGTGAAATATAACAGAGTCTAGAACTGCTTTTAGTGTCCTTGTGGCCTAGCCGGTAAGCGTTCCCTAGTCACACCCAGTAGGTCGAGGGTTCGATTCCTTGCTGGTGAGGTCGTTGATTATATGTTCAAAGTCCGCGTGTTAAATGGACTAAAAATGAAGTATATATATATATATATATATATATCATGTAGTTCACAATGGAAACGTGGACAAGATAAATCTCGATAAAATCACACAGGAAAAAGGGAAACAATGAAACACATTAGCTTTCGTCTTTATTCAAGACATCTTCAGGGGCAGCTGAATTTACAGGGATTGAGAAAGACTTATATATACATAGGGTGACCCCACAAAACATCAGGTCAGATCAATAACATAAGATCCACACACCACCACCACCGCAAACATAAGAGGAGCTTATAAAAATGGGTGACGTAACTAGTCAAGTCAAGTCAGGAAAAAAATATGAGACCCACTAATCATCTATCCTACATCTACCTCAAATGCTTTCAAATCATTTTTAACTGACAAATAGATTTTGGAAACATATTATCAGTTTTGTAATGACCTTAACTAAGGTTTATAGAATTAATTTCCCTAATCAAACGTGTTTCAACCAAAAGTCTTTCTGTGACACATGTTGATTTATATACTTACATGAACGAAAAGCGCACTGCTTTCAGATGCTGTTCTAATATTATACTTGTGCTGTTTTATTCTATGTTGCAATGATTTCCCAGTCTGACCTACATGATTACTATTACAATTGCTTCATGGAATGCAGTAAACACTTCCATTTACATTCAAGGTTGGGCTGTTCTTAATTAAAATATTTGTAATAGTTGAGTCATACTTAAAAACAATATTAATGTTTAATAATTTAAGGGACTGAACTAACAGAACAAATTCATTGCGATAAGGTAGTCAAAATATTCTTAAATGTAGGAACTTCAACCAAATGAAAACAGTACAGGGGTGGTAAAATTGCAGAACATTGACATCACATTTTTCCTTACAAAAAGTATTTTTTCATAGGCCGCAAAATTATTGAAATGTACCTTACCCTAACATAATCTTACCTAACCTAACCTAATCAAACCTAACGAAACCTAACGTAACGTAACCTAAGCTAACCTAATCTTACCTTTACCTTAAATTACCTAACCTAACATCACCTTAACATGCCTTACCTAACCTAACCAAAATTTACCTTACCTTACCTAACCTTTCCTTTTTATAGTGCATTTGCAGAGATAATCAAAGGTTGAAATGCATAATAGTGGTATCCTTAGCTATGTTTATGTATAATCAACAGATTTTTTTATATATATATAGTGGAGAAATGAAGTAAAAAACTTTGTTATCTCTGCAAACGTATTTTTTAAAGTCATTTATATTTTTCTAGAGAACTTAATTGTTTGCCATGGGCATTGCGGCTTTCTGGGGTTAGGTTAGGTAAAGTTAGGTAAGGTAAGGTAAGATTAGGTTAGGTTAAATTATGTTAGGGTAAGATACATTTAATTAATTTTGCAGGGAAAAACATCGCTACTGAATGTATCAGATTAAAAAAACATATGAACATAATTCTTTTTCTAAGAAAAAATTATGTACCACTTTTAATTTTTACTCCCTTTTTTATTAGGTTTGATGAACTTAGATTGAGTTAGGCATTATTTAACTATGAGCATTTTGGCTATAAATCACTTATCCATTACCAAAGCTCCTATGTAGATTACTGTTGGCACACAGAAATAAGTCATGGGTACTTCTTGGATACTTGGCAGAATAGCTTGTTATAACTTGGTGCTAGCAATACCAAGATAATTTGTATGTGAGTTAGAGTGCCTTGAAATATATATTTTTCATTTCATATGTGGCACACATACCGAGTAACTTCTTTCAGATTTTTACTATAAGGCTGCAATAACTAATATCTTCAGTTTGCAGAGGAAGATGTAAGCTACCTAGAAAACATTTCACATAAAAATTTTACTTCGAAATAAAGGGACAATGGGCGAAAATGAAGTTCAACACTTTTATTGTTTTAATAAATAGGTACTGTACAGAAGAATATTGTAATAAGAATAAAGTTACTTTTTCTTTCCTCCTATAATATTTATTATCATATTATCATGAAAAGGAATGATAGGATAAAACAAAATTATGCATTTTACAGTAACACATAACAATTGATAAATGAAATACTGTAACTACCCTAAGATTCTCATTACTGTACTGGACATGACTAAAATATCAATTGCAAGTTATGTCAGAAGAAAATATAAAAAATCTCAAAATAGACAATAATTGCTACATATTTGAATTGTATGCAATACAAGGAGATAAAACATTTATATGGTAATTCCTACCGATGCAGTTGTACCAATGTCCAACTGGATAACCTAACCTTCCACCTACGAGGTTACAATTGGAAAATAAATTACTTCGGATGGACTTCAGATTTCCCAGCAGTTACTAACTTCGTATCTCAGCAGTGTTAGTGAATCTGGGCCTTGAACTTTAGTATGCAGACGAACTGTCCCTCTTCGCTTACACTGAACGAGACCTACCTGAGGTCCTGAACACCAACGCAGATTTGTAAGTGCACTTCGGATTTGAGGTGAATGTTCGTGAGACTCAGATTCTCTTCCAGCCTGCCCCTGGTACAGCAACACCTCTATAATCCATCCAGGTAAACGGTACTCCCCTCTCTAATGTTACCCACTTTCAGTATCTTCGCTCCCACCTATCCACCACAGCGGACATTGATGAAGAGATTCAACATCGGATCCGATGTGCATCTTTAGCCTTTGCCAGACTACGTACCCGTGTCTTCAGCTACAGGGAACTGAAATTATCTACAACGCTGCACGTATATCGATCAGTGGTCCTCCCCATCCGGCTATATGGCAGTGAGACATAGGTCATATACAAGACACCTCAAGGCACATGAATCACCTACGTAGTCTGCATTCCGTCCTCTGAGATCGCTGGGAAGACAAGAGAACAAATGCCGGTATTCTTGCTGAGGACAAATGTAGGAGCATCGCGGCTGCCATTCACCCTGAAAAACTATACTGAACTGGCCATGTTACCAGCATGAACAACAGTAGACTACCGAAGCAGCTACTTTACAGCCACATAACGAATGGTAAACGTAATGTTGGCGTACAACGAAAAAGGTATTAGGATAGTCTTAAGGCAAACCTGAAAAAGTGCGAAATCGACCCTCTCACCTGGGAGAGATCACTCCACACCGTAACGCTTTGAGGATCACTACTGGGGAAAGTGTCAATACTTTCGAGTTAGCCCGACTGCGTATCGAGGCAGATAAGCGGCAGTGCCGGAAAGACACTTTCTCACTTGTTGTAGCTCTTCCACACGTGTTAGATCTGTGGAAGGCCTCTCGAGTCACCTCAGAGCTCACCAACGAAGGTGACATCTTTATTAATTCATATCATTGTATCATATTTGGATGATCGTTATACTTGATTATGAGTGACAGCAAAGAAGTTAATAGTAGTAGTATGTGCGTGTGTTTAGGGAAGGTAGCTAAGGTTACTTTAGGTTAGGATAAGTTTGGTTATTTTAATTTATGTTAGATTAGATAAAGTTAGGTTCGATTAGTTTAAGTTAGATTATATTAAGTTGTGTTAGGTTAAGATGGATTTAGTCGACTTTGGGTATTTTATGGTTCACTTTGGTTATCTTACATTCAGTAAGGTATAAAGAAATTTGATTAAGCGAGACCAGTCCTCTGTACAGAATTTAATCAATGCACATGTGTGTAACTTTACAACACTTCCTAATAATCTTATTACGTAAACTTAATTCCTTTAACAATGTCGTAACTTTCACCTCAAGTGGTCATTACATTATTCTGCAGATATCTACCTGAGACGTTATGGCTATACTGTATTCGTGTCCACGACAGTTCCCTTCAGAGAGTTTATACTGAATCTACAGTAGATCCTCAGAAACACATTCCATTCCACCAGTATCATTTCCCTCGATATCGTCTCCCCAGAGTATTGTCTCCCACAATGTTACCTGCCTCAGTAACCCCTGCCTTTCATATTATTACCTGACAAATTATCACCACCCACAGTAATGCCTTCTTTAGTATCGACTCCTTCAATAGTGCCTCCCTCAGTATGGTTTCCTTCAATATTGTCTCCTTCAGTATCAACTCCCTCAGTATTGCCCTCCTCAGTTTCGCTTCCCTCAGTATCACCTCCCTCAGTATCAACAACTTCAGTAACGCCTCCCTCAGCATCGGTCCTTCAATATCGCAACTATCAATATCAACCCTCTTAATATCGCCTCCCTCAGTATCGACTCCTTCAGTATCGACTTCTTCAGCATTGCTCTTTCAGCATCGCAGTCTTCAGTATCGCTTCCCTCATTATCACCTCCCTAAGTATCAATTTCTTCAGTATCAATTCCTTCAAGATTGCCTCTCTCAGCATCTAATCCTTAAGTGTCGATTCCTTCAGTATCGCCTCCCAGTTTTTGTGTTTCCGTTTATGACATTTTGTTGTTAGTAAAAATTTATTAATTCCTTCGTAAAAATATTCTGCCGACAATATCAGCGAGAGCGAAGCAGTAATGAAGAAAGATAGTTAGGTGTGTAGATAAATATTTATACATGTAAAAAGCGAGAGAGAGAGAGAGAGAGAGAGAGAGAGAGAGAGAGAGAGAGAGAGAGAGAGAGAGAGAACAGCAGTGTCGGATCATTCGTGTGTTTTGTGTTTCCTCGTCAGTGGCAATTTGTGGGAAATGTTGATGAAGTTCGCATCACGTCGAAACTCCGGATTTACTGAAAGCAGAATTGACGAAATTTATTGCCATCTACCCGAAAGAGAGACACACACACACACACACACACACACATATATATATATATATATATATATATATATATATATATATATATATATATATATATATATATATATATATATATATTTATATATATGAAGAGGCGAACCAGGGAAAACACAATATAACATGTGTTTTTACCTTTTATTTTCTTTATTTCTTCTTAGTTATTAATTCTTGCTTCCATTCTTCCTTTCACTCTCTGTATACTAGCGAGGAAGTTTAGTTTAACAAATTTATTGACAAATCCTGGAGTACAGTTTGCCTATTCCGAGTATTTCAGTCAGGTCTTGACACTTCTCACTGCCACGCAGGACAGAGGTTCATACACAAAGAAATACATCGTATTCATTGACAGCATTGACAGCATAAGCTCGTTGAACAGGCTTTGTGTGAAATATAACAAAGTCTAGGACTGCTTTTGTATCCTGGTGGTCCAGCGGTTAGCGTTCCCCGGTCACAGTCATAGGCTTGTGGGCCGTGGGTTCGAATCCTGGCGGGTTGAGGTGTTGATTGTATTTGGAAGTCCGCGTGCTTTATTGGGCTAATGAAATATATATATATATATGCAAGTAAATCACTGTAGGTGCGCGTGATCTAGGTATATGCTGATAACCACCAGGAAAGAAGAAAACACGAAGTTCCCAAGCGCTTTCGTGTAATTCACATCTTCAGGGGTGAGTACAGACTAGATAGAGTAATGCAAAACAAGATGAATATATACAGAGGAGGGTGAGACCAGGTCCACAATGGTCAGGTAATGACCCTACTAATCTTTAAATGGCACACAACGGTTGGTGGTTGGGTCAGATGGGACAGTGACCCGGCTATGGTTTAAGTTTTGATGGTTCCAACAAGGGAGTCGACAGTGTTGACATAGCCAGAGCATTTTGCAATTTGGAGAAATTCAGTAATTTGACAAGCGAAGAAGTGAACATGTGTAAAGGTGTTGTGTATGCATCTATGTCCAAGCCTTGTGTTTCAAACTGTCCAGAAAGATTCACCAAAGCACTCCAAGCCCTTAAGAATAATAAGGATCTACATGTCACTAAAGCAGATAAAGCCAACACAGTAGTGATTTTAAACAAAGATGACTATATCTCAAAAATGAATGACCTTTTATGTGACACTACAACATATTCTAAACTCATAAATAATCCTCTCAACACTGTCAACACCCAGTTCAACAAAAAACTTAAGTCCCTATTGAGAGGCAAAGCTACTCTCATTAAACATCTTACTTCAACGTCCCCTCCACTGCCTTACATGTACGGTTTAATCAAGACCCACAAGCCCAATAACCCAGCAAGACCCATCACTAGCTCTGTTGGGTCAATCTCTTATAAACTATCTAAATGGTTAGTTTCCTTACTAAACCCCCTAGTTGGCAACATTTCTAACTCCAATATCAAGAATAATATGGATCTGGTTGATAAACTCAATAACTTGCACATTAATCATGATTTTAAACTGGTCAGCTTTGATGTAACGTCACTTTTTTACAAAGGTCCCAGTTGATGATTTACTAGAGTTCCTCATAGATTCCCTGGATAACATTTCACTGCCCGTCTCGAAAGACGACTTCATCGAACTCATCAAACTATGTATTAAGGATTGCAAATTCGAATTCAATGGGGAATATTATGCTCAAAAATTTGGTATGGCAATGGGTAATCCACTCTCACCTGTATTAAGCAACCTATATATGGAATTCTTTGAAAAGAAACTATTAAGTAATATTTTACCACCCTCAGCAGTCTGGTTTAGATATGTTGATGATGTATTATGTCTCTGGCCATGTAATGAGGACCTAAAAGTTTTCCTACCACAACTTAACAACTTAGCCCCCTCGATCAAATTCACTGTGGAATTAGAGCAAGACTGTAAATTGCCATTCCTAGACTGTCTGATACACAGAATAGGTAACACTTCTAAGTTCAGTATTTATAGAAAACCAACCAATGTGTGTTCATACATTCATTATTATTCTGCCCACAGTCAGTATTTACAACAATGTTTTTACGTGCCTTGAGAATTTGCAGTCCGGAATTCATCGATGAGGAATACAAATATATATATAATATTGGCTCAAACCTTAAATACCCTAGATCTTTCATAGACAAATGCTTAAACATTACTAAGAAAACTTTTTATAGAACTGATCCCAAGCCCACCCATGACCATAAGAATATCTTAATATTACCATTTCACAAAAATTTCTCACACATTCCGGCACAGCTAAAATCTTGGAACGTCAATGTGGCATTTAAAAACTCATGCACTGTTAAACAAATGTTAATCAAGAACTCCCCCAACAACACAATTGGTTGCATTTATAAAGTTCCTTGCAAGGAATGTAATATGTTTTACTTAGGCCAGACAGGTAAAGATCTTGTAACTAGAATTAAACAACACAAATGCAGTGTTAGGACAGGCCAGGAATCCAATGCTCTGTTTGTTCATTTGAGGGATAACAAGCATTGCATTGACTGGGATAATGCCTCCTCAATATTACCATGTAATTCAATTGATAGTAGGAACATCATAGAATCTAGTCTTATTAAACATACCGAAGCATTCAACATGAATTTGAGTAACGGCGTGTACAAGCTGGACAACTTTGTAATTAAGAAGATTTGTGATCAGGTGAGAGGGCGGGTCACTGTCCCATCTGACCCAACCACCAACCGTTGTGTGCCATTTAAAGATTAGTAGGGTCATTACCTGACCATTGTGGACCTGGTCTCACCCTCCTCTGTATATATTCATCTTGTTTTGCATTACTCTATCTAGTCTGTACTCACCCCTGAAGATGTGAATTACACGAAAGCGCTTGGGAACTTCGTGTTTTCTTCTTTCCTGGTGGTTATCAGCATATACCTAGATCACGCGCACCTACAGTGATTTACTTGCATATATATATATATATATATATATATATATATATATATATATATATATATATATATATATATATATATATATATATATGCTGACAACCACAAGGAAAGAAGAAAACACGAAGTTCCCAAGCGCTTTCGTGTAATTCACATCTTCAGGGGTGAGTACAGACAGTCTGTACTCACCCCTGAAGATGTGAATTACACGAAAGCGCTTGGGGATTTCGTGTTTTCTTCTTTCCTTGTGGTTATCAGCATATACCTGGATCAAGTGCACCCACAGTGATTTACTTGCATATATATATTGTTACGACCGTGTCGTATTTTTCTATTATTTTTTTTATAACCTGCTTCCATGTTGTTCCATATTATTCCTGTAATAATGTGTTATATTTACTATTATATAATCTAGTCACCTTACCCTGTGCTGTTAAGGTTTTAACTGTTATTATTTGTTCAAGCCCATCTTATTTCTTCATTTAGTATTGTAACAAGCATTCTTTGTTTCTCTAACGACCATCTGCATCGTTAAACGACCCATGTTTCACCTGCTGGTCGCATTGGCTGGAGCCTACCCTATATATAGTACTCCATCAACAGACTGAGTTCAGTCCAGTCCTCTTGTCATTCAGTTCACGTTCTTTTGAGTGACTCCCGTCACCTGTTACTTATACTTTAATTTATTTATGTGTTGTTCCTGTCGCCACCAATGTGGTATATCTAAGTGAGTACCTATTCATGTCTCTTATGTGTCCATCAGTGTTTGCTTAGTTACAATTAAGTAATTTAGTGTTGTTTCACAATAGTTAATTTCAGTGTTAGTTATTTTATATGTTTATGTAGTGTTAACTTAATCCAGTGCTTTATTTTTATTCTATATATTTAAGCAGTGCTTTTGATGTTTCGATGTTTAGTATCATTTGTGTCTTAAAAGTTTCGATAGTGAATCAATTTGTTGTGACAGCCTACGAGGCTCTTTATTGTGTTAATATTTAATTTACTTAAATTCTTAAAGGTTTATTTATTTATTTTTATTCCCTTTTAATTTACTTCACTTTCTTTTTGTTTGGTTACGCCTAGAACCTGGATATTAAAGTAAATTAAGAGACGGTGTAACAATATATATATATATATATATAGTCTCCTTTCGTTACTGAATATATATATATATATATATATATATATATATATATATATATATTTAGTCCATACAACACGCGGACTTTGAACATATAATCAACGACCTCACCAGCAAGGAATCGAACTCTCGACCTACTGGGTGTGACAAGGGAACGCTTACCGGCTAGGCCACAAGGACACTAAAAGCAGTTCTAGACTCTGTTATATTTCACACAAAGCCTGTTCATCGAGCTGATGGCGCCGTGAACCTCAATGGGAAACTGCCCGTGCCTCTTATGTGGTCTCAGTAGCATTTTACCGAATCCAGCTGGTATGAAACGCGAGGTACATATATATACTTCATTTTTAGTCCATACAACACGCGGACTTTGAACATATAATCAACGACCTCACCAGCAAGGAATCGAACCCTCGACCTACTGGGTGTGACTAGGGAACGCTTACCGGCTAGGCCACAAGGACACTAAAAGCAGTTCTAGACTCTGTTATATTTCACACAAAGCCTGTTCATCGAGCTGATGGCGACGGGCAGTTTCCCATTGAGGTTCATGGCGCCATCAGCTCGATGAACAGGCTTTGTGTGAAATATAACAGAGTCTAGAACTACTTTTAGTGTCCTTGTGGCCTAGCCGGTAAGCGTTCCCTAGTCACACCCAGTAGGTCGAGGGTTCAATTCCTTGCTGGTGAGGTCGTTGATTATATATATATATATATATATATATATATATATGCATACACACAAACATACACATACCTACATATATATACATTGATCAGATTCATGTGGGTAATGTCACTGTTTACTGCCACGCAGGACAGAGGTTCGTACACAAAGAATACATCATATTCATTGACAGTACATATAAGTCAGAGTCAGATTAGATTACCCCAGAGGGGGTTAGTTTATTGGGCACCCCATTACATCCTGTGCAAGGTGAAGCGCAGAAGCGTTTACAGTGACCATCTGGGAAGCAAGCAGAGTTCATGCTTGCCTTTTATGATCATGCATTAGGGCGTAAAAGCCTGAAGGGTCATGGGTTTTGTCAGCAAGTTACATAAAGTGACAGAATGATAAGTGTGTGGTGGTAAATATCCCGGTACAATTTATCTGTTTATGGCAAGTGCCAGACCATAGCCATAGGCATTGACAGTATTGAAGGACATACCTTTTAGTGTGATTGTGATGGCGTGTACGTCGGTAGTGACGGCTTCAAGAGGGACGTCGAGAGGTTGGTAGGGGACGTCCTTCTTGGCATAGTACGTAGTCCACTAGCATGTCCGCATTGTGGTCAATTGATGTGGAGAACTGGAGTGGATAGGCCCCAGGTGCCAACATGCCGGCGGGGAAGGACAGGGAGCCCCCGGCCCCCTCGGTGTCCTTGGGTCCATGAGCTCGCGGTGGGTGGATGGGGGGAGCCGGGGCAGGCTAAGTGTGGACGCCGGCAGTGGTGCCAGACTGTTGTGGAGTAGGCCGTGAGCATGAGGGGCACACAGGGGGGCTACAGGTTGTCAGACCAGAAGAGGGGGGTGACTGGGTAGCAGCTGGAGATAGTGCTAGTCTGTGTAGGTTGGAGATGGCGGTACAGAGTGTATCAAAGAGTCTTTCAATACGATTGGTAAATTCGTGTAAGAGGGATATGATCTGTGTCGTGTCACAGGAGGAGGGGGGGGGGGCACCGGTGGGGGCACAAGGTCTGACAGCGTCTGAGTAGAAACGGGGAAGAAGCCCAGTTGTAGTTGAGTGACGAGACGGCCGGGACTGCTGTGTTGCAGCCAGGTGGGGCCAGGAAGGGGCAGGTGTTGTTGAAGAAGGCTCGGTAGGCTGGGGGAGAGGTTGAGATAGACACAACCTTCGGGGAGGCTTTTTCTCCTGGAACAGACGGACGGTTTTGGGCATTGTCGTGAGTCAGCATTGTTCCAGCCACCACAATTACAACACCTGGGGTCAACAGCATAGCCCACACCACCCCCATTGAGATGGTCTTTGATTTTTTGGGCACAGACGAAGGAGTGATGGTTACTTGAACAGAAGCGACATCTGGGACGATCACTGCGGCAGCAGGCGTTGGAGGTGTGATCCCAATGGGAGCAGATGACACAAAAAGCAGGCCCGGGGTGATATGGTTCAGCATACAGTGGAGGGACGACTGGGTGGGCATCAACAGTGGTTGGGCACTCCCTCCCCTTCCATTTAACTATGACAGCTGCTTGTGGGGTCTTCCCTCGGTAGTGTCGACATATATTGAGTATACGTGGATTAAGGTGACGAGTATCTTCAACTTCAGTGTAAAAGGGGAATTGTTTAAGTAGGGTGTGGCAGCATTTTTCTGCGTCAGCAGGTGGAGGCAAGAGGACGACTCCGTAATATCCAACAGTACTGAGTGTTTCATAGACCTCGGGTGTCTGACACTTGATAAAGTTACGGTTCTTACCTTTTTGGAATTGAATGGTGACATAGTGTTGCCTCCAATACTTCGTTGTCCAATTAAACCGGTCCTCAACAGTTTTCAGTGAGTCCTTGGGAAAATGCAGATGCAATTTACTTGGGTGGTTGGGAGACGGGAGGGAGGGAGGCGAGGCGAGGCGAGGGGAGGCTGGCTGCCCTTGGCAGTGGTGTTGCAACTCAGGAAAATGTTTCCCATAGAAAAATTACTGTTACTGTCACTATCACTGAGGTCTGACTCTTGCAAGATGTGGGATACACTATGACTATCAGTTTCAGAAATGTCTGTATCCATGAGAGAGGAGGGGACACCTTTCCTGGGGCGCTTACGTCGACGCCTCCCGCCCCACACCCCATCGCCTGGCAACGTGCCGGCGTTGGGGGTAGGAGACTGAGGTGGCCTTTGTGTGATGACCGTGAGGACAGCGGAGCACCGGGCACACACGTGTGTCCGCCTACGTGGTCAGATCGCGACTGACTCGTGAGGTACTGTAGATGGGGTGAGGGTAGAGTGAGAGGAGAAAGGAGGACTAACGGCTGTTTTGTGGTTAAGTGAGGTGAGGGTTTGCCTGTGGTCACTCCCACACCAAAGGGTAACCGATATGAGGGGAGGATGAGAGGAGAGGGGAGAGAGGAGGAAACTGGGGAATTAGAGTAACGTGAGACAACTGAAATAGTAGAGGACATTAGGTTTGGTTATGTTATTACTGATGGGTCACTGTATCTCTGTATATCACTGTTCATCTATGGGCATCGTAGGGGGGGGGGGGGGGAGGTCACATCCGCTCGTCGTCCTCTGACCTGACTGGGCTTCAGTGCTGTGTGAAGCTTGGTACAGGTGTGAGAAATTACCTTATGTGCCTTAGTTATCTCGGTACCTCGGCCCTACAAGTGTGGACTATGTAATTATGTACCATAACCAAACTGTATAGAGGAAAATACAGTTTTTTATTTATTGGGCATCCCCCCCCCCCCTACATCCTTGTGTAAGGTGAAGCGCAGAAGCGTTTACAGCTCCCAACAGGGAAGCATGCTAAGTTCATGCTTGCCTTATGTCTCATGAGTTAAGGGCGTAGAAGCCTGAAGAGTCAAGGGCGTAGAAGCCTGAAGACATCTTGCTTGCGAGGCAAGAGCTGTACCGCTTTTCCACCAGCGCCCCCAAAGGAAAATACAGTGTGACGTGATACAGTGAAGGTGGCACCCAGTACCCGCCATTAAGGATGAGGTCAGAGGTCAGACACTGAGGTGCCAGGCCAGCGTTCTGCCTGCTGCCGCCTGCCTACCTACCTCTCTATTATGTATGGGACTATAGAGGTCAACTTACCTCGCATCATAAGAGGGTTGCGCCTCCAAGCCACTGTTCACCACCTGTGTGCCACACACCACACACTAAGGATAACCAAACTAACTTATACATTATTTCGCGCATTGTGAAACAGGGTGTTATACTTAGTGACTTCAACATCAGTGTCAGTGAGCTATGAACATGTGTCAAGTGGTATTTGTGGGTGTAGTGTAGTAATCAATCTGACAGCTTCTGGAATCCAGAGTGCCTTGGTGCCCGCAAAGCCTACTCCCGGGCCATGCCATGTGGCTCCCAGCCTCACCCTCCCTCCCTCCTCTCCCTCCAGTGATGGTTGGCGCTTATCACACGTGGGAACAGGAATTTAACAAGTGAGTTGGTGAATATTGGGTGTAACTCCTATCAGTGTTACTCAAGGACACCGCTGGCCTACATGTCACCTCTCTGCCTCAGTGTATAAGACCTGGATTCCATTTCAATCTAACCATGGCAGGAGTCGACGCTGGGCGGCGCTCTGCTGATGTTCCTCACGAAGGAAATGAAGGAGATGAGGAGGACAGTCATGGTGACACTGAAGCTGGTTTTCAAAAGTTTAAGACTCGTCAGCAGAAACGCAAAATGAGGAACCAGGGAAGGAAGCAGAGTAGAGCCAATAGGTGCATCCCTCCCATTGCTCCCGGGCTAAGTACATGCCTTCCTCGAGAACACAATCAATTTGATGAAGATTAAGTGGTTGAGCGCCCTGAATTGAGGAATATTGCACGACTATGCTGAATGTTGACATGCCAGGTAGCGCCCCTCATTTCGTCTATGTAGGCCGAGAGGAGACAGATGCTATCCAACGCTTCATTGATGGAAAGGTCGGCTCACTACATCTCATTAAATGAGATGAACCTGTCCAACCCAAAAAAATGAAGGAATACCTTGCCTCCCACAACCCCAAGGGTATTCCCCCCAGTGGCGCTCTGTCACTTCCGGGCGTTCACAGAGCAAGAAGAATTTATACGGATGGTGCATCATCATTGTTTAGAAAAAGAAGGAACCACCTCCTGAAGAATACTGCTTCATCGGCATGTATTGACTCCTCCCCCTGTGGTGTGCAGGGAGGAGGGTGTGACAGCCTGGCTCCCCAGTTGTCCTGAGAGGCCGCCTCCACCCACAATAGCGATCCCACACAGTGTTGCCAACGCGGCCGGATCGCCTCCACCACTTGAAGTCAACAGGCACAGTGGCTCTCCTTCGTTAGCCAATGCAAGCCAGGTTAAAGCCTGCCAAGTAAGTGTACCAGTGAACAATGGCAGTGATAGTGCCATGGAAGCATGAATGGGGAGAATGAACCCCAGACTGCCAGCGTGGTCTGTTTAATAACTCCAGGTATGGAAACTGTCCATAACCCTGTACTTCTTCCAATATATACCAAGGAGGAACTCAAGGGACTAATGAAGGAACCTGTGTATAAAAATCCTACTGGAATAAGGGCCGTGAAGCGTATTATCAAGAACTCCAGCGGTGAAGAATTTGAAATGGTTAACTTATTGGTCACGTTGATCTATGAAGCCAACGCGCGACTCTCCATACTAAGTTCAAGGTGGAACGAGTAACACGAACGCTTAGGTTCATTCATAGAACATCCAGAGTGTTAACCGCAGAATTATTGACCTACAATGGTATTTTAAAGTTTTTAACATTGATGTAATTGGTTTACAAGAACCTTACATATACACGTCTAGCACCCAGAAGAAAGATGCACCCAGGATAGCTGGGTTTATAGCATACAATAGTGGAGCAGGAAGTGGCTTGCTCACTTATGTAAAGAATGGTCTGGTCTGTAAATGGATCAAAACTCACAATGATGAAAGTATTCACTGTCAATAATTTATAGTAAAGACAGCAAACCGTTAATTTTCGCTGTATAACATCTATGTTCGGTGTAATGAGCTGCGAGCGGACGTGTTACCAAAGCCATCAGGTAACAATGCTATGCTGTGTATGGGTGACTTTAACTCTCGTCACACTGTCCTCGGTGATTTCCAGTGTAACTCTTATGGGAGGGTGTTCGTGAAATACATCAATAACCATAATATCACTGTATACGACACAGACAAAGTGACACATCTGATAGGGGGCAGACTTGATTATGTGATTGGGTATAACCTACTAGACAGTAATGTCAAGGCTAAGGTCATCTCAGACCACGTAATCAGTGATCATTATGCAATACTTACTGAATACACTGTTGCTGATTTCAAGTGGGAACCCCATCTTAAGCTCAGAATTAACTTCCCAAATAATCTTAAACTGCACTTCAAGGCCTACATCCACAGATGGTATGCTGGATATACACCTGGGTCAGTGGATGAATTTTGCTGTGATCTTGTAAATGTCATTACCACATAGTATGCCACCTGGGTTAAGTCAATGAGGAAGGGGGGCAGCACTAAACCACCTCTGTGGACACATGACCCCATCCTCACCAAAGAAGGAGAGAAGGTAGAACAGCTTGCCAACACTTATAAGCAAAATAAAAGTAGTGATAACCTCCTGGCATTCCTCAAAGCTAACAGAGAATTTCGTGAACTCAAAGGTCAGGTGAGAAACACCTATTGGGAACAATTCTTACAGGTGATTAATAGAACAACCACTCTAGCAAAAGTGTGGAACAAAATTAGAGCCATTACCAAGACACCTACCCCAGTCCAACTTCATCACAGCTCTACAGAATATGCTGAAATGCTATTAGACCACACTAGAGTACCACTCTAGTGTGTCACAAATCACTTCCCTGCCTCCTGACATACAGCAATATCTTAAAACCACAAATATTAATAGGGGTTTCAATTGAAATAGCCTTTTTCCTCACTAGCCTTACCGACCAGATTCCCATAACGCACCACTAACTAACAACAGCACTAATAAAAGGTGAATCATCCTCCCCTGGTGAGGTGGCATAACCTATAACACCCTGAGATTGTTGAATGAGATCCCTAACCATCCACTGCTTGACCTGTATCAAATGAGACTCACACAGGGTATTCTGCCTAAGACATTGACTCATGGAAACATAGTACCAATACCTAAAGCTAACTCTCTAAACTTCAGGCCAATTTCACTCACATCCTATATGTGTAAAGTCGTTGAAAGAGTTTTTCTCAACCGTCTCATGTTTCAAGTCAAAGACAAACTGGCCCCTAATCTGTATGGGTTCATGCCCGGGCATAGCACACACACACACATGCTTTGCAGAATATCTTGTTCATTCAGAAGATAAAACACAAACAGTCTTCAGAGACCTTAAATCAGCCTTTGATGTAGCTAATAGAGACATTATACTTGTGCAACTAGCTAATTTTGGCATCCAAGGTAACCTCCTGACATGGATAAAGAGTTATCTGTCCAACAGGTATGCCAGTGCTCTGTTTAAGGGAGTCAAAAAAGCCAGAATGAGATCATTTGAGCTTGGCACACCTCAGGGAGGAGTGTTAAGTCCTATGCTCTTTAATATATTGATGCACAAGCTTATTGCTAACATTCCAGTTCAGCCAAAGGAGGCTGTAATATGCTATGATGATGATATTTGTATTATGACACAGAACAAGCTCAGGCTCCAAGCCTTGCTGGATGTATTTTCTCGGAGGACTGTTGAATGTGGTCCTACAATATCTGTTGACAAGACGAGGGTCCTCAATCCTCGTCCTCCTCACCCTCTGCCTCTTGACTTTAATATTAACAGCATACCCTTGGAACTATGTAGCTCCTATACATATCTTGGAATTTGTGTGAATATATGCAAACTTTGTCGGCAACTTTCGTGCCAAACTAATGCAGCGCATTAAACCCCTCAAAACCCTTGTTTGCAAGAGCTATGGAATTAACATCATCTATGCTAGTACTTTCTATCTTCACTTCATTCGTTCTTTAGTTGACTATCATGCCCTCCATCTTGTGACTATTCCGCCTCACTAGGGGAAAGGTCACGGCAGGGTTAGCTCCCGAGGGTTAATTATTATCAGATATAGCCAGCGCTATGTGTGGTGTAGGGTCTGCTAGTTTGTTGGCCAAGCTGGAATGGGCCATGGAAGAATTGGAGAGGGCCAAGGAAGAAATAGAGAGGGCCACATTGGAGAACCTGAAATTAAAAGAAGAGATGGCGAGATTGAAGGGGGAGGTGGGACAGGGAAAGACAGTGTCTGACGAAAATTCAAGAAAGCCAGTGTCTGACGAAAATTCAAGAGAGTGGAAGGTTGTAAGGAGAGGGAAAACCACACTGGTGATGAAGAAACACACCAAGGATACGTCAACAACGACATCAGCAGATAAGTGTACCAACTCGTTCAGTCCCTTGATAGACGAATTGGACCTTAATACAGTCAGGGACAGGGCTGACAAGGAAGGTATGAAAACTTTAATTGTTGGTGACTCACAGGTAAGGTACTTGGACAGAGCTTTTTGTGGTAAAAACATAAATAGGATGAGGGTATTTTTGCCAGGAGCTGGGTTGGGGGATATAATTGACAGGATGGACAATATCTTGTCTGGTAATGAGAACAAACCCATTATCTGCCTCAGTGCAGGAGGCAATGATATTGGCCGGTGTAGGAGCGAGGAGCTTCTTGATAAGTTCAAGGAAGCTATAGATCGTATAAGGACTAAGGGAGGGATCCCTATCATATGCCGTGTCCTGCCTAGAAAGAGAGTTGGCAGTGAATGGTTGTCTAGGGCAATTGGTGTCAACGACCGTCTTGACAGATATTGCAAGTCAATATCAGTCCCATTCATTGACAACTGGGACAACTTCTACGGCAGAAGGGACCTTTATGCTAGGGATGGGGTGCACCTGTCTAGGGATGGAGTAGCAACCCTGGCTGGGGCTCTAGAGGGGGCAGTTCAAAAGATATCGAAGTCTTTAAACTGCTAGGAGAACATATGAGCACGGGGGTGGAGGAGAATGCAGTGGGAGCGGGTAAACAAAGTGAAAGATTACGGGGAAATAGTGTTAGGAATGATGACAAAACTAAATTAGACAGGGAGTTTAAAACTAAACGCGGTAAGGCGAGGACTCAAAACACGACTAACTTAAATGTATACTACGCGAACAGTAGAAGTATGAGAAACAAAATGGATGATATTAGGGCCTTGGTATGTAACGAAAAAATCGATATAATAGCATTCACTGAATCATGGATCAACCTAGACTCACGTGAGTTACCGGCCGAATACCAAATTGCGGGTTACAAACTGTTCCATACCGATAGGCAGACCAGGAAAGGAGGCGGAGTAGCAATCTATGTCAGGGATAATCTGAAGTGTGAAATAAATAAGGAAATAAAAACTGAGCGGAATACAGAAACAATTTGGATAGAATTAATCGACGGTTGGGAAAATTTAATCACAGGAGTAATATATAGACCTCCCAATCTTGATAGAGTCAATGATCGACTTATCTGGGATGAAATGCGCAGGACTTCCATACACAACAAAGTCTGTATAGTAGGCGACTTTAACCTTGGCCAAATAGATTGGACTGACCTTACAGGTAACTCAGAATCAGAGGATTTTCTCAAGATGATCCAGGACTGTTTCCTAAGTCAACACATCACCGAACCCACCCGGGTTAATAAAAACTTGATTTAATTCTGTCAAACAGAGAAATCCTCATTAGCAATGTCGAGGTAGGAACGAACTTGCAAACAGCGATCACAAAGAAATTAGATTCCAGTTAGATTTTCAGAGCCTTCGAAGGAAAATTCCACTAAAGTACCAGATTTCAGAAGGGCAAACCTTGACAGTTTAAAGAGGCAGCTGAGAGAGGGGGTGTCGCTCTTGGCCTTGAACCTGACAGATGACACCGACCTGATAACGAGATCTGAGATTGCCGAGTTCCACGACGATTTAAATAATGAGTTACTTAATGCACAAAGGCAGAACATACCATACAAAAAACTCAGATCAGACAACAATGACCCTAAATGGATAAATAATAATTTAAAGAACATCATTGGCCAAAGGAAGGCTATAGGAAGAAGGATAAATCGTGGCGAAATTTACCTCCGGGATTATTATAGGGTATTGGCGAGTAGGGTTAAAACCGAGATAAGGAAAGATAAGAGGAATAATGAGGTAAGGATAGCAAGGGAGGCGAAGACCAACCCCAAAGGATTCTACCATCTGTATCAAACTAAAACACGAGAAAGGATTGGACCAATACGGTCAGATACTGGCGAGCTCACTGATAACGACAGAGAAATGAGCAATAATTTGAATAAATATTTTTCAACAGTTTTCACCACCGAAAATTTAAACATGATACCCGGGGCACCGACTCTATTCAGAGATGGTGAAGAAAACAAATTAAGCGAGATAGTAGTGACAAGTAACGATATTAGTAAGCAAATAGACAAACTAAGGCCTAATAAGTCACCTGGTCCCGATGAGATATTTGCCAGAGTATTAAAGTAAAGTAAGGAAGAGCTTAATATGCCCTTAGCAAAGTTGTTTAACATGTCCTTGAAAACAGGTGTAGTAACAGAATCCTGGAGGATAGCAAATGTAATACCGATTTTCAAGAAGGGGGATCGATCACTATCCTCTAACTACCGCCCAATCAGTCTAACATCAATAGTAGGCAAATTACTGGAAGCAATCATTTCAAACTCTATTCGAAATCACCTGGAGAAGCACCGATTGATCAATGATTCCCAGCATGGCTTCACAAGCGGACGTTCATGTCTAACTAATTTATTAACATTCTTTTCATCAGTTTTCGAATCGGTGGACGAGGGGCACAATTATGATGTGGTATATCTCGACTTTAGCAAAGCCTTCGACAGAGTCCCCCACGAAAGACTAATTAGAAAGGTAGAAGCACATGGCATCAAAGGTAATATCCTTAAATGGATTAGGGCGTGGTTACAGGACAGGAAGCAGCCAGTGAGCATTAATGGCACTAAGTCCCATTGGAGCAACGTCACAAGTGGAGTTCCCCAAGGCTCAGTACTTGGACCATTATTATTTATTATATACATAAACGACATAGATATCGGCATAGACAGCAACATAAGTAAATTTGCTGATGACACTAAAATAGGACGTGTTATTAAATCTGACGAGGACTCGGCAAAACTACAGGAGGATCTAAACAAATTTTTCGAATGGTCTGAAAAATGGCAGATGAAATTCAACGTGGACAAATGTAAAGTACTCAGTATAGGAATGTAAACAGGGAAACCAGATACCAGATGAACAACGATGCCATAGAGAAATCCGACTGCGAGAGAGATTTAGGAGTAATGATAAGTAGGAACCTTAAGCCAAGTAAACAATGTGTTTTTGCTCGTAACAAGGCTAATAAAGTACTTGGGTTCATACAAAGGAGTGTTAGTTACAAGACTAGCGAGGTCATCCTAAAACTGTATCTTGCTCTTGTGAGACCACACCTGGATTACGCAGTCCAGTTCTGGTCACCGTATTACAGAATGGATATAGAATCCTTGGAAAGAATCCAGAGGAGAATGACAAGACTAATCCCGGGTATCAGGAACCTTGAGTATAGAGACAGGTTAAAGCATCTTAATTTGCACTCCCTTGAGAGACGTAGAGCGAGGGTCGACCTGATAGAGGTGTATAAATGGAAGGCAGGGCTAAACAAAGGGGACATTACAAAGGTACTCAAATTATCCAACCAGGAGCGAACTCGTAACAATGGTTTTAAATTGGACAAATTTAGATTTAGGCGTGAAATAGGTAAACACTGGTTTGGAAACAGAGTAGTGGATGAATGGAACAAGTTACCAAATATCATCATTAACTCGAATACGCTGAATTGCTTCAAACATAGGTTGGATGCTCATATGAGCAATAGGGGTTGGGTGTAAACGGGACTGCCCAGTATGGGCCAATAGGCGCGCTGCATTTTCCTCCATTCTTATGTTCTTATGTTCTAAGCAACTCCACAGCCTTGAGGTAGTGCAAAATAAAGCCATGCGCATCATTCAAGGATGCCCAAAATCAACCAGAATTGTAAACATGTGGAAAGAGCTCGGACTGCCCTCCCTATCTGAGAGGATAGCTCTACTTAATACCATTTTTTGTGTCAAAGTTTTGAAGAACAATGGTCCCCAAACTACGGCTCAAACTGAGTTGATATTCTATCTAAGTAATCCCGACTATCTCGCTAATCTTCCACAAAAGTCTCTCTTGAAACTGAATGTCCCAATCACCCAGACGAACCCATTAATGCCATTCCTCCTTGGCTGGATATACCAGTTCCTATTAATTACACTCCTGTTGGTAGTAGGCAAATGTTAAACACCGTTGTGATGAGATGTGTCACACTAGAAACTATTAACAGACACATAGAGAGTATTAAATCAAGTGAATGTTATGCTTTTACTGATGGTTCTGTGCAGACAAACACAGGTAGAACAGGCTGTGCAATTGTAATATACAAAGAAAAAGAGATAATAGTGTCAAACAAGCAACTGGGCCAGCACAACACAAACTGAATTAACTGGAATCCACTTAGCCACAGACTACCTTAAAGAAAATGGAGGTGGGGTGATATTCTGTGACTCTCAAAGTGCTTTGAAATCAGTGAACTGCCCGTCAGATTCTATGTCTAAAGTTGTATGTGATATTCAATTATATGTGATAACTGCCAATGAGAACAGCTGTCGTATCGAATTTTAAAATTTACTTTCCGCATTTTATTTTTTAAATTCGAAGCATGGCAAACATCAATTTACTTCTGAATTAGAAAAGGGAAATGGTCTACCATTTCTTGGTATTAATATCCACCGTCTTCGTAATAGCTTTTAGACAGCCTTATACAGAAAACCAACATTCACAGGTTTGAGTACAAAATTTTTATCATTCATTCCTTTTGTTTACAAATATAAATATAGTGCATACTCTTACAAGTTATTTCCACCTGGACATTGAAATGAAACATATAAAGGAGCTACTCTTTAATAATACTTTCCCTAAGAGATTTACAGATCCTCATATAGGCAAAACCCTTAATAGGATTTTTATTCCAACATAGCCTCAAATCAACACCGTTCCTAAATATTCATATATTTCACCATCCCTTACACAGGCCCACCCAGTTTCACCCTTTGAAACAAATTTAAGAAGCTTCTCAATGAATTCTATCCACAAATTTCTCTTAGACTAGACTTCAAAGCCCATAGTTAATATAAAAATTCTTTAAAACTAAAGACACCATACCCACACAATTGCAATCCTCAGTTGTTTTTCCATATATGTGTGCTAGCTGTAGGGCAGCGTATACTGTATAGGTATAACAAAAAGACACTTGATAACTCGTATCAATGAGCACTTGGGCCGTTACGTCCGAACTGGCCATTTAATCACACAACCACCACATTCAGCTATCCGTATCCACACCCACCAACATGGCCACCTGTTTTGGCTGTCTGATTTCTCAGTTCTTGGCAGGATGCCTTGTCTCAATGTAAAGTAAAGCCATACATTTGCGATTGATGCACTATGGCTCGTCTCAATTAAGGTAATATGTTTTAGTTTTTTTTATTTGAGTTTTGTACGTCGGTCTCCCGTCATTTTTAATGGGTTTAAATTATATTGCTCTTTCAAAACAAAATTGCCGAAGGTAAATCTAGAATAATGCTTCGTTTTAGCGAATATTACCTGTAATTTTTTTAACTTTTTGTCTGTTTTCTAGGCCCAGATGATGGAAAAGTATTTTTCCGAAACATTAGTAAATAAAGAAACTCAACTTACAGTATGTCGCTGGTTTAGCTAATGACGCGGCAGTGAGAGCTCTGGGTCATTGAGACTGTGACCTCTACTTGGATCAGGTCTGGACAGCTGTGTTTACCCAGGTGCGTGGTCATGTCGCCGGTCGGTAATGTTTCCTAATTATTACCACCCGGGTGTGTCTGGCCAGGTGTAGTTTCTTAAGTAACACGATCATAACGGCGGGTTAACTGAGGTACCTTGTGGCTATGCCCTCTCCTAGGTCAGGTCTTAATCTCACTGTAGGGTGTGTCAAACTATGTAGGTTACCACGTGGACATCTAATTACTGTTATATGAGTTGTACTTCTCTGGGCTGTAATCTGTGGTCTGATAAACAATCATTACACCTCCCGCCAAGACCAAAGCTTCCATAACAGAGAACTGATGACACATATAGACAGTAAAATCATGTACACTATCAAAAATAGCCCCTGAGGCGATAATGCAATATCACATTTTACAAAAAAATAGCCTCATAGATACTTGTATGTATGTTTTTCTACTGGCTTGGTTTGATCTGACAAAACTTACTATACCTCCCGCCAAGATCAAAGCTTCCATGCCAGGAGAAAAAACACATCACAGTAAGTGATCATAGTATGAGTTCCACGGGAGTAGACGCTGTGCCAAAGATCCTACAGATCTAGAATACAATCTGAGAAAAAACTTGCGATTTCAGATTCTGAAAAAACTTGCGATTTCACATTCTACAGACAATAACAGGCGTTAGATGGCCTTGTCAGCCCATGTCAAAAATATTGATTAGTCTCAATCAGCAGTATGGCTACAACATTGCATTAGGTACAACAAAACATTGATCAAATGAACTCATAGAAAAAAAGAGTCAAAAAGGATTAAATTATCTGTAGAAAATGTTATCAGAAGTCAGAATTAAACACTTCAAAATACACAAAATATACGCCTTCTTCCACATATTTCTTTTTTTTTTCATTATACATATACCACTGCAATACAGTAGTGTGGCTCAGCATGGCTCACATTCTCCACCAGCTGGTATCAGGGATACTGGCAGTACAGCAGCGGGGGTAGGTTGGTTGGCCCTTTCGATGATCCACCTCTTCATCGTCGACATTCTTCTGATGTCAGCACGGCACATTTTATGTCTTCTCTCTTCACATTGCACGTTTTTCTTTCTTCAATACCGCACCTTGTAGGTCGTGTCTCCACACCTGACTTCTTCTCACTTCCTGCTGGTTTATAATGCATCTTTCCTTTTGCAACGATTTCTATCATATTCCAGATGGGTTTTTCCAGCCCCAACTGTGTTTCTTGTATACAGCATCATTTTCCCACATATTCCAGATGATTTTTTCTGTTCCGTCTGAGTTTCTTCCGTACAGCATCATTTTCTTATTCCTCTTATCTGCCTAAAGTAGAAAAATAGAAAATCTCTTAATCCTCGACCAAGGAAGGACTTAAAGAAGTGTAGTGGTGTGTGGTGGGTGTGGTGCTGCATTCATCACACTGCTCCATTGCTCATATGTGCTGCGGTTGGAGTCAATGCTTGGTCCATCGTCACCTCTTGATTGCTGCTGTTCCTTAAGGCGCCGTCATCCTGGCCGATTACTTCATACATCTTGGACATGCGACATCAGGTCATGCCCAAGTAAGCTGGTTATCTCCAACTTCCGACTGGCCAGGGGGCGGTACTGTGTGTGACATTTGACAGAGAATGACAATCCTACACGGATGATGGATTAGTTGGAAGTGCATCCGCAAAAAAAAAAAGATTTAATTTATACATTACGTTTGTGTTTGGCAACTATGGTTCCATCGCATCAATGTTCTCAAGGCTGGTTCGGGGAGTGAAGATCTGCTCACTACGCTGAATATTATTTAGCACTACTTGTCAAAGAGTACATTATAAATCATACTAGCATAAAAATACACTGAGCGAAGCTCTGCAAGTACCGCAGTATCAAATTACACCAGCCATCGATTTCAAAGCATAGCTTAGGGGAGAAAACAGACTGGGAATTCGTAAGGTAACTGGGTGGGGCAGAGTCGGTTGAGACGCACCAAGTGGGGTGAGGCAGGTGAGGTGGGGCGGGTGGAGTGGAGAATAGGACAGGGAGGAGGATGTAGGTTATAAAACATGTTAGGTTAAAACAGTTAGTAAAGAAACTGCAGCTGCCATCACTAAAACACAATGTGTACATTTAGTACTGACCGACAGTTAAAATACACTAGGAACACCGAGACGTTACAAATCGCGGGGGACACTGACAAATTATATTAAGCACTGAACATATTCTGGGGAGAGTGTTATGCTAGTGGCAATTTGTATATACAACGATGAGAACATTTACTTGAGCTGTACAGATGACACACACTAGGACACTTTTCACGCTGTACTACTCAGGATTCCTTACTACACACGGTTAAACAATACTCGAACTGAATTAAATGAAGGAGGAGACGTGGCAGGTGTAATGGCTATGCGAGGGAGGGTGTGGTTTTACGTTAATTACTCTGCTACCAGTGTAATGCAAGGAAAACTAGTGTAGAAAGTATTGATATAAATTATTGTAGGAGGAAATTCTATCAGACCAAGGCATCCAGGCCAGTGGTATAACAGAGACTTAGCAGTGTTCACCCTTCGGAAGTTGACACACCCTACAGTGACTTAGGTGAGATAAAGACCTGACCCAAAGGAAGCCATGGTCACAAACGGAACCAGAATTCTCACCGCCACGCGATTACCTTAACCTTACGTCATGACCTTGTAAATTCAAGGAACTGCTATCCAGCCAGCACTTGTGTTGCCTGACCAAACATCCGGTCTAGACACACCCATATTAGTGTTAATTAAGAGAGGTAATCTGCCAGCTGAAGATCTCCAATATAAGGGCCTGCAGCTGCTTCCACGGTGATTATTCTTATAACCGTGAAGGGCCAGCAACACATCCCCAGTCCAACTTGTCGTCTCAGCCCGGTCCATCGACGGTGTGCTACCCTCTCATCGTGTAAAAGTAAGTGCTGGCTGTGTAGACAGTAGTAGTACGGTGATCGTGAGCCTCCCCAACGATAGACATCGTGGAAGTGCCCATTTAACTTGTTAGGTACGAAACCCCATTAAACTTCCCGGGTTGAACTAGTAAAATAAAGCTGTAACACCCATTTGTATTTTACATACTACACTTGTACTCAGCCTGTGTTAATATACAATATTATCTTCACACCCTTGAGTCACGCTACCTACTTCTACTTTCCTCACTCTACGACTCTACTACTCTTCATATGAGATTTAATGGTGACAGCGGTGGGATCTCGGGTGGAGCCAGGGTCTGCCATTACTTGTCAGGTACTTGGTGGTTCCATTCCAGGCGTGGAAGTAAGTGGGACCAGTTGACAGGTCCTGGAACGTAGGGAGCTGTCGTCTGCATCACCACTTGGACCTCTTGTTGTTTGAGAAACTTGTCCTTGAGTAGTTATTATTGTTGTTCAATTTTAAAAATAGTCAGCAATCTAAGCTTGTAAGCATCCCTTGATGCCTTTTCGGGCCAGAATGGTTACAATGGCCTATGCATTTGCCAGTTCAAATGTTTTTCTAGGTCAAGGAACACTACTGTACAATTGGCTTATTTTGACCAATTGATCTTAGGAGAGTGGCCAAACTGTGTGCAGTGCTGACACCTTGGTGAAGCCAGTTTTCCAGAGGAATTATGTAAGGACCATCCTTTCGGCGGTTTTACCAAAGTGTGCTGTTTGTGATATTCGTCTGAAAGTCTGGGGATCATTGGGTTTGCGGATGGGAACGATGTTTGCCCCTTTCCAAGCTGTCGAGAGTCTGCCTGCTGACCATGGTTCATTGATAACTGTGAGAAGAGTAAGCTCACCAGTAGATCCTGCATTGCTGAGCAATGAGGAAGTTATAACATCACTGCCAGGGGCGGTGTCTTTGATTGTTTTCCTGGCCCTTCTGATTTCCTCTATGGTAAATAATCAGTCTGTAGTGTTAGTTTGTTCAAGGGCTTGTCTGATTACTTCTTCCCTCTCCAGTTGTAGTTGCTGTAGATAAAGTCTTATTTCGAAAGTTAGTTGAGCTGATTACGAGCGTTCTGCAAAGTGCTCTGCCAAACGTTTTGCTTCCTGAAGTGGCTGGGGGTGGGCTGGAGCTCTCGGTGATCTTCCTGTTGCTGTCCTACGTTTTCTCCAGAGTTCATTCAGGCCGGTGTGTGCATTAAAGGTTTTATGAGCTGTTGGACAGCAGCTTTCAAGAGTTTCACTCCTTCAGGGGAAGGGTACCGTAGGAGATGTCTTCTGAATGGGATGAATTTGTGATTTTGTTCTCTGACCTTGTCAGTGTAGAACCAGTAGTCTCTGTGGTGTCTATTAGTAGGATTTGCTTTTGGAATTGCTTTCTCTGCTGCGTGTTGCGTGACATCAGTGAGGTCCTGGTTTAGTGGGTCATTGTTTTCTGCTGGTTCATAGTTAGAATGCTATTTTGTAGTTCATCTTGATATACAGACTTTGCTATGTCTGGAAGCCCTGCACATTTCATCCCAAATAAGTCATTCATAACTCTCTCAAGATTAGGAGTCTATATATTACTCCTGTGATTATTTTTTCTCTACCATCGATTAATTCTATCCCATTTTTTCTGTATTCAGTTCAGTTTTTATTTCCTTATTTATTTCACACTTCAGATTATCCCTGAAACAGATTGCTACTCCGCCTCATTTTCTAATCTGCCTATCGATATAGAATAATTTGTAACCTGCAATTTGGTATTCGGCAGGTAACTCTCGTGAGTCTAAGTTTATCCATGTTTCGGGGAATACTATTATATCGATTTTTTCGGTACCTACCAATGCCCTGATTTCATTCATTTTGTTTCTCATACTCCTACTGTTTGCGTAGTAGACATTTAGGTTAGTCGAAGCAGGAAACTGGAAGATAGGTCTCCCCTACAACTGCCACAATCCAAGTTTAAGAAGTAATGGACAGCAGACAAACAGTCAGAACCTTATGAATAACACAACACAACGTAAGAAACTGGAAGACTGAGAGCATTAACCTTAGTAATATATATCAAGAAAATGACCCTGTTATTACACTACTAAACGGTCACTGAGAGAAGACAGTAACAACATAAAATTCTTCAGCTGTTATGTAAACCAAAGAAATAAGTCGGGCGAGAAAAATGACGGAGTAACTATAGCGGTTAAAAGAAATATAAAATATAAAATAATCGATGACTTTCAGGATGAATTTGGAGCAATAAAAATAATTACAACTCAAGGAGACGTAATCTTTGCTCCTACTTAGCTGCCACCGAGACGACCCTATTTACCGATAGAAGTCCTTTTAAAATTGGTTAACAATAGTCACCCTATGTACATTTAAGGAGACTTTAACGCCAAGCACAGGATTTTCGACACTACAAATAATAACACCGTGGGAAGCGCCCTTAATCAATTAATAAACCCAGAAAAAATCAATCATCTAGGCCCTATCTTTCCAACCAGGAGAAATTAAAATACACAATCGACACCAGACAAAATTGTTACCAACAACAAAGCTTTTTTTCAATTATCATATAAAACAAGGACCTCTCACAGGCAGCGACATCTACCAATGGACGAGTTGACGGTCAGAATTTTTTCGTAAGATGGCAGGTCAATGGGTAAAGACATCGCTTAAATTCTCTATGGTAATCATATTTTAAAAAGAATTGGGCCAAAAAATGTCAAAATAAGGGTTAAAGTTCCTAAAATGTCACGTGACTGCGAAAAGCTCTGTGATTAGCTGTGACGTCACTGGTTGGGGCGAGCTTCCTAGCGGGAGGCATCCAACTATAGTTGTCCAGCCTTCTCAGGTGATTGGATCTGTAAATACTGTATATATTATTAGATAATTAGTTGTGCTTTACTCTGCAACACAGTAATGCTATTTTAAATATATAAATATTACTAATCATAAACTAATTCAATGGATAGTAGCTGCCAATCATTCTGCCAAATTCCAAAATAGATAAGCTAGGCCTCACCATTTGGGGTGATTCTGTGTTTGTGTCTTCCCATTTCATCTTCTATCCTTCTTCGTGTTCACTATCAAAATCTTAATTTTCCTCATGTGATATTTTAAAAACTTTTACCCATTTCCTTTTGAATGCTGACTCTTGTTCATTTTCCTCGTATAGTTTTGTTCCATTATGGTCTTTAATGTATGGTGTTTTTTGCTTGCTATGCCCCATCATCTTGTTTCTGTAAGTCCAAAATGTTTTTGTGTCTTTACTCTTGCGTTTCTTAATTTTATCTGTAGTGCTGTCTGCGTCGTATATAGCCATCTGTTACTGCCGTGTCTTTCCCTGTGCCTGCTTATTTCATTGTAATGGGCTTGGATTAATTTAATGTCGTCTGTTAGTCTATTACTGGGTAATTTTCTGAAGTGTGAAATAGGAGTGTGTTTGGTTATAGATGTTTTTATAGTTGAGTGCAGTTTGTCAATTTCTGTGTGTAAGTCTTCTGTTGTTTTCTGTTGTGGATTTATCAAATGATGATTACCTAAGTGTACTTTTGTAGTTGTCCCAGTGTGTTTTGCTCATTTTCAGTCTCTTTTTTTTATTGGTATCTGTAAGGGGCTTGTTGACAGTGTTAGTGTAATTGGTAGATGGTCGCTGCTTGTATGAGGTCCTTGTTTTATTGACAAAGGCTTTGCTGTTGGTAAAAAATTTGTCTGGTGTTGACTGTGAAATGTGATTTCTCCAAGTTGGAAAGTTAGGACCTAGATGATTGATTTTCCCTAGGTTTATTATTTGATTAAGGGCGTTTCCCACGACGTTATTATTTGCATTGTCGAAAATCATTATGCAGAAGATCCGACAGCCGCTCCAAGGGGCGCACCCTGAAATTGAGTAGGGCGGGGGTGGGTTCCAAATTACTGGGAAGTTTGGCGAGCGTAGCAAGCCCTTTCAGCTGGGGGAGTCTGGGGAGGTTCTATAAGACCCCGGAAAAATTTTTGAAATCTGACCAATATTTGACACCATTTGCACTAAGTCTTAGGAAATAATCTGAGGTTGAAGATGGTGTAATTTAGCATCCTAATCTCTGTATATAGACTTATATTACAGGATAATAGAAGTCAAAAATTTTTGAGAAATATTTTATTCACACAATTTTAAAATACATGAATTTACTGCAGTAATATAGAGTATATAATATGGTTATTACTGTACTGAATGTGTAACAATCAAGAAGCATTTTAATGCTTGTATATAATGACTAACTAACATTGAACACTAACAGAGCTCATAAAATTTGCTTAACAGTTTTTGAACACCTGTAAAATACATTGCCTTTATTTATCTGCAAGTACATTGGCAAATTTCATCTTCCTGGGATTTCTCTTTGCAAATGTGTTAACTACTTGGTTCATATCCACTGGTATATCTCTATACATGTGCAAACTATAATAATAATAATAATAATAATAATATTAATAATAATAATAATAATAATAATAATTATAATAATAATAATAATAATAATAATACTAATATTAATAATAATAATAATAATAATAATAATTATAATAATAATAATAATAATACTAATAATAATAATAATAATAGTAATAGAAATAAAAATAATAATAATAATAATAAAAATAATAATAATAAAAATAATAATAATAACAATAATAATAATAATAATAATAATAATAATAATAATAATAATAAAAATAATAATAATTGTAAAAATAATAATAATAATAATAATAATATTAATAATAATAATAATAATAATAATAATATTAATAATAATAATAATAATAATAATAATAAAATAATGATAATAATCATCATCATAATGATAATAATATATGAGCATAATGCAATTATCATAGGATTATATCAATTTTCGAGCAGTTGTATTATAGCTAACTACAAGTGATCGGTGGTACAGTTTACCGAGGTTGTTATAATCGTGGTCGTGGTTGTTATAATCCTGGTCGTGGTTGTTATAATCTTTGTCGTGGTTGTTATAATAATGGTCGTGGTTGTTATAATCATGGTCTTGGTTGTTATAATCATGGTCGTGGTTGTTATAATCATGGTCTTGGTTGTTATATAATCATGGTCGTGGTTGTTATAATCATAGTCGTGGTTGTTATAATCATGGTCGTGGTTATTATAATCATGGTCGTGGTGGTTAAAATCATGGTAGTGGTTGTTATAATCATAGTCGTAGTTATTATAATCATGGTAGTGGTTGTTATAATCATGGTCCTGGTTGATATAATCATGGTCGTAGTTGTTATAATTATGGTCCTGGCTATTATAATCATGGTCGTGGTTGCTATGATCATGGTCGTGGTTGTTATAATCATGGTCGTGGCTATGATCATGGTCGTGGTTGCTATGATCATGGTCGTGGTTGTTATAATCAGTCGTGGTTATGATCATGGTCGTGGTTGTTATAATCACGGTCGTAGTTATTATAATCATGGTAGTGGTTGTTATAATCATGGTCCTGTGTTGATATAATCATGGTCGTAGTTGTTATTAATATGGTCCTGGCTATTATAATCATGGTCGTGGTTGCTATGATCATGGTCGTGGATGTTATAATTATGGTCGTGGGTATGATCATGGTCGTGGTTGTTATAATCATGGTCGTGGTTTTCATAATCATAGGCGTGGTTGTTATAATCATGGTCGTGCTTGTTATAATCATGGTCGTGCTTGTCATAATCATGGTCGTGGTAATGATCATGGTCGTGGTTGTTATAATCATGGTCGTGGTTGTTATAATCATGGTCGTGGTTATGATCATAGTCGTGGTTGTTATAATCATGGTCGTGGTTGTTATAATCATGGTCTTGGTTGTTATAATCATGGTCGTGGTTGTTATAATCTTGGTCGTGCTTGTTATAATCATGTTCGTGGTTGTTATAATCATGGTCGTGGTTGATATATTCATAGTCGTGATTGTTATAATAATGGTCGTGCTTGTTATAATCATAGTCGTAGTTGTAATAATCATGGTTGGGCGACATAATCATAGCCGTGGTTGTTATAATTATGGTCGTGGTTGTTATAATCATGGTCGTGGTTGTTATAATCATGGTCGTGGTTGTTATAATCATAGTCGTGGTTGTTATAATCATGGTCGTGGTTATTATAATCATGGTCGTGGTTGTTATAATCATGGTCGTGGTTGTTATAATCATGGTCGTATTTATTATAATCATGATAGTGGTTGTTATAATCATGGTCCTGGTTGATATAATCATGGTCGTAGTTGTTATAATTATGGTCCTGGCTATTATAATCATGGTCGTGGTTGCTATGATCATGGTCGTGGTTGTTATAATCATGGTCGTGGTTATGATCATGGTCGTGGTTGCTATGATCATGGTCGTGGTTGTTATAATCAGTCGTGGTTATGATCAGGGTCGTGGTTGTTTTAATCGTGGTCGTAGTTATTATAATCATGGTAGTGGTTGTTATAATCATGGTCCTGGTTGATATAATAATGGTCGTAGTTGTTATTATTATGGTCCTGGCTATTATAATCATGGTCGTGGTTGCTATGATCATGGTCGTGGTTGTTATAATCATGGTCGTGGTTATGATCATGGTCGTGGTTGCTATGATCATGGTCGTGGTTGTTATAATCAGTCGTGGTTATGATCATGGTCGTGGTTGTTATAATCATGGTCGTGGTTTTCATAATCATAGGCGTGGTTGTTATAATCATGGTCGTGCTTGTTATAATCATGGTCGTGCTTGTTATAATCATGGTCGTGGTGATGATCATGGTCGTGGTTGTTATAATCATGGTCGTGGTTGTTATAATCATGGTCGTGGTTATGATCATAGTCGTGGTTGTTATAATCATGGTCGTGGTTGTTATAATCATGGTATTGGTTGTTATAATCATGGTCGTGGTTGTTATAATCTTGGTCGTGCTTGTTATAATCATGTTCGTGGTTGTTATATTCATGTTCGTGGGTGATATATTCATAGTCGTGGTTGTTATAATAATGGTCGTGCTTGTTATAATCGTAGTCGTGGTTGTTATAATCATGGTTGGGCGACATAATCATAGTCGTGGTTGTTATAATTATGGTCGTGGTTGTTAAAATCATGGTCGTGGTTGTTATAATCATGGTCGTGGTTGTTATAATCATGGTCGTGGTTGCAATAATCATGGTTGTGGTTGTTATGATTATAGTCGTGGTTGTTATAATCATGGGCGTGGTTGTTATAATCATGGTCGTGGTTGTTATAATCATGGTCGTGGTTGTTAAAATCATAGTTGAGGTTGTTATAATCATGGTCGTGGTTGTTATAATCATGGTCGTAGTTATTATAATCATGGTAATGGTTGTTATAATTATGGTCCTGGTTGATATAATCATGGTCGTAGTTGTTATAATTATGGTCCTGGTTATTATAATCATGGTCGTGGTTGCTATGATCTTGGTCGTGGTTGCTATAATCATGGTCGTGGTTATGATCATGGTCGAGGTTGTTATAATCATGGTCGTGGTTTTTATAATCATAATCGTGGTTGTTATACTCATGGTCGTAGGTGATATAATCATAGTCGTGCTTGTTATAATCATGGTCGTGCTTGTTATAATCATGGTCGTGGTAATGATCATAGTCGTGGTTGTTATAATCATGGTCGTGGTTGCTATAATCATGGTCGTGGTTGTTATAATCATGGGCGTGGTTGTTATATTCATGGTCGTGGTTGTTATAATCATGGTCGTGGTTGTTATAATCATGTTCGTAGTTATTATAATCATGGTATTGGTTGTTATAATCATGGTCCTGGTTGATATAATCATGGTCGTAATTGTTATAATTATGGTCCTGGTTATTATAATCATGGTCGTGGTTGCAATGATCTTGGTCGTGGTTGTTATAATCATGGTCGTGATAATGATCATGGTCGTGATTGTAATAATCATGGTGGTGGTTGTTATAATCATGGTCGTGGTTGTTATAATCATGGTCGTGGTTGTTATAATTATGGTCCTGGTTATTATAATCATGGTCGTGGTTACTATGATCATGGTCGTAGTTGTTATAATTATGGTCCTGGTTATTATAATCATGGTCGTGGTTGCTATGATCATGGTCGTGGTTGCTATAATCATGGTCGTGGTTATGACCATGGTCGTGGTTGTTATACTCATGGTCGTGGGTGATATAATCATAGTCGTGCTTGTTATAATCATGGTCGTGCTTGTTATAATCATGGTCGTGCTTGTTATAATCATGGTCGTGGTTGTTATAATCATAGTCGTGGTCGTTATAATCATGGTCGTGGTTGTTATAACCATGGTCTTGGTTGTTATAATCATGGGCGTGGTTGTTATAATCATAGTCGTGGTTGTTATAATCATGGTCGTGGTTATTATAATCATGGTCGTGGCTGTTATAGTCATGGTCGTGGTTGTTATAATTATGGTCCTGGTTATTATAATCATGGTCGTGGTTGCTATGATCGTGGTCGTAGTTGTTATAATTAAGGTCCTGGTTATTATAATCATGGTCGTGGTTGTTATAATCATGGTCGTGGTTGTTATGATCATGGGCGTGGTTGTTATAATCATGGGCGTGGTTGTTATAATCATGGTCGTGGTTGTTATATTCATGGTCGTGGGTATTATAATCATGGTCCTGGTTGTTATAATCATGTTCGTGCTTATTATAATCATAGTCGTGGTTGTTATAATCATGGTTGGGTGATATAATCATAGTCGTGGTTGTTATAATTATGGTCGTGGTTGTTATGATCATAGTCGTGGTGGTTATAATCATGGGCGTAGTTGTTATAATCCTGGTCGTGGTTGTTATAATCATGGTCGTGGTTGTTATAATCATAGTCGTGGTTGTTATAATCATGGTCCTGGTTGATATAATCATGGTCGTAGTTGTTATAATTATGGTCCTGGTTATAATAATCATGGTCGTGGCTACTATTATCATGGTCGTCGTTGTTATAATCATGGTCGCGGTTATGATCTTGGTCGTGGTTGTTATGATCATGGTCGTAGTTTTTATAATCATAGTCGTGGTTGTTATACTCATGGTCGTGGGTGATATAATCATAGTCGTGCGAGTTATAATCATGGTCCTGCTTGTTATAATCATTGTCGTGGTAATGATCATGGTCGTGGTTGTTATAATCATGGTCGTGGTTGTTATAATAATGGTCGTGCTTGTTATAATCATGGTAGTGGTTTTTATAATCATGGTCGTGGTTGCTATAATCATGGTCGTGGTTGTTATAATCTTGGTCGTGGTTGTTATAATCATATTCGTGGTTGTTATAATCATGGTCGTGGGTGATATAATCAAAGTCGTGGTTGTTATAATTATGGTCGTGCTTGTTATAATCATGGTCGTGGTTGTTGTAATCATGGTCGTGCTGGTTATAATCATAGTCGTGGTTGTTATAATCATGGTTTGGAGGATATAATCATTGTCGTGGTTGTTGTAATTATGGTCGTGGTTGTTATAATCATGGTCGTTGTTGTTATAATCATAGTCGTGGTTCTTATACTCATGGTCGTGGTTGTTATAATTATGGTCGTGGTTGATATAATCATGGTCGTGATTGTTATAATCATGGTCGTGGTTGTTATAATCATGATCGTGGGTGTTATAATCATGGTCGTAGTTTTTATAATCATGGTCCTGGTTATTATAATCATGGTCGTGGTTGCTATGATCATGGTCGTGGTTGTTATAATCATGGTCTTGGTTGTTATAATCATGGTCGTGGCTGTTATAATCTTGGTCGTGCTTGTTATAATCATGTTCGTGGTTGTTATAATCATGTTCGTGGGTGATATATTCATAGTCGTGGTTGTTGTAATAATGGTCGTGCTTGTTATAATCATAGTCGTGGTTGTTATAATCATGGTTGGGCGACATAATCATAGTCGTGGTTGTTATAATTATAGTCGTGGTTGTTAAAATCATGGTCGTGGTTGTTATAATCATGGTCGTGGTTGTTATAATCATGGTCGTGGTTGCTATAATCATGGTTGTGGTTGTTATGATCATAGTCGTGGTTGTTATAATCATGGGCGTGGTTGTTATAATCATGGTCGTGGTTGTTATAATCATAGTCGTGGTTGTTATAATCATGGTCGTGGTTATTATAATCATGGTCGTGGCTGTTATAGTCATGGTCGTGGTTGTTATAATTATGGTCCTGGTTATTATAATCATGGTCGTGGTTGCTATGATCGTGGTCGTAGTTGTTATAATTAAGGTCCTGGTTATTATAATCATGGTCGTGGTTGTTATAATCATGGTCGTGGTTGTTATGATCATGGGCGTGGTTGTTATAATCATGGTCGTGGTTGTTATAATCATGGTCGTGGTTGTTATAATCATGGTCGTGGGTATTATAATCATGGTCGTGGTTGTTATAATCATGTTCGTGCTTATTATAATCATAGTCGTTGTTGTTATAATCATGGTTGGGTGATGTAATCATAGTCGTGGTTGTTATAATCATGGTCGTGGTTGTTATGATCATAGTCGTGGTGGTTATAATCATGGGCGTAGTTGTTATAATCCTGGTCGTGGTTGTTATAATCATGGTCGTGGTTGTTATAATCATAGTCGTGGTTGTTATAATCATGGTCCTGGTTGATATAATCATGGTCGTAGTTGTTATAATTATGGTCCTGGTTATAATAATCATGGTCGTGGCTACTATTATCATGGTCGTCGTTGTTATAATCATGGTCGCGGTTATGATCTTGGTCGTGGTTGTTATGATCATGGTCGTAGTTTTTATAATCATAGTCGTGGTTGTTATACTCATGGTCGTGGGTGATATAATCATAGTCGTGCGAGTTATAATCATGGTCCTGCTTGTTATAATCATTGTCGTGGTAATGATCATGGTCGTGGTTGTTATAATCATGGTCGTGGTTGTTATAATAATGGTCGTGCTTGTTATAATCATGGTAGTGGTTGTTATAATCATGGTCGTGGTTGCTATAATCATGGTCGTGGTTGTTATAATCATGGTCGTGGTTGTTATAATCATAGTCGTGGTTGTTATAATCATGGTCGTGGGTGATATAATCAAAGTCGTGGTTGTTATAATTATGGTCGTGCTTGTTATAATCATGGTCGTGGTTGTTGTAATCATGGTCGTGCTGGTTATAATCATAGTCGTGGTTGTTATAATCATGGTTTGGAGGATATAATCATTGTCGTGGTTGTTGTAATTATGGTCGTGGTTGTTATAATCATGGTCGTTGTTGTTATAATCATAGTCGTGGTTCTTATACTCATGGTCGTGGTTGTTATAATCATGGTCGTGGTTGATATAATCATGGTCGTGATTGTTATAATCATGGTCGTGGTTGTTATAATCATGATCGTGGTTGTTATAATCATGGTCGTAGTTGTTATAATCATGGTCCTGGTTATTATAATCATGGTCGTGGTTGCTATGATCATGGTCGTGGTTGTTATAATCATGGTCTTGGTTGTTATAATCATGGTCGTGGCTGTTATAATCTTGGTCGTGCTTGTTATAATCATGTTCGTGGTTGTTATAATCATGTTCGTGGGTGATATATTCATAGTCGTGGTTGTTGTAATAATGGTCGTGCTTGTTATAATCATAGTCGTGGTTGTTATAATCATGGTTGGGCGACATAATCATAGTCGTGGTTGTTATAATTATAGTCGTGGTTGTTAAAATCATGGTCGTGGTTGTTATAATCATGGTCGTGGTTGTTATAATCATGGTCGTGGTTGCTATAATCATGGTTGTGGTTGTTATGATCATAGTCGTGGTTGTTATAATCATGGGCGTGGTTGTTATAATCATGGTCGTGGTTGTTATAATCATGGTCGTGGTTGGTAAATCATAGTTGAGGTTGCTATAAGCATGGTCGTGGTTGTTATAATCATGGTCGTAGTTATTATAATCATGGTAATGGTTGTTATAATCATGGTCCTGGTTGATATAATCATGGTCGTAGTTGTTATAATTATGGTCCTGGTTATTATAATCATGGTCGTGGTTGCTATGATCTTGGTCGTGGTTGTTATAATCATGGTCGTGGTTATGATCATGGTCGAGGTTGTTATAATCAGGGTCGTGGTTTTTATAATCATAATCGTGGTTGTTATACTCATGGTCGTAGGTGATATAATCATAGTCGTGCTTGTTATAATCATGGTCGTGCTTGTTATAATCATGGTCGTGGTAATGATCATAGTCGTGGTTGTTATAATCATGGTCGTGGTTGCTATGATCATGGTCGTGGTTGCTATAATCATGGTCGTGGTTATGACCATGGTCGTGGTTGTTATACTCATGGTCGTGGGTGATATCATCATGGTCGTAGTTGTTATAATTATGGTCCTGGTTATTATAATCATGGTCGTGGTTGAAATGATCATGCTCGTCGTTGTTATAATCATGGTCGTGGTTATGATCATGGTCGTGGTTGTTATAATCAGTCGTGGTTATGATCATGGTCGTGGTTATGATCATGGTCGTGGTTGTTATAATCATGGTCGTAGTTTTTATAATCATAGTCGTGGTCATTATACTCATGGTCGTGGGTGATATAATCATATTCGTGCTTGTTATAATCATGGTCGTGCTTGTTATAATCATGGTCGTGCTTGTTATAATCATGGTGGTGGTAATGATCATGTTCTTGTTGTTATAATCATGGTCGTGGTTATGATCATAGCCGTGGTTGATATAATCATGGTCGTGGTTGTAATAATCATGGTCCTGGTTGTTATAATCATGTTCGTGCTTATTATAATCATAGTCGTGGTTGTTATAATCATGGTTGGGTGATATAATCATAGTCGTGGTTGTTATAATTATGGTAGTGGTTGTTATAATCATGGTCGTGGTTGTTATAATCATGGTAGTGGTTGTTACTATCATTGTCGTGGTTGTTATAATCATTGTCGTGGTGGTTATAATCATGGTCGTGGTTGGAATAATCATGGTCGTGGTTGCTATAATCATGGTCATGGTTGTAATGATCATAGTCGTGGTTGTAATAATCATGGGCGTGGTTGTTATAATCATGGTCGTGGTTGTTATAATCATACTCGTGGTTGTTACAATCATGGTCCTGGTTGATATAATCATGGTCGTAATTGTTATAATTTTGGTCCTGGTTAATATAATGATGGTCGTGGCTGCTATGATCATGGTCGTGTTTGTTATAATCATGGTCGCGGTTATGATCTTGGTCGTGGTTGTTATGAACATGGTCGTGGTTTTTATAATCATAGTCGTGGTTGTAATACTCATGGTCGTGGGTGATATAATCATAGTCGTGCTTATTATAATCATGGTCGTGCTTGTTAAAATCATGGTCGTGGTAATGATCATGGTCGTGGTTGTTATAATCATGGTCGTGGTTGTTATAATCATGGTCGTGGTTGTTATGATCATGGGCGTGGTTGTTATAATCAAGGGCGTGGTTGTTATAATCATGGTCGTGGTTGTTATATTCATGGTCTTGGGTATTATAATCATAGTCCTGGTTGTTATAATCATGTTCGTGCTTATTATAATCATAGTCGTGGTTGTTATAATCATGGTTAGGTGATATAATCATAGTCGTGGTTGTTATAATTATGGTCGTGGTTGTTATGATCATAGTCGTGGTGGTTATAATCATGGGCGTAGTTGTTTTAATCCTGGTCGTGGTTGTTATAATCATGGTCGTGGTTGTTATAATCATAGTCGTGGTTGTTATAATCATGGTCCTGGTTGATATAATCATAGTCGTAGTTGTTATAATTATGGTCCTGGTTATTATAATCATGGTCGTGGCTACTATTATCATGGTCGTCGTTGTTATAATCATGGTCGCGGTTATGATCTTGGTCGTGGTTGTTATGATCATGGTCGAAGTTTTTATAATCATAGTCGTGGTTGTTATACTCATGGTCGTGGGTGATATAATCATAGTCGTGCTAGTTATAATCATGGTCCTGCTTGTTATAATCATGGTCGTGGTAATGATCATGGTCGTGGTTGTTATAATCATGGTCGTGGTTGTTATAATAATGGTCGTGCTTGTCATAATCATGGTAGTGGTTGTTATAATCATGGTCGTGGTTGCTATAATAATGGTCGTGGTTGTTATAATCTTGGTCGTGGTTGTTATAATCATGTTCGTGGTTGTTATAATCATGGTCGTGGGTGATATAATCATAGTCGTGGTTGTTATAATTATGGTCGTGCTTGTTATAATCATGGTCGTGGTTGTTATAATCATGGTCGTGCTGGTTATAATCATAGTCGTGGTTGTTATAATCATGGTTTGGAGGATATAATCATAGTCGTGGTTGTTGTAATTATGGTCGTGGTTGTTATAATCATGGTCGTTGTTGTTATAATCATAGTCGTGGTTCTTATACTCATGGTCGTGGTTGTTTTAATTATGGTCGTGGTTGATATAATCATGGTCGTGATTGTTATAATCATGGTCGTGGTTGTTATAATCATGATCGTGGGTGTTATAATCATGGTCGTAGTTTTTATAATCATGGTCCTGGTTATTATAATCATGGTCGTGGTTGCTATGATCATGGTCGTGGTTGATATAATCATGGTCTTGGTTGTTATAATCATGGACATGGTTGTTAAAATCTTGGTCGTGCTTGTTATAATCATGTTCGTGGTTGTTATAATCATGTTCGTGGGTGATATATGCATAGTCGTGGTTGTTGTAATAATGGTCGTGCTTGTTATAATCATAGTCGTGGTTGTTATAATCATGGTTGGGCGACATAATCATAGTCGTGGTTGTTATAATTATGGTCGTGGTTGTTAAAATCATGGTCGTGGTTGTTATAATCATGGTCGTGGTTGTTATAATCATGGTCGTGGTTGCTATATTCATGGTTGTGGTTGTTATGATCATAGTCGTGGTTGTTATAATCATGGGCGTGGTTGTTATAATCATGGTCGTAGTTATTATAATCATGGTAATGGTTGTTATAATCATGGTCCTGGTTGATATAATCATGGTCGTAGTTGTTATAATTATGGTCCTGGTTATTATAATCATGGTCGTGGTTGCTATGATCTTGGTCGTGGTTGTTATAATCATGGTCGTGGTTATGATCATGGTCGAGGTTGTTATAATCATGGTCGTGGTTTTTATAATCATAGTCGTGGTCATTATACTCATGGTCGTGGGTGATATAATCATATTCGTGCTTGTTATAATCATGGTCGTGCTTGTTATAATCATGGTCGTGCTTGTTATAATCTTGGTGGTGGTAATGATCATGTTCTTGTTGTTATAATCATGGTCGTGGTTATGATCATAGCCGTGGTTGTTATAATCATGGTCGTGGTTGTAATAATCATGGTCCTGGTTGTTATGATCATGTTCGTGCTTATTATAATCATAGTCGTGGTTGTTATAATCATGGTTGGGTGATATAATCATAGTCGTGGTTATTATAATAATGGTATTGATAGATATAATCATGGTCGTGGTTATTATAATCATGGTCCTGGTTGTTATAATCATGTTCGTGCTTATTATAATCATAGTCGTGGTTGTTATAATCATGGTTGGGTGATATACTCATAGTCGTGGTCGTTATAATTATGGTAGTGGTTGTTATAATCATGGTCGTGGTTGTTATAATCATGGTCGCGGTTGTTATAATCATTGTCGTGGTTGTTATAATCATTGTCGTGGTTGTTATAATCATGGTCGTGGTTGGAATAATCATGGTCGTGGTTGCTATAATCATGGTCATGGTTGTAATGATCATAGTCGTGGTTGTAATAATCATGGGCGTGGTTGTTATAATCATGCTCGTGGTTGTTATAATCATGGTCGTGGTTGTTATAATCATACTCGTGGTTGTTACAATCATGGTCCTGGTTGATATAATCATGGTTGTAATTGTTATAATTATGGTCCTGGTTAATATATTCATGGTCGTGGCTGCTATGATCATGGTCGTGTTTGTTATAATCATGGTCGCGGTTATGATCGTGGACGTGGTTGTTATGAACATGGTCGTGGTTTTTATAATCATAGTCGTGGTTGTCATACTCATGGTCGTGGGTGATGTAATCATAGTCGTGCTTGTTATAATCATGGTCGTGCTTGTTAAAATCATGGTCGTGGTAATGATCATGGTCGTGGTTGTTATAATCATGGTCGTGGTTGTTATAATCATGGTCGTGGTTGTTATAATCAGGGTAGTGGTTGTTATAATCATGGTCGTGGTTGCTATAATCATGGTCGTGGTTGTTAAAATCTTGGTCGTGGTTGTTATAATCATGGTCGTGGTTGATATAATCATGGTCGTGGGTGAAATAATCATAGTCTTGGTTGTTATAATTATGGTCGTGCTTGTTATAATCATGGTCGTGGTTGTTATAATCATGGTCGTGCTAGATATAATCATGGTCGTGATTGATATAATCATTGTAGTGGTTGTTATAATCATGGTCGTGGTTGCTATAATCATGGTCGTGGTTGTTATAATCATGGTCGTGGTTGTTATAATCATAGTCGTGGTTGTTACAATCATGGTCCTGGTTGATATAATCATGGTTGTAATTGTTATAATTATGGTCCTGGTTAATATAATCATGGTCGTGGCTGCTATGATCATGGTCGTGTTTGTTATAATCATGGTCCCGGTTATGATCTTGATCGTGGTTGTTATGATCATGGTCGTGGTTTTTATAATCATAGTCGTGGTTGTTATACTCATGGTCGTGGGTGATATAATCATAGTCGTGCTTGTTATAATCATGGTCGTGCTTGTTAAAATCATGGTCGTGGTAATGATCATGGTCGTGGTTGTTATAATCATGGTCGTGGTTGTTATAATCATGGTCGTGGTTGTTATAATCAGGGTAGTGGTTGTTATAATCATGGTCGTGGTTGGTATAATCATGGTCGTGGTTGTTAAAATCTTTGTCGTGGTTGTTATAATCATGGTCGTGGTTGTTATAATCATGGTCGTGGGTGATATAATCATAGTCTTGGTTGCTATAATTATGGTCGTGCTTGTTATAATCATGGTCGTGGTTGTTATAATCATGGTCGTGCTAGATATAATCATGGTCGTGATTGATATAATCATTGTAGTGGTTGTTATAATCATGGTCGTGGTTGCTATAATCATGGTCGTGGTTGTTATGATCATAGTTGTGGTTGTTATAATCATGGGCGTGGTTGTTATAATCATGGTCGTGGTTGTTATAATCATGGTCGTGGTTGTTATAATCATATTCGTGGTTGTTATAATCATGGTCGTGGATGTTATAATAATAGTCGTGGTTGTTATAATCATGGTCTTGGTTATTGTTATCATGGTAGTGGGTGTTATAATCATGGTCGTTGTTATGATTATCGTCGTGTTTGTTATAATCATGGTCGTGGTTGTTATAATCATAGTCGTGGTTGTTATACTCATGGTCGTGAGTGATATAATCATAGTCGTGCTTGTTATACTCTTGGTCGTGGTTGTTATAATCATGGTCGTGGTTGTTATAATCATGGTCGTGGTTGTTATAATCATAGTCGTGGTTGTTATAATCATGGTCGTGGTTATTATAATCATGGTCGTGGTTGTTATAATCATGGTCGTGGTTATTATAATCATGGTCGTGGTTGCTATAATCATGGTCGTGGTTGTTATGATCATAGTCGTGGTTATTATAATCATGGGCGTGGTTGTTATAATCATGGTCGTGGTTGTTATAATCATGGTCTTGGTGGTAATAATCATGGTAGTGGTTGTTATAATAATGGTCGTGATTGTTATAATCATGGTTTTGGTTGTTATAATCATGGTCGTGGTTGTTATGATCATGGTCGTGGTTGTTATAATCATGATCGTGGTTTTTATAATCATGGTCGTGGTTGTTATAATCATGGTCTTAGTTGTTATAATCACGGTCGTGGTTGTTATAATCATGGTCGTGGTTGTTATAATCATAGTCGTGGTTGTTATACTCATGGTCGTGGGTGATATAATCATAGACGTGCTTGTTATAATCATGGTCGTGCGTGTTATAATGATGGTCGTGCTTGTTATAATCATGGTCGTGCTTGTTATAATCTTGGTCGTGGTTGTTATAATCATGGTCGTGGTTGCTATAATCATGGTCGTGGGTGTTATAATCATTTTCGTGGTTGTTATAATCAAGGTCGTGGTTATTATAATCATAGTCGTGGTTGTTACAATCATGGTCGTGGTTGTTATAATCATGGTCATGGTTATGATCATGGTCGTGGTTGTTATAATCATGGTCGTGGTCGTTATAATCATAGTCGTGGTTGTTATACTCATGGTCGTGGGTGATATAATCATAGACGTGCTTGTTATAATCATGGTCGTGCGTGTTATAATGATGGTCGTGCTTGTTATAATCATGGTCGTGCTTGTTATAATCATGGTCGTCCTTGTTATAATCATAGTCGTGCTTGTTATAATCACGGTAGTGGTTGTTATAATCAAGGTCGTGGTTGCTATAATCATGGTCGTGGTTGTTATAATCTTGGTCGTGGTTGTTATAATCATGGTCGTGGTTGTTATAATCATGGTCATGGGTGATATAATCATAGTCTTGGTTGTTATAATTATGGTCGTGCTTGTTATAATCATGGTCGGGATTGTTATAATCATGGTCGTGCTGGATATAATCATGGTCGTGATTGATATAATCATTGTAGTGGTTGTTATAATCATGGTCGTGGTTGCTATAATCATGGTCGTGGTTGTTATGATCATAGTTGTGTTTGTTATAATCATGGGCGTGGTTGTTATAATCATGGTCGTGGTTGTTATAATCATGGTCGTGGTTGTTATAATCATAGTCGTGGTTGTTATAATCATGGTCGTGGATGTTATAATCATAGTCGTGGTTGTTATAATCATGGTCTTGTTGATTATTATCATGGTAGTGGGTGTTATAATCATGGTCGTGGTTATGATTATGGTCGTGGTTGTTATAATCATGGTCGTGGTTGTTATAATCATAGTCGTGGTTGTTATACTCATGGTCGTGAGTGATATAATCTTAGTCGTGCTTGTTATATTCATGGTCGTGGTTGTTATAATCATGGTCGTGGTTATTATAATCATGGTCGTGGTTGTTATAATCATGGTCGTGGTTATTATAATCAAGGTAGTGGTTGCTATAATCATGGTCGTGGTTGTTATGATCATAGTCGTGGTTATAATAATCATGGGCGTGGTTGTTATAATCATGGTCGTGGTTGTTATAATCATGGTCTTGGTGGTTATAATCATGGTAGTGGTTGTTATAATAATGGTCGTGATTGTTATATCATGGTTTTGGTTGCTATAATCATGGTCGTGGTTGTTATGATCATGGTCGTGGTTGTTATAATCATGATCGTGGTTTTTATAATCATGGTCGTGGTTGTTATAATCATGGTCTTGGTTGTTATAATCATGGTCGTGGTTGTTATAATCATGGTCGTGGTTGCTATAATCATGGTTGTGGTTGTTATGATCATAGTCGTGGTTGTTATAATCATGGGCGTGGTTGTTATAATCATGGTCGTGGTTGTTATAATCATGGTCGTGGTTGTTAAAATCATAGTTGAGGTTGTTATAATCATGGTCGTGGTTGTTAAAATCATGGTCGTGTTGTTATAATCATGGTCGTGGTTGTTATAATCGTGGTCGTGGTTGTTATAATCATGGTCGTGGTTGCTATAATCATGGTCGTGGTTGTTATAATCATGGTCGTGGTTGCTATAATCATGGTTGTGGTTGTTATGATCATAGTCGTGGTTGTTATAATCATGGGCGTGGTTGTTATAATCATGGTCGTGGTTGTTATAATCATGGTCGTGGTTGTTAAAATCATAGTTGAGGTTGTTATAATCATGGTCGTGGTTGTTATAATCATGGTCGTAGTTATTATAGTCATGGTAATGGTTGTTATAATCATGGTCCTGGGTTATTATAATCATGGTCGTGGTTGCTATTATCTTGGACGTGGTTGTTATAATCATAGTCGTGGTTTTGATCATGGTCGAGGTTGTTATAATCATGGTCGTGGTTTTTTTAATCATAATCGTGGTTGTTATACTCATGGTCGTAGGTGATATAATCATAGTCGTGCTTGTTATAATCATGGTCGTGCTTGTTATAATCATGGTCGTGGTAATGATCATAGTCGTGGTTGTTATAATCATGGTCGTGGTTGCTATGATCATGGTCGTGGTTGCTATAATCATGGTCGTGGTTATGACCATGGTCGTGGTTGTTATACTCATGGTCGTGGATGATATAATCATGGTCGTAGTTGTTATAATTATGGTCCTGGTTATTATAATCATGGTCGTGGTTGAAATGATCATGGTCGTTGTTGTTATAATCATGGTCGTGGTTATGATCATGGTCGTGGTTGTTATAATCAGTCGTTGTTATGATCATGGTCGTGGTTATGATCATGGTCGTGGTTGTTATAATCATGGTCGTGGTTTTTATAATCATAGTCGTGGTCATTATACTCATGGTCGTGGGTGATATAATCATATTCGTGCTTGTTATAATCATGGTCGTGCTTGATATAATCATGGTCGTGCTTGTTATAATCATGGTGGTGGTAATGATCATGTTCTTGTTGTTATAATCATGGTCGTGGTTATGATCATAGCCGTGGTTGTTATAATCATGGTCGTGGTTGTAATAATCATGGTCCTGGTTGTTATTATCATGTTCGTGCTTATTATAATCATAGTCGTGGTTGTAATAATCATGGTTGGGTGATATAATCATAGTCGTGGTTATTATAATAATGGTATTGATAGATATAATCATGGTCGTGGTTATTATAATCATGATCCTGGTTGTTATAATCATGTTCGTGCTTAATATAATCATAGTCGTGGTTGTTATAATCATGGTTGGGTGATATAATCATAGTCGTGGTTGTTATAATTATGGTAGTGGTTGTTATAATCATGGTCGTGGTTGTTATAATCATGGTCGTGGTTGTTATAATCATTGTCGTGGTTGTTATAATCATTGTCGTGGTTGTTATAATCATGGTCGTGGTTGCTATTATCATGGTCATGGTTGTAATGATCATAGTCGTGGTTGTAATAATCATGGGCGTGGTTGATATAGTCATGCTCGTGGTTGTTATAATCATGGTCGTGGTTGTTATAATCATACTCGTGGTTGTTACAATCATGGTCCTGGTTGATATAATCATGGTCGTAATTGTTATAATTATGGTCCTGGTTAATATAATCATGGTCGTGGCTGCTATGATCATGGTCGTGTTTGTTATAATCATGGTCGCGGTTATGATCTTGGTCGTGGTTGTTATGAACATGGTCGTGGTTTTTATAATCATAGTCGTGGTTGTTATACTCATGGTCGTGGGTGATATAATCATAGTCGTGCTTGTTATAATCATGGTCGTGCTTGTTAAAATCATGGTCGTGGTAATGATCATGGTCGTGGTTGTTATAATCATGGTCGTGGTTGTTATAATCATGGTCGTGGTTGTTATAATCAGGGTAGTGGTTGTTATAATCATGGTCGTGGTTGCTATAATCATGGTCGTGGTTGTTAAAATCTTGGTAGTGGTTGCTATAATCATGGTCGTGGTTGATATAATCATGGTCGTGGGTGATATAATCATAGTCTTGATTGTTATAATTATGGTCGTGCTTGTTATAATCATGGTCGTGGTTGTTATAATCATGGTCGTGCTAGATATAATCATGGTCGTGATTGATATAATCATTGTAGTGGTTGTTATAATCATGGTCGTGGTTGCTATAATCATGGTCGTGGTTGTTATAATCATGGTCGTGCTAGATATAATCATGGTCGTGATTGATATAATCATTGTAGTGGTTGTTATAATCATGGTCCCGGTTATGATCTTGGTCGTGGTTGTTATGATCATGGTCGTGGTTTTTATAATCATAGTCGTGGTTGTTATACTCATGGTCGTGGGTGATATAATCATAGTCGTGCTTGTTATCATCATGGTCGTGCTTGTTAAAATCATGGTCGTGGTAATGATCATGGTCGTGGTTGTTATAATCATGGCGTGGTTGTTATAATCATGGTCGTGGTTGTTATAATCAGGGTAGTGGTTGTTATAATCATGGTCGTGGTTGCTATAATCATGGTCGTGGTTGTTAAAATCTTGGTCGTGGTTGTTATAATCATGGTCGTGGTTGTTATAATCATGGTCGTGGGTGATATAATCATAGTCTTGGTTGCTATAATTATGGTCGTGCTTGTTATAATCATGGTCGTGGTTGTTATAATCATGGTCGTGCTAGATATAATCATGGTCGTGATTGATATAATCATTGTAGTGGTTGTTATAATCATGGTCATGGTTGCTATAATCATGGTCGTGGTTGTTATGATCATAGTTGTGGTTGTTATAATCATGGGCGTGGTTGTTATAATCATGGTCGTGGTTGTTATAATCATGGTCGTGGTTGTTATAATCATAGTCGTGGTTGTTATAATCATGGTCGTGGATGTTATAATAATAGTCGTGGTTGTTATAATCATGGTCTTGGTTATTATTATCGTCGTGGTTGTTATAATCATGGTCGTGGTTGTTATAATCATAGTCGTGGTTGTTATACTCATGGTCGTGAGTGATATAATCATAGTCGTGCTTGTTATACTCTTGGTCGTGGTTGTTATAATCATGGTCGTGGTTGTTATAATCATCGTCGTGGTTGTTATAATCATAGTCGTGGTTGTTATAATCATGGTCGTGGTTATTATAATCATGGTCGTGGTTGTTATAATCATGGTCGTGGTTATTATAATCATGGTCGTGGTTGCTATAATCATGGTCGTGGTTGTTATGATCATAGTCGTGGTTATTATAATCATGGGCGTGGTTGTTATAATCATGGTCGTGGTTGTTGTAATCATGGTCTTGGTGGTAATAATCATGGTAGTGGTTGTTATAATAATGGTCGTGATTGTTATAATCATGGTTTTGGTTGCTATAATCATGGTCGTGGTTGTTATGATCATGGTCGTGGTTGTTATAATCATGATCGTGGTTTTTATAATCATGGTCGTGGTTGTTATAATCATGGGCTTAGTTGTTATAATCACGGTCGTGGTTGTTATAATCATGGTCGTGGTTGTTATAATCATGGTCGTGTTGTTATAATCATGATCGTAGTTGTTATAATCATGGTCGTGGTTGTTATAATCGTGGTCGTGGTTGTTATAATCATGGTCGTGGTTGCTATAATCATGGTCGTGGTTGTTATAATCATTTTCGTGGTTGTTATAATCATGGTCGTGGTTATTATAATCATAGTCGTGGTTGTTATAATCATGATCGTGGTTGTTATAATCATGGTCATGGTTATGATCATGGTCGTGGTTGTTATAATCATGGTCGTGGTCGTTATAATCATAGTCGTGGTTGTTATACTCATGGTCGTGGGTGATATAATCATAGACGTGCTTGTTATAATCATGGTCGTGCGTGTTATAATCATGGTTGTGGTTGCTATAATCATAGTCGTGGTTTTTATAGTCATGGTCGTGGTTATTATAGTCATGGTTGTGGATGTTATAATCATGGTCGTGGTTATTATAATCATGGTCGTGGTTGCTAAAATCATGGTCGTGGTTGTTATGATCATAGTCGTGGTTGGTATAATCATGGGCGTGGTTATTATAGTCATGGTCGTGGTTGTTATAATCATGGTCTTGGTTGTTATAATCATGGTAGTGGTTGTTATAATCATGGTCGTGATTGTTATAATCATGGTCTTGGTTGTTATAATCATGGTAGCGGTTGTTATAATCATGGTCGTGCTTGTTATAATCATGATCGTGGTTGTTATAATCATGGTCGTGGTTGTTATAATCATGGTCGTGGTTGTTATAATCATGGTCGTGGTTGTTATAATCATGGTCGTGGTTGTTATTATCATGGTCGTAGTTGTTATAATTATGGTCCTGGTTATTATAATCATGGTCCTGGTTGCTATGATCATGGTCGTGGTTGTTATAATCATGGTCGTGGTTATGATCATGGTCGTCGTTGTTATAATCATGGTCATGGTTTTTATAATCATAGTCGTGGTTCTTATTCTCATGGTCGTGGGTTTTAAAATCATTGTCGTGCTTGTTATAATCATGGTCGTGCTTGTTATAATCATGGTCGTGCTTGTTATAATCATGGTCGTGGTTATGATCATGGTCGTGGTTGCTATAATCATGGTCTTGCTTGTTATAATCATGGTCATGGGTTTTATAATCATTGTCATGCTTGTTATAATCATGGTCGTGCTTGTTATAATCATGGTCATGCTTGTTATAATCATGGTCGTGCTAGATATAATCATGGTCGTGATTGATATAATCATTGTAGTGGTTGTTATAATCATGGTCGTGGTTGCTATAATCATGGTCGTGGTTGTTATGATCATAGTTGTGGTTGTTATAATCATGGTCGTGGTTGTTGTAATCATGGTCGTGGTTGTTATAATCATAGTCGTGGTTGTTACAATCATGGTCCTGGTTGATATAATCATGGTCGTAATTGCTATAATTATGGTCCTGGTTAATATAATCATGGTCGTGGCTGCTATGATCATGGTCGTGTTTGTTATAATCATGGTCGCGGTTATGATCTTGGTCGTATTTGTTATGATCATGGTCGTGGTTTTTATAATCATAGTCGTGGTTGTTATACTCATGGTCGTGGGTTATATAATCATAGTCGTGCTTGTTATAATCATGGTCGTGCTTGTTAAAATCATGGTCGTGGTAATGATCATGGTCGTGGTTGTTATAATCATGGTCGTGGTTGATATAATCATGGTCGTGGTTGTTATAATCAGGGTAGTGGTTGTTATAATCATGGTCGTGGTTGCTATAATCATGGTCGTGGTTGTTAAAATCTTGGTCGTGGTTGCTATAATCATGGTCGTGGTTGTTATAATCATGGTCGTGGGTGATATAATCATAGTCTTGGTTGTTATAATTATGGTCGTGCTTGTTATAATCATGGTCGTGGTTGTTATAATCATGGTCGTGCTAGATATAATCATGGTCGTGGTTGTTATGATCATAGTTGTGGTTGTTATAATCAAGGGCGTGGTTGTTATAATCATGGTCGTGGTTGTTATAATCATGGTCGTGGTTGTTATAATCATAGTCGTGGTTGTTATAATCATGGTCGTGGATGTTATAATAATAGTCGTGGTTGTTATAATCATGGTCTTGGTTATTATTATCATGGTAGTGGGAGTTATATTCATGGTCGTTGTTATGATTATGGTCGTGGTTGTTATAATCATTTTCGTGGTTGTTATAATCATAGTCGTGGTTGTTATATTCATGGTCGTGAGTGATATAATCATAGTCGTGCTTGTTATACTCATGGTCGTGGTTGTTATAATCATGGTCGTGGTTGTTATAATCATGGTCGTGGTTGTTATAATCATAGTAGTGGTTGTTATAATCAAGGTCGTGGTTATTATAATCATGGTCGTGGTTGTTATAATCATGGTCGTGGTTATTATAATAATAGTCGTGGTTGTTATAATCATGGTCTTGGTTATTGTTATCATGATAGTGGGTGTTATAATCATGGTCGTTGTTATGATTATCGTCGTGTTTGTTATAATCATGGTCGTGGTTGTTATAATCATAGTCGTGGTTGTTATACTCATGGTCGTGAGTGATATAATCATAGTCGTGCTTGTTATACTCTTGGTCGTGGTTGTTATAATCATGGTCGTGGTTGTTATAATCATGGTCGTGGTTGTAATAATCATAGTCGTGGTTGCTATAATCATGGTCGTGGTTATTATAATCATGGTCGTGGTTGTTATAATCATGGTCGTGGTTATTATAATCATGGTCGTGGTTGCTATAATCATGGTCGTGGTTGTTATGATCATAGTCGTGGTTATTATAATCATGGGCGTGGTTGTTATAATCATGGTCGTGGTTGTTATAATCATGGTCTTGGTGGTAATAATCATGGTAGTGGTTGTTATAATAATGGTCGTGATTGTTATAATCATGGTTTTGGTTGTTATAATCATGGTCGTGGTTGTTATGACCATGGTCGTGGTTGTTATAATCATGATCGTGGTTTTTATAATCATGGTCGTGGTTGTTATAATCATGGTCTTAGTTGTTATAATCACGGTCGTGGTTGTTATAATCATGGTCGTGGTTGTTATAATCATGGTCGTGTTGTTATAATCATGATCGTGGTTGTTATAATCATGGTCGTGGTTGTTATAATCTTGGTCGTGGTTGTTATAATCATGGTCGTGGTTGCTATAATCATGGTCGTGGTTGTTATAATCATTGTCGTGGTTGTTATAATCATGGTCGTGGTTATTATAATCATAGTCGTGGTTGTTATAATCATGGTCGTGGTTGTTATAATCATGGTCATGGTTATGATCATGGTCGTGGTTGTTATAATCATGGTCGTGGTCGTTATAATCATAGTCGTGGTTGTTATACTCATGGTCGTGGGTGATATAATCATAGACGTGCTTGTTATAATCATGGTCGTGCGTGTTATAATGATGGTCGTGCTTGTTATAATCATGGTCGTGCTTGTTATAATCATGGTCGTCCTTGTTATAATCATAGTCGTGCTTGTTATAATCACGGTAGTGGTTGTTATAATCAAGGTCGTGGTTGCTATAATCATGGTCGTGGTTGTTATAATCTTGGTCGTGGTTGTTATAATCATGGTCGTGGTTGTTATAATCATGGTCATGGGTGATATAATCATAGTCTTGGTTGTTATAATTATGGTCGTGCTTGTTATAATCATGGTCGGGATTGTTATAATCATGGTCGTGCTGGATATAATCATGGTCGTGATTGATATAATCATTGTAGTGGTTGTTATAATCATGGTCGTGGTTGCTATAATCATGGTCGTGGCTGTTATGATCATAGTTGTGTTTGTTATAATCATGGGCGTGGTTGTTATAATCATGGTCGTGGTTGTTATAATCATGGTCGTGGTTGTTATAATCATAGTCGTGGTTGTTATAATCATGGTCGTGGATGTTATAATCATAGTCGTGGTTGTTATAATCATGGTCTTGTTGATTATTATCATGGTAGTGGGTGTTATAATCATGGTCGTGGTTATGATTATGGTCGTGGTTGTTATAATCATGGTCGTGGTTGTTATAATCATAGTCGTGGTTGTTATACTCATGGTCGTGAGTGATATAATCTTAGTCGTGCTTGTTATATTCATGGTCGTGGTTGTTATAATCATGGTCGTGGTTATTATAATCATGGTCGTGGTTGTTATAATCATGGTCGTGGTTATTATAATCAAGGTCGTGGTTGCTATAATCATGGTCGTGGTTGTTATGATCATAGTCGTGGTTATAATAATCATGGGCGTGGTTGTTATAATCATGGTCGTGGTTGTTATAATCATGGTCTTGGTGGTTATAATCATGGTAGTGGTTGTTATAATAATGGTCGTGATTGTTATATCATGGTTTTGGTTGTTATAATCATGGTCGTGGTTGTTATGATCATGGTCGTGGTTGTTATAATCATGATCGTGGTTTTAATAATCATGGTCGTGGTTGTTATAATCATGGTCTTGGTTGTTATAATCATGGTCGTGGTTGTTATAATCATGGTCGTGGTTGCTATAATCATGGTTGTGGTTGTTATGATCATAGTCGTGGTTGTTATAATCATGGTCGTGGTTGTTATAATCATGGTCGTGGTTGTTATAATCATGGTCGTGGTTGTTATAATCATGGTTGGTTGTTATAATCATGGTCGTGGTTGTTATAATCATGGTCGTGGTTGTTATAATCATGGTCGTGGTTGTTATAATCATGGTCGTGGTTGTTATAATCATGGTCGTGGTTGCTATAATCATGGTCGTGGTTGTTATAATCATGGTCGTGGTTGTATAATCATGGTCGTGGTTGTTATAATCATGGTCGTGGTTGTTATAATCATGGTCGTGGTTGTTATAATCATGGTCGTGGTTGTTATAATCTTGGTCGTGGTTGTTATAATCATGGTCGTGGTTGTTATAATCATGGTCGTGGTTGTTATAATCATTTTCGTGGTTGTTATAATCATGGTCGTGGTTATTATAATCATAGTCGTGGTTGTTATAATCATGGTCGTGGTTGTTATAATCATGGTCATGGTTATGATCATGGTCGTGGTTGTTATAATCATGGTCGTGGTCGTTATAATCATAGTCGTGGTTGTTATACTCATGGTCGTGGGTGATATAATCATAGACGTGCTTGTTATAATCATGGTCGTGCGTGTTATAATGATGGTCGTGCTTGTTATAATCATGGTCGTGCTTGTTATAATCATGGTCGTCCTTGTTATAATCATAGTCGTGCTTGTTATAATCACGGTAGTGGTTGTTATAATCAAGGTCGTGGTTGCTATAATCATGGTCGTGGTTGTTATAATCTTGGTCGTGGTTGTTATAATCATGGTCGTGGTTGTTATAATCATGGTCATGGGTGATATAATCATAGTCTTGGTTGTTATAATTATGGTCGTGCTTGTTATAATCATGGTCGGGATTGTTATAATCATGGTCGTGCTGGATATAATCATGGTCGTGATTGATATAATCATTGTAGTGGTTGTTATAATCATGGTCGTGGTTGCTATAATCATGGTCGTGGCTGTTATGATCATAGTTGTGTTTGTTATAATCATGGGCGTGGTTGTTATAATCATGGTCGTGGTTGTTATAATCATGGTCGTGGTTGTTATAATCATAGTCGTGGTTGTTATAATCATGGTCGTGGATGTTATAATCATAGTCGTGGTTGTTATAATCATGGTCTTGTTGATTATTATCATGGTAGTGGGTGTTATAATCATGGTCGTGGTTATGATTATGGTCGTGGTTGTTATAATCATGGTCGTGGTTGTTATAATCATAGTCGTGGTTGTTATACTCATGGTCGTGAGTGATATAATCTTAGTCGTGCTTGTTATATTCATGGTCGTGGTTGTTATAATCATGGTCGTGGTTATTATAATCATGGTCGTGGTTGTTATAATCATGGTCGTGGTTATTATAATCAAGGTCGTGGTTGCTATAATCATGGTCGTGGTTGTTATGATCATGGTCGTGGTTATAATAATCATGGGCGTGGTTGTTATAATCATGGTCGTGGTTGTTATAATCATGGTCTTGGTGGTTATAATCATGGTAGTGGTTGTTATAATAATGGTCGTGATTGTTATATCATGGTTTTGGTTGTTATAATCATGGTCGTGGTTGTTATGATCATGGTCGTGGTTGTTATAATCATGATCGTGGTTTTTATAATCATGGTCGTGGTTGTTATAATCATGGTCTTGGTTGTTATAATCATGGTCGTGGTTGTTATAATCATGGTCGTGGTTGCTATAATCATGGTTGTGGTTGTTATGATCATAGTCGTGGTTGTTATAATCATGGGCGTGGTTGTTATAATCATGGTCGTGGTTGTTATAATCATGGTCGTGGTTGTTAAAATCATAGTTGAGGTTGTTATAATCATGGTCGTGGTTGTTAAAATCATGGTCGTGTTGTTATAATCATGGTCGTGGTTGTTATAATCGTGGTCGTGGTTGTTATAATCATGGTCGTGGTTGCTATAATCATGGTCGTGGTTGTTATAATCATGGTCGTGGTTGCTATAATCATGGTTGTGGTTGTTATGATCATAGTCGTGGTTGTTATAATCATGGGCGTGGTTGTTATAATCATGGTCGTGGTTGTTATAATCATGGTCGTGGTTGTTAAAATCATAGTTGAGGTTGTTATAATCATGGTCGTGGTTGTTATAATCATGGTCGTAGTTATTATAGTCATGGTAATGGTTGTTATAATCATGGTCCTGGTTGATATAATCATGGTCGTAGTTGTTATAATTATGGTCCTGGGTTATTATAATCATGGTCGTTGTTGCTATTATCTTGGACGTGGTTGTTATAATCATAGTCGTGGTTTTGATCATGGTCGAGGTTGTTATAATCATGGTCGTGGTTTTTTTAATCATAATCGTGGTTGTTATACTCATGGTCGTAGGTGATATAATCATAGTCGTGCTTGTTATAATCATGGTCGTGCTTGTTATAATCATGGTCGTGGTAATGATCATAGTCGTGGTTGTTATAATCATGGTCGTGGTTGCTATGATCATGGTCGTGGTTGCTATAATCATGGTCGTGGTTATGACCATGGTCGTGGTTGTTATACTCATGGTCGTGGATGATATAATCATGGTCGTAGTTGTTATAATTATGGTCATGGTTATTATAATCATGGTCGTGGTTGAAATGATCATGGTCGTTGTTGTTATAATCATGGTCGTGGTTATGATCATGGTCGTGGTTGTTATAATCAGTCGTTGTTATGATCATGGTCGTGGTTATGATCATGGTCGTGGTTGTTATAATCATGGTCGTGGTTTTTATAATCATAGTCGTGGTCAGTATACTCATGGTCGTGGGTGATATAATCATATTCGTGCTTGTTATAATCATGGTCGTGCTTGATATAATCATGGTCGTGCTTGTTATAATCATGGTGGTGGTAATGATCATGTTCTTGTTGTTATAATCATGGTCGTGGTTATGATCATAGCCGTGGTTGTTATAATCATGGTCGTGGTTGTAATAATCATGGTCCTGGTTGTTATTATCATGTTCGTGCTTATTATAATCATAGTCGTGGTTGTAATAATCATGGTTGGGTGATATAATCATAGTCGTGGTTATTATAATAATGGTATTGATAGATATAATCATGGTCGTGGTTATTATAATCATGATCCTGGTTGTTATAATCATGTTCGTGCTTATTATAATCATAGTCGTGGTTGTTATAATCATGGTTGGGTGATATAATCATAGTCGTGGTTGTTATAATTATGGTAGTGGTTGTTATAATCTTGGTCGTGGTTGTTATAATCATGGTCGTGGTTGTTATAATCATTGTCGTGGTTGTTATAATCATTGTCGTGGTTGTTATAATCATGGTCGTGGTTGCTATAATCATGGTCATGGTTGTAATGATCATAGTCGTGGTTGTAATAATCATGGGCGTGGTTGATATAGTCATGCTCGTGGTTGTTATAATCATGGTCGTGGTTGTTATAATCATACTCGTGGTTGTTACAATCATGGTCCTGGTTGATATAATCATGGTCGTAATTGTTATAATTATGGTCCTGGTTAATATAATCATGGTCGTGGCTGCTATGATCATGGTCGTGTTTGTTATAATCATGGTCGCGGTTATGATCTTGGTCGTGGTTGTTATGAACATGGTCGTGGTTTTTATAATCATAGTCGTGGTTGTTATACTCATGGTCGTGGGTGATATAATCATAGTCGTGCTTGTTATAATCATGGTCGTGCTTGTTAAAATCATGGTCGTGGTAATGATCATGGTCGTGGTTGTTATAATCATGGTCGTGGTTGTTATAATCATGGTCGTGGTTGTTATAATCAGGGTAGTGGTTGTTATAATCATGGTCGTGGTTGCTATAATCATGGTCGTGGTTGTTAAAATCTTGGTAGTGGTTGCTATAATCATGGTCGTGGTTGATATAATCATGGTCGTGGGTGATATAATCATAGTCTTGATTGTTATAATTATGGTCGTGCTTGTTATAATCATGGTCGTGGTTGTTATAATCATGGTCGTGCTAGATATAATCATGGTCGTGATTGATATAATCATTGTAGTGGTTGTTATAATCATGGTCGTGGTTGCTATAATCATGGTCGTGGTTGTTATAATCATGGTCGTGCTAGATATAATCATGGTCGTGATTGATATAATCATTGTAGTGGTTGTTATAATCATGGTCCCGGTTATGATCTTGGTCGTGGTTGTTATGATCATGGTCGTGGTTTTTATAATCATAGTCGTGGTTGTTATACTCATGGTCGTGGGTGATATAATCATAGTCGTGCTTGTTATCATCATGGTCGTGCTTGTTAAAATCATGGTCGTGGTAATGATCATGGTCGTGGTTGTTATAATCATGGCGTGGTTGTTATAATCATGGTCGTGGTTGTTATAATCAGGGTAGTGGTTGTTATAATCATGGTCGTGGTTGCTATAATCATGGTCGTGGTTGTTAAAATCTTGGTCGTGGTTGTTATAATCATGGTCGTGGTTGTTATAATCATGGTCGTGGGTGATATAATCATAGTCTTGGTTGCTATAATTATGGTCGTGCTTGTTATAATCATGGTCGTGGTTGTTATAATCATGGTCGTGCTAGATATAATCATGGTCGTGATTGATATAATCATTGTAGTGGTTGTTATAATCATGGTCATGGTTGCTATAATCATGGTCGTGGTTGTTATGATCATAGTTGTGGTTGTTATAATCATGGGCGTGGTTGTTATAATCATGGTCGTGGTTGTTATAATCATGGTCGTGGATGTTATAATAATAGTCGTGGTTGTTATAATCATGGTCTTGGTTATTATTATCAAGGTAGTGGGTGTTATAATCATGGTCGTTGTTATGATTATCGTCGTGGTTGTTATAATCATGGTCGTGGTTGTTATAATCATAGTCGTGGTTGTTATACTCATGGTCGTGAGTGATATAATCATAGTCGTGCTTGTTATACTCTTGGTCGTGGTTGCTATAATCATGGTCGTGGTTGTTATAATCATCGTCGTGGTTGTTATAATCATAGTCGTGGTTGTTATAATCATGGTCGTGGTTATTATAATCATGGTCGTGGTTGTTATAATCATGGTCGTGGTTATTATAATCATGGTCGTGGTTGCTATAATCATGGTCGTGGTTGTTATGATCATAGTCGTGGTTATTATAATCATGGGCGTGGTTGTTATAATCATGGTCGTGGTTGTTATAATCATGGTCTTGGTGGTAATAATCATGGTAGTGGTTGTTATAATAATGGTCGTGATTGTTATAATCATGGTTTTGGTTGCTATAATCATGGTCGTGGTTGTTATGATCATGGTCGTGGTTGTTATAATCATGATCGTGGTTTTTATAATCATGGTCGTGGTTGTTATAATCATGGTCTTAGTTGTTATAATCACGGTCGTGGTTGTTATAATCATGGTCGTGGTTGTTATAATCATGGTCGTGTTGTTATAATCATGATCGTGGTTGTTATAATCATGGTCGTGGTTGTTATAATCGTGGTCGTGGTTGTTATAATCATGGTCGTGGTTCCTATAATCATGGTCGTGGTTGTTATAATCATTTTCGTGGTTGTTATAATCATGGTCGTGGTTATTATAATCATAGTCGTGGTTGTTATAATCATGATCGTGGTTGTTATAATCATGGTCATGGTTATGATCATGGTCGTGGTTGTTATAATCATGGTCGTGGTCGTTATAATCATAGTCGTGGTTGTTATACTCATGGTCGTGGGTGATATAATCATAGACGTGCTTGTTATAATCATGGTCGTGCGTGTTATAATCATGGTTGTGGTTGCTATAATCATAGTCGTGGTTTTTATAGTCATGGTCGTGGTTATTATAGTCATGGTTGTGGTTGTTATAATCATGGTCGTGGTTATTATAATCATGGTCGTGGTTGCTAAAATCATGGTCGTGGTTGTTATGATCATAGTCGTGGTTGGTATAATCATGGGCGTGGTTATTATAGTCATGGTCGTGGTTATTATAATCATGGTCTTGGTTGTTATAATCATGGTAGTGGTTGTTATAATCATGGTCGTGATTGTTATAATCATGGTCTTGGTTGTTATAATCATGGTCGCGGTTGTTATAATCATGGTCGTGCTTGTTATAATCATGATCGTGGTTGTTATAATCATGGTCGTGGTTGTTATAATCATGGTCGTGGTTGTTATAATCATGGTCGTGGTTGTTATAATCATGGTCGTGGTTGTTATTATCATGGTCGTAGTTGTTATAATTATGGTCCTGGTTATTATAATCATGGTCCTGGTTGCTATGATCATGGTCGTGGTTGTTATAATCATGGTCGTGGTTATGATCATGGTCGTCATTGTTATAATCATGGTCATGGTTTTTATAATCATAGTCGTGGTTCTTATTCTCATGGTCGTGGGTTTTAAAATCATTGTCGTGCTTGTTATAATCATGGTCGTGCTTGTTATAATCATGGTCGTGCTTGTTATAATCATGGTCGTGGTTATGATCATGGTCGTGGTTGCTATAATCATGGTCTTGCTTGTTATAATCATGGTCATGGGTTTTATAATCATTGTCATGCTTGTTATAATCATGGTCGTGCTTGTTATAATCATGGTCATGCTTGTTATAATCATGGTCGTGCTAGATATAATCATGGTCGTGATTGATATAATCATTGTAGTGGTTGTTATAATCATGGTCGTGGTTGCTATAATCATGGTCGTGGTTGTTATGATCATAGTTGTGGTTGTTATAATCATGGTCGTGGTTGTTGTAATCATGGTCGTGGTTGTTATAATCATAGTCGTGGTTGTTACAATCATGGTCCTGGTTGATATAATCATGGTCGTAATTGCTATAATTATGGTCCTGGTTAATATAATCATGGTCGTGGCTGCTATGATCATGGTCGTGTTTGTTATAATCATGGTCGCGGTTATGATCTTGGTCGTATTTGTTATGATCATGGTCGTGGTTTTTATAATCATAGTCGTGGTTGTTATACTCATGGTCGTGGGTTATATAATCATAGTCGTGCTTGTTATAATCATGGTCGTGCTTGTTAAAATCATGGTCGTGGTAATGATCATGGTCGTGGTTGTTATAATCATGGTCGTGGTTGATATAATCATGGTCGTGGTTGTTATAATCAGGGTAGTGGTTGTTATAATCATGGTCGTGGTTGCTATAATCATGGTCGTGGTTGTTAAAATCTTGGTCGTGGTTGCTATAATCATGGTCGTGGTTGTTATAATCATGGTCGTGGGTGATATAATCATAGTCTTGGTTGTTATAATTATGGTCGTGCTTGTTATAATCATGGTCGTGGTTGTTATAATCATGGTCGTGCTAGATATAATCATGGTCGTGGTTGTTATGATCATAGTTGTGGTTGTTATAATCAAGGGCGTGGTTGTTATAATCATGGTCGTGGTTGTTATAATCATGGTCGTGGTTGTTATAATCATAGTCGTGGTTGTTATAATCATGGTCGTGGATGTTATAATAATAGTCGTGGTGGTTATAATCATGGTCTTGGTTATTATTATCATGGTAGTGGGAGTTATATTCATGGTCGTTGTTATGATTATGGTCGTGGTTGTTATAATCATTTTCGTGGTTGTTATAATCATAGTCGTGGTTGTTATATTCATGGTCGTGAGTGATATAATCATAGTCGTGCTTGTTATACTCATGGTCGTGGTTGTTATAATCATGGTCGTGGTTGTTATAATCATGGTCGTGGTTGTTATAATCATAGTCGTGGTTGTTATAATCAAGGTCGTGGTTATTATAATCATGGTCGTGGTTGTTATAATCATGGTCGTGGTTATTATAATCATGGTCGTGGTTGCTATAATCATGGTCGTGGTTGTTATGATCATAGTCGTGGTTATTATAATCATGGGCGTGGTTGTTATAATCATGGTCGTGGTTGTAAAAATCATGGTCTTGGTGGTTATAATCATGGTAGTGGTTGTTATAATAATGGTCGTGATTGTTATAATCATGGTTTTGGTTGTTATAATCATGGTCGTGGTTGTTATGATCATGGTCGTGGATGTTATAATCATGATCGTGGTTTCTATAATCATGGTCGTGGTTGTTATAATCATGGTCGTGGTTGCTATAATCATTGTCGTGGTTGTTATAATCATGGTCGTGGTTGTTATAATCATGGTCGTGGTTATTATAATCATAGTCGTGGTTGTTATAATCATGGTCGTGGTTGTTATAATCATGGTCATGGTTATGATCATGGTCGTGGTTGTTATAATCATGGTCGTGGTCGTTATAATCATAGTCGTGGTTGTTATACTCATGGTCGTGGGTGATATAATCATAGACGCGCTTGTTATAATCATGGTCGTGCGTGTTATAATCATGGTCGTGCTTGTTATAATCATGGTCGTGCTTGTTATAATCATGGTCGTGCTTGTTATAATCATGGTCGTCCTTGTTATAATCATAGTCGTGCTTGTTATAATCACGGTAGTGGTTGTTATAATCATGGTCGTGGTTGCTAAAATCATGGTCGTGGTTGTTATAATCTTGGTCGTGGTTGTTATAATCATGGTCGTGGTTGTTATAATCATGGTCATGGGTGACATAATCATAGTCTTGGTTGTTATAATTATGGTCGTGCTTGTTATAATCATGGTCGTGGTTGTTATAATCATGGTCGTGCTGGATATAATCATGGTCGGGATTGATATAATCATTGTAGTGGTTGTTATAATCATGGTCGTGGTTGCTATAATCATGGTCGTGGTTGTTATGATCATAGTTGTGGTTGTTATAATCATGGTCGTGGATGTTATAATCATGGTTTTGGTTGTTATAATCATGGTCGTGGTTGTTATGATCATGGTCGTGGATGTTATAATCATGATCGTGGTTTCTATAATCATGGTCGTGGTTGCTATAATCATGGTCGTGGTTGTCATAATCATAGTCGTGGTTGTTATAATCATGGTCGTGGATGTTAAAATCATAGTCGTGGTTGTTATAATCATGGTCTTGTTGATTATTATCATGGTAGTGGGTGTTATAATCATGGTCGTGGTTATGATTATGGTCGTGGTTGTTATAATCATGGTCGTGGTTGTTATAATCATAGTCGTGGTTGTTATACTCATGGTCGTGAGTGATATAATCTTAGTCGTGCTTGTTATATTCATGGTCGTGGTTGTTATAATCATGGTCGTGGTAATTATAATCATGGTCGTGGTTGTTATAATCATGGTCGTGGTTATTATAATCAAGGTCGTGGTTGCTATAATCATGGTCGTGGTTGTTATGATCATAGTCGTGGTTATTATAATCATGGGCGTGGTTGTTTTAATCATGGTCGTGGTTGTTATAATCATGGTCTTGGTGGTTATAATCATGGTAGTGGTTGTTATAATAATGGTCGTGATTGTTATAATCATGGTTTTGGTTGTTATAATCATGGTCGTGGTTGTTATGATCATGGTCGTGGTTGTTATAATCATGATCGTGGTCTTTATAATCTTGGTCGTGGTTGTTATAATCATGGTCTTGGTTGTTATAATCACGGTCGTGGTTGTTATAATCATGGTCGTGGTTGTTATAATCATGGTCGTGGTTGTTATAATCATGGTCGTGGTTATTATAATCATAGTCGTGGTTGTTATAATCATGGTCGTGGTTGTTATAATCATGGTCATGGTTATGATCATGGTCGTGGTTGTTATAATCATGGTCGTGGTCGATATAATCCTAGTCGTGGTTGTTATACTCATGGTCGTGGGTGATATAATCATAGTCGTGCTTGCTATAATTATGGTCGTGCGTGTTATAATCATGGTCGTGCTTGTTATAATCATGGTAGTGCTTGTTATAATCATGGTCGTGGTTGTTATAATCATGGTCGTGCTAGAAATAATCATGGTCGTGATTGATATAATCATTGTAGTGGTTGTTATAATCATGGTCGTGGTTGCTATAATCATGGTCGTGGTTGTTATGATCATAGTTGTGGTTGTTATAATCATGGTCGTGGTTGTTATAATCATGGTCGTGGTTGTTATAATCATGGTCGTGGTTGTTATAATCATAGTCGTGGTTGTTATAATCATGGTCGTGGATGTTATAATAATAGTCGTGGTTGTTATAATCATGGTCTTGGTTATTATTATCATGGTAGTGGGAGTTATATTCATGGTCGTTGTTATGATTATGGTCGTGGTTGTTATAATCATGGTCGTGGTTGTTATAATCATAGTCGTGGTTGTTATACTCATGGTCGTGAGTGATATAATCATAGTCGTGCTTGTTATACTCATGGTCGTGGTTGTTATAATCATGGTCGTGGTTGTTATAATCACGGTCGTGGTTGTTATAATCATAGTCGTGGTTGTTATAATCATGGTCGTGGTTATTATAATCATGGTCGTGGTTGTTATAATCATGGTCGTGGTTATTATAATCATGGTCGTGGTTGCTATAATCATGGTCCTGGTTGTTATGATCATAGTAGTGGTTATTATAATTATGGGCGTGGTTGTTATAATCATGGTCGTGGTTGTAATAATCATGGTCTTGGTGGTTATAATCATGGTAGTGGTTGTTATAATAATGGTCGTGATTGTTATAATCATGGTTTTGGTTGTTATAATCATGGTCGTGGTTGTTATGATCATGGTCGTGGTTGTTATAATCATGATCGTGGTTTCTATAATCATGGTCGTGGTTGTTATAATCCTGGTCTTAGTTGTTATAATAACGGTCGTGGTTGTTATAATCATGGTCGTGGTTGCTATAATCATGGTCGTGGTTGTTATAATCATGGTCGTGGTTGTTATAATCATGGTCGTGGTTATTATAATCATAGTCGTGGTTGTTATAATCATGGTCGTGGTTGTTATAATCATGGTCATGGTTATGATCATGGTCGTGGTTGTTATAATAATGGTCGTGGTCGTTATATTCATAGTCGTGGTTGTTATACTCATGGTCGTGGGTGATATAATCATAGACGTGCTTGTTATAATCATGGTCGTGCGTGTTATAATCATGGTCGTGCTTGTTATAATCATGGTCGTGCTTGTTATAATCATGGTCGTCCTTGTTATAATCATAGTCGTGCTTGTTATAATCACGGTAGTGGTTGTTATAATCATGGTCGTGGTTGCTATAATCATGGTCGTGGTTGTTATAATCTTGGTCGTGGTTGTTATAATCATGGTCGTGGTTGTTAAAATCATGGTCATGGGTGATATAATCATAGTCTTGGTTGTTATAATTATGGTCGTGCTTGTTATAATCATGGTCGTGGTTGTTATAATCATGGTCGTGCTGGATATAATCATGGTCGGGATTGATATAATCATTGTAGTGGTTGTTATAATCATGGTCGTGGTTGCTATAATCATGGTCGTGGTTGTTATGATCATAGTTGTGGTTGTTATAATCATGGGCGTGGTTGTTTTAATCATGGTCGTGGTTGTTATAATCATGGTCGTGGTTGTTATAATCATAGTCGTGGTTGTTATAATCATGGTCGTGGATGTTATAATCATAGTCGTGGTTGTTATAATCATGGTCTTGTTGATTATTATCATTGTAGTGGGTGTTATAATCTTGGTCGTGGTTATGATTATGGTCGTGGTTGTTATAATCATGGTCGTGGTTGTTATAATCATAGTCGTGGTTGTTATACTCATGGTCGTGAGTGATATAATCATAGTCGTGCTTGTTATATTCATGGTCGTGGTTGTTATAATCATGATCGTGGTTGTTATAATCATGATCGTGGTTATGATCATGGTCGTGGTTGTTATAATCATGGTCGTGGTTGTAATGATCATGGTCGTGGTTGTTATAATTATTATCGTGGTTTTTATAATCATGGTCGTGGTTGTTATAATCATGGTCTTGGTTGTTATAATCACGGTCGTGGTTGTTATAATCATGGTCGTGGTTGTTATAATCATGGTCGTGTTGTTATAATCATGATCGTGGTTGTTATAATCATGGTCTTGGTTGTTATAATCGTGGTCGTGGTTGTTATAATCATGGTCGAGGTTGCTATAATCATGGTCGTGGTTGTTATAATCATGGTCGTGGTTGTTATAATCATGGTCGTGGTTATTATAATCATAGTCATGGTTGTTATAATCATGGTCGTGGTTGTTATAATCATGGTCATGGTTATGATCATGGTCGTGGTTGTTATAATCATGGTCGTGGTCGATGTAATCCTAGTCGTGGTTGTTATACTCATGGTCGTGGGTGATATAATCATAGTCGTGCTTGTTATAATTATGGTCGTGCGTGTTATAATCATGGTCGTGCTTGTTATAATCATGGTAGTGCTTGTTATAATCATGGTCGTGCTTGTTATAATCATAGTCGTGGTTGTTATAATTATGGTCGTGGTTGTTATATTCATTGTCGTGGTTGTTATAATCATGGTCGTGGTTGTTATAATCATTGTCGTGGTTGTTATAATCATTGTTGTGGTTGTTATAATCATGGTCGTGGTTGTAATAATCATGGTCGTGGTTGCTATAATCATTGTCGTGGTTGTTATGATCATAGTCGTGGTTGTTATAATCATGGGCGTGGTTGTTATAATCTTGGTCGTGCTTGTTATAATCATGGTCGTGGTTGTCATAATCGTAGTCGTAGTTGTTATAATCATGGTCCTGGTGGATATAATCATGGTCGTAGTTGTTATAATTATGGTCCTGGTTATTATAATCATGGTCGTGGCTGCTATGATCATGGTCGTGGTTGTTATAACCATGGTCGCGGTTATGATCTTGGTCGTGGTTGATATGATCATGGTCGTGGTTGTTATAATCATGGTCGTGGTTGTTATAATCATAGTCGTGGTAGATATAATCATGGTCGTAGTTGTTATAATTATGGTCCTGGTTATTATAATCATGGTCGTGGCTGCTATGATCATGGTCGTGGGTGTTATAATCATGGTCGCGGTTATGATCTTGGTCGTGGTTGTTATGATCATGGTCGTGCTTGTTATAATCATGGTCTTGGTTGTTATAATCTTGGTCGTGGTTGTTATAATCATGTTCGTGGTTGTTATAATCATGGTCGTGGGTGATATAATCATAGTCGTGCTTGTTATAATCATGGTCGTGCTTGCTATAATCATGGTCGTGGTAATGATCATGGTCGTGGTTGTTATAATCATGGTCGTGCTTGTTATAATCATGGTCTTGGTTGTTATAATCTTGGTCGTGGTTGTTATAATCATGTTCGTGGTTGTTATAATCATGGTCGTGGGTGATATAATCATAGTCGTGGTTGTTATAATTTTGGTCGTGCGTGTTATAATCATAGTCGTGGTTGTTATAATCATGGTTGGGGGATAGAATCATAGTTGTGGTCGTTGTAATTATGGTCGTGGTTGTTATAATCATGGTCGTGGTTGTCATAATCTTGGTCGTGGTTGTTATAATCATGGTCGTGGTTGTTATAATCATGGTCGTGCTTGCTATAATCATAGTCGTTTGTTGTTATAATCATGGTTGGGGGATATAATCATAGTCGTGGTTGTTGTAATTATGGTCGTGGTTGTTATAATCATGGTCGTGGTTATGACCATGGTCGTGGTTGGTATAATCATGGTCGTGGTTGTGATAATCATGGTCGTGGTTGTCATAATCATGGTCGTGGTTGCTATAATAATGGTCGTGGTTGTAATGATCATAGTCGTGGTTAGTAAAATCATGGGCGTGGTTATTATAATCATGGTCGTGGTTGTTATAATCATGGTCTTGGTTGTTATAATCATGGTAGTGGTTGTTATGATCATGGTCGTAATTGTTATAATCATGGTCGTGGTTGTTATAATCATGGTCGTGGTTGTTATAATCATAGTCGTGGTTGTTATAGTCATGGTCGAGGTTATTATAGTCATGGTTGTGGTTGTTATAATCATGGTCGTGGTTATTATAATAATGGTCGTGGTTGCTAAAATCATGGTCGTGGTTGTTATGATCAAAGTCGTGGTTGGTATAATCATGGGCGTGGTTATTATAATCATGGTCGTGGTTGTTATAATCATGGTCTTGGTTGTTATAATCATGGTAGTGGTTGTTTTAATCATGGTCGTGATTGCTATAATCATGGTCTTGGTTGTTATAATCATGGTCGCGGTTGTTATAATCATGGTCGTGCTTGTTATAATCATGATCGTGGTTGTTATAATCATGTTCGTGGTTGTCATAATCATGGTCGTGGTTGTTATAATCATGGTCGTGGTTGTTATAATCATGGTCGTGGTTGTTATTATCATGGTCGTAGTTGTTATAATTATGGTCCTGGTTATTATAATCATGGTCCTGGTTGCTATGATCATGGTCGTGGTTGTTATAATCATGGTCGTGGTTATGATCATGGTCGTCGTTGTTATAATCATGGTCATGGTTTTTATAATCATAGTCGTGGTTCTTATTCTCATTGTCGTGGGTTTTAAAATCATTGTCGTGCTTGTTATAATCATGGTCGTGCTTGTTATAATCATGGTCGTGCTTGTTATAATCATGATCGTGGTTATGATCATGGTCGTGGTTGTTATAATCATGGTCGTGGTTGTTATAATCATGGTCGTGGTTGCTATAATCATGGTCTTGCTTGTTATAATCATGGTCATGGGTTTTATAATCATTGTCATGCTTGTTATAATCATGGTCGTGCTTGTTGTAATCATGGTCATGCTTGTTATAATCATGGTCGTGCTAGATATAATCATGGTCGTGATTGATATATTCATTGTAGTGGTTGTTATAATCATGGTCGTGGTTGCTATAATCATGGTCGTGGTTGTTATAATCATGGTCGAGGTTGTTATAATCATAGTCGTGGTTGTTACAATCATGGTCCTGGTTGATATAATCATGGTCGTAATTGTTATAAATATGGTCCTGGTTAATATAATCATGGTCGTGGCTGCTATGATCATGGTCGTGTTTGTTATAATCATGGTCGCGGTTAAGATCTTGGTCGTGGTTGTTATGATCATGGTAGTGGTTTTTATTTATCATAGTCGTGGTTGTTATACTCATGGTCGTGGGTGATATAATCATAGTCGTGCTTGTTATAATCATGGTCGTGCTTGTTAAAATCATGGTCGTGGTAATGATCATGGTCGTGGTTGTTATAATCATGGTCGTGGTTGTTATAATCATGGTCGTGGTTGTTATAATCAGGGTAGTGGTTGTTATAATCATGGTCGTGGTTGCTATAATCATGGTCGTGGTTGTTAAAATCTTGGTCGTGGTTGTTATAATCATGGTCGTGGTTGTTATAATCATGGTCGTGGGTGATACAATCATAGTCTTGGTTGTTATAATTATGGTCGTGCTTGTTATAATCATGGTCGTGGTTGTTATAATCATGGTCGTGTTAGATATAATCATGGTCGTGATTGATATCATGATTGTAGTGGTTGTTATAATCATGGTCGTGGTTGCTATAATCATGGTCGTGGTTGTTATGATCATAGTTGTGGTTGCTATAATCATGGGCGTGGTTGTTATAATCATGGTCGTGGTTGTTATAATCATGGTCGTGGTTGTTATAATCATAGTCGTCGTTGTTATAATCATGGTCGTGGATGTTATAATAATAGTCGTGGTTGTTATAATCATGGTCTTGGTTATTATTATCATGGTAGTAGGTGTTATAATCATGGTCGTTGTTATGATTATGGTCGTGGTTGTTATAATCATGGTCGTGGTTGTTATAATCATAGTCGTGGTTGTTATACTCATGGTCGTGAGTGATATAATCATAGTCGTGCTTGTTATACTCATGGTCGTGGTTGTTATAATCATGGTCGTGGTTGTTATAATAATGGTCGTGGTTGTTATAATCATAGTCGTGGTTGTTATAATCATGGTCGTGATTATTATAATCATGGTCGTGGTTGTTATAATCATGGTCGTGGTTATTATAATCATGGTCGTGGTTGCTATAATCATGGTCGTGGTTGTTATGATCATAGTCGTGGTTATTATAATCATGGGCGTGGTTGTTTTAATCATGGTCGTGGTTGTCATAATCATAGTCGTGGTGGTTATAATCATGGTAGTGGTTGTTATAATAATGGTCGTGATTGTTATAATCATGGTTTTGGTTGCTATAATCATGGTCGTGGTTGTTATAATCATGGTCGTGGTTGTTATAATCATGGTCCTGCTATATATAATCATGGTCGTGATTGATATAATGATTGTAGTGGTTGTTATAATCATGGTCGTGGTTGCTATAATCATGGTCGTGGTTGTTATGATCATAGTTGTGGTTGTTATAATCATGGTCGTGGTTGTTATAATCATGGTCGTGGTTGTTATAATCATGGTCGTGGTTGTTATAATCATAGTCGTCGTTGTTATAATCATGGTCGTGGATGTTATAATAATAGTCGTGGTTGTTATAATCATGGTCTTGGTTATTATTATCATGGTAGTGGGTGTTATAATCATGGTCGTTGTTATGATTATGGTCGTGGTTGTTATAATCATGGTCGTGGTTGTTATAATCATAGTCGTGGTTGTTATACTCATGGTCGTGAGTGATATAATCATAGTCGTGCTTGTTATACTCATGGTCGTGGTTGTTATAATCATGGTCGTGGTTGTTATAATCATGGTCGTGGTTGTTATAATCATAGTCGTGGTTGTTATAATCATGGTCGTGGTTATTATAATCATGGTCGTGGTTGTTATAATCATGGTCGTGGTTATTATAATCATGGTCGTGGTTGCTATAATCATGGTCGTGGTTTTATTATCATAGTCGTGGTTATTATAATCATAGGCGTGGTTGTTTTAATCATGGTCGTGGTTGTTATAATCATAGTCGTGGTGGTTATAATCATGGTAGTGGTTGTTATAATAATGGTCGTGATTGTTATAATCATGGTTTTGGTTGCTATAATCATGGTCGTGGTTGTTATGATCATGGTCGTGGTTGTTATAATCATGTTCGTGGTTTTTATAATCATGGTCGTGGTTGTTATAATCTTGGTCGTGGTTGTTTTAATCGTGGTCGTGGTTGTTATAATCATGGTCGTGGTTGCTATAATCATGGTCGTGGTTGTTATTATCATGGTCGTGGTTGTTATAATCATGGTCGTGGTAATTATAATCATAGTCGTGTTTGTTATAATCATGGTCGTGGTGGTTATAATCATGGTCATGGTTATGATCATGGTCGTGGTTGTTATAATCATGGTCGTGGTCGTTATAATCATAGTCGTGGTTGTTATACTCATGGTCGTCGGTGATATAATCATAGACGTGCTTGTTATAATCATGGTCGTGCGTGTTATAATCATGGTCGTGCTTGTTATAATCATGGTCGTGCTTGTTATAATCATGGTCGTCCTTGTTATAATCATAGTCGTGCTTGTTATAATCACGGTAGTGGTTGTTATAATCATGGTCGTGGTTGCTATAATCATGGTCGTGGTTGTTCTAATCTTGGTCGTGGTTGTTATAATCATGGTCGTGGTTGTTATAATCATGGTCATGGGTGATATAATCATAGTCTTGGTTGTTATAATTATGGTCGTGCTTGTTATAATCATGGTCGTGGTTGTTATAATCATGGTCGTGCTGGATATAATCATGGTCGTGATTGATATAATCATTGCAGTGGTTGTTATAATCATGATCGTGGTTGCTAAAATCATGGTCGTGGTTGTTATGATCATAGTTGTGGTTGTTATAATCATGGGCGTGGTTGTTTTAATCATGGTCGTGGTTGTTATAATCATGGTCGTGGTTGTTATAATCATAGTCGTGGTTGTTATAATCATGGTCGTATATGTTATAATCATAGTCGTGGTTGTTATAATCATGGTCTTGTTGATTATTATCATGGTAGTGGGTGTTATAATCATGGTCGTGGTTATGATTATGGTCGTGGTTGTTATAATCATGGTCGTGGTTGTTATAATCATAGTCGTGGTTGTTATACTCATGGTCGTGAGTGATATAATCTTAGTCGTGCTTGTTATATTCATGGTCGTGGTTGTTATAATCATGGTCGTGGTTATTATAATCATGGTCGTGGTTGTTATAATCATGGTCGTGGTTATTATAATCAAGGTCGTGGTTGCTATAATCATGGTCGTGGTTGTTATGATCATAGTCGTGGTTAATATAATCATGGGCGTGGTTGTTATAATCATGGTCGTGGTTGTTATAATCATGGTCTTGGTGGTTATAATCATGGTAGTGGTTGTTATAATCATGGTCGTGGTTGTTATAATCATTGTCGTGTTGTTATAATCATGGTCGTGGTTGTTATAATCGTGGTCGTGGTTGTTATAATCATGGTCGTGGTTGCTATAATCATGGTCGTGGTTGTTATAATCATGGTTTTGGTTGTTAAAATCATGGTCGTGGTTGTAATGATCATGGTCGTGGTTGTTATAATCATGATCGTGGTTTTTTTAATCATGGTCGTGGTTGTTATAATCATGGTCTTGGTTGTTATAATCACGGTCGTGGTTGTTATAATCATGGTCGTGGTTGTTATAATCATGGTCGTGTTGTTATAATCATGACCGTGGTTGTTATAATCATGGTTGTGGTTGTTATAATCGTGGTCGTGGTTGTTATAATCATGGTCGTGGTTGCTATAATAATGGTCGTGGTTGTTATAATCATGGTCGTGGTTGTTATAATCATGGTCGTGGTTATTATAATCATAGTCGTGGTTGTTATAATCATGGTCGTGGTTGTTATAATCATGGTCATGGTTATGATCATGGTCGTGGTTGTTATAATCATGGTCGTGGTCGATATAATCCTAGTCGTGGTTGTTATACTCATGGTCGTGGGTGATGTAATCAAAGTCGTGCTTGTTATAATTATGGTCGTGCGTGTTATAATCATGGTCGTGCTTGTTACACTCATGGTAGTGCTTGTTATAATCATGGTCGTGCTTGTTATAATCATAGTCGTGGTTGTTATAATTATGGTCGTGGTTGTTATAATCATGGTCGTGGTTGTTATAATCATGGTCGTGGTTGTTATAATCATTGTCGTGGTTGTTATAATCATTGTTGTGGTTGTTTTAATCATGGTCGTGGTTGTAATAATCATGGTCGTGGTTGCTATAATCATTTTCGTGGTTGTTATGATCATAGTCGTGGTTGTTATAATCATGGGCGTGGTTGTTATAATCTTGGTCGTGCTTGTAATAATCATGGTCGTGGTTGTCATAATCATAGTCGTGGTTGTTATAATCATGGTCCTGGTGGATATAATCATGGTCGTAGTTGTTATAATTATGGTCCTGGTTATTATAATCATGGTCGTGGCTGCTATGATCATGGTCGTGGGTGTTATAATCATGGTCGCGGTTATAATCTTGGTCGTGGTTGTTATGATCATGGTCATGGTTTTTATAATCATAGTCGTGGTTGTTATACTCATGGTCGTGGGTGATATAATCATAGTCGTGCTTGTTATAATCATGGTCGTGCTTGTTATAATCATGGTCGTGGTAATGATCATGGTCGTGGTTGTTATTATCATGGTCGTGCTTGTTATAATCATGGTCTTGGTTGTTATAATCTTGGTCGTGGTTGTTATAATCATGTTCGTGGTTGTTATAATCATGGTCGTGGGTGATATAATCATAGTCGTGGTTGTTATAATTTTGGTCGTGCGTGTTATAATCATAGTCGTGGTTGTTATAATCATGGTTGGGGGATAGAATCATAGTTGTGGTCGTTGTAATTATGGTCGTGGTTGTTATAATCATGGTCGTGGTTGTTATAATCTTGGTCGTGGTTGTTATAATCATGGTCGTGGTTGTTATAATCATGGTCGTGCTTGTTATAATCATAGTCGTTTGTTGTTATAATCATGGTTGGGGGATATAATCATAGTCGTGGTTGTTGTAATTATGGTCGTGGTTGTTATAATCATGGTCGTGGTTATGACCATGGTCGTGGTTGTTATAATCATGGTCGTGGTTGTGATAATCATGGTCGTGGTTGTTATAATCATGGTCGTGGTTGCTATAATCATGGTCGTGGTTGTTATGATCATAGTCGTGGTTGGTAAAATCATGGGCGTGGTTATTATAATCATGGTCGTGGTTGTTATAATCTTGGTCTTGGTTGTTATAATTATGGTAGTGGTTGTTATGATCATGGTCGTGATTGTTATAATCATGGTCGTGGTTGTTATAATCATGGTCGTGGTTGTTATAATCATAGTCGTGGTTGTTATAGTCATGGTCGTGGTTATTATAGTCATGGTTGTGGTTGTTATAATCATGGTCGTGGTTATTATAATCATGGTCGTGGTTGCTAAAATCATGGTCGTGGTTGTCATGATCATAGTCGTGGTTGGTATAATCATGGGCGTGGTTATTATAATCATGGTCGTGGTTGTTATAATCATGGTCTTGGTTGTTATAATCATGTTCGTGGTTGTTATAATCATGGTCTTGATTGTTATAATCATGGTCTTGGTTGTTATAATCATGGTCGCGGTTGTTATAATCATGGTCGTGCTTGTTATAATCATGATCGTGGTTGTTATAATCATGGTCGTGGTTGATATAATCATGGTCGTGGTTGTTATAATCATGGTCATGGTTGTTATAATCATGGTCGTGGTTGTTATTATCATGGTCGTAGTTGTTATAATTATGGTCCTGGTTATTATAATCATGGTCCTGGTTGCTATGATCATGGTCGTGGTTGTTATAATCATGGTCGTGGTTATGATCATGGTCGTCGTTGTTATAATCATGGTCATGGTTTTTATAATCATAGTCGTGGTTCTTATTCTCATGGTCGTGGGTTTTAAAATCATTGTCGTGCTTGTTAAAATCATGGTCGTGCTTGTTATAATCATGGTCGTGCTTGTTATAATCATGGTCGTGGTTATGATCATGGTCATGGGTTTTATAATCATTGTCATGCTTGTTATAATCATGGTCGTGCTTGTTATAATCATGGTCATGCTTGTTATAATCATGGTCGTGCTAGATATAATCATGGTCGTGATTGATATAATCATTGTAGTGGTTGTTATAATCATGGTCGTGGTTGCTATAATCATGGTCGTGGTTGTTATAATCATGGTCGTGGTTGTTATAATCATAGTCGTGGTTGTTACAATCATGGTCCTGGTTGATATAATCATGGTCTTGGTGGTTATAATCATGGTAGTGGTTGTTATAATAATGGTCGTGATTGTTATAATCATGGTTTTGGTTGTTATAATCATGGTCGTGGTTGTTATGATCATGGTCGTGGTTGTTATAATCATGTTCGTGGTTTTCATAATCATGGTCGTGGTTGTTATAATCATGGTCTTAATTGTTATAATCACGGTCGTGGTTGTTATAATCATGGTCGTGGTTGTTATAATCATGGTCGTGTTGTTATAATCATGATCGTGGTTGTTATAATCATGGTCGTGGTTGTTTTAATCGTGGTCGTGGTTGTTATAATCATGGTCGTGGTTGCTATAATCATGGTCGTGGTTGTTATAATCATGGTCGTGGTTGTTATAATCATGGTCGTGGTTATTATGATCATAGTCGTGGTTGTTATAATCATGGTCGTGGTGGTTATAATCATGGTAATGGTTATAATCATGGTTGTGGTTGTTATAATCATGGTCGTGGTCGTTATAATCATAGTCGTGGTTGCTATACTCATGGTCGTCGGTGATATAATCATAGACGTGCGTGTTATAATCATGGTCGTGCGTGTTATAATCATGGTCGTGCTTGTTATAATCATGGTCGTGCTTGTTATAATCATGGTCGTCCTTGTTATAATCATAGTCGTGCTTGTTATAATCACGGTAGTGGTTGTTATAATCATGGTCGTGGTTGCTATAATCATGGTCGTGGTTGTTATAATCTTGGTCGTGGTTGTTATAATCATGGTCGTGGTTGTTATAATCATGGTCATGGGTGATATAATCATAGTCTTGGTTGTTATAATTATGGTCGTGCTTGTTATAATCATGGTCGTGGTTGTTATAATCATGGTCGTGCTGGATATAATCATGGTCGTGATTGATATAATCATTGTAGTGGTTGTTATAATCATGGTCGTGGTTGCTATAATCATGGTCGTGGTTGTTATGATCATAGTTGTGGTTGTTATAATCATGGGCGTGGTTGTTATAATCTTGTCGTGGTTGTTATAATCATGGTCGTGGTTGTTATAATCATAGTCGTGGTTGTTATAATCATGGTCGTGGATGTTATAATCATAGTCGTGGTTGTTATAATCATGGTCTTGTTGATTATTATCATGGTAGTGGGTGTTATAATCATGGTCGTGGTTATGATTATGGTCGTGGAAGTGATAATCATGGTCGTGGTTGTTATAATCATAGTTGTGGTTGTTATACTCATGGTCGTGAGTGATATAATCTTAGTCGTGCTTGTTATATTCATGGTCGTGGTTGTTATAATCATGGTCGTGGTTATAATAATCATGGTCGTGGTTGTTATAATCATGGTCGTGGTTATTATAATCAAGGTCGTGGTTGCTATAATCATGGTCGTGGTTATTATGATCATAGTCGTGGTTATTATAATCATGGGCGTGGTTGTTATAATCATGGTCGTGGTTGTTATAATCATGGTCTTGGTGGTTATAATCATGGTAGTGGTTGTTATAACAATGGTCGTGATTGTTATAATCATGGTTTTGGTTCTGATAATCATGGTCGTGGTTGTTATGATCATGGTCGTGGTTGTTATAATCATGATTGTGGTTTTTATAATCATGGTCGTGGTTGTTATAATCATGGTCTTGGTTGTTATAATCACGGTCGTGGTTGTTATAATCATGGTCGTGGTTGTTATAATCATGGTCGTGTTGTTATAATCATGGTCGTGGTTGTTATAATCGTGGTCGTGGTTGTTATAATCATGGTCGTGGTTGCTATAATCATGGTCGTGGTTGTTATAATCATGGTTTTGGTTGTTATAATCATGGTCGTGGTTGTTATGATCATGGTCGTGGTTGTTATAATCATGATCGTGGTTTTTATAATCATGGTCGTGGTTGTTATAATCATGGTTTTGGTTGTTATAATCACGGTCGTGGTTGTTATAATCATGGTCGTGGTTGTTATAATCATGGTCGTGTTGTTATAATCATGATCGTGGTTGTTATAATCATGGTCGTGGTTGTTATAATCGTGGTCGTGGTTGTTATAATCATGGTCGTGGTTGCTATAATCATGGTCGTGGTTGTTATAATCATGGTCGTGGTTGTTATAATCACGGTCGTGGTTGTTATAATCATGGTCGTGGTTGTTATAATCATGGTCGTGTTGTTATAATCATGGTCGTGGTTGTTATAATCGTGGTCGTGGTTGTTATAATCATGGTCGTGGTTGCTATAATCATGGTCGTGGTTGTTATAATCATGGTTTTGGTTGTTATAATCATGGTCGTGGTTGTTATGATCATGGTCGTGGTTGTTATAATCATGATCGTGGTTTTTATAATCATGGTCTTGGTTGTTATACTCACGGTCGTGGTTGTTATAATCATGGTCGTGGTTGTTATAATCATGGTCGTGTTGTTATAATCATGATCGTGGTTGTTATAATCATGGTCGTGGTTGTTATAATCGTGGTCGTGGTTGTTATAATCATGGTCGTGGTTGCTATAATCATGGTCGTGGTTGTTATAATCATGGTCTTGGTTGTTATAATCATGGTCATGGTTATGATCATGGCCGTGGTTGTTATAGTCATGGTCGTGGCCGATATAATCCTAGTCGTGGTTGTTATAATTATGGTCGTGCGTGTTATAATCATGGTCGTGCTTGTTATAATCATGGTAGTGCTTGTTATAATCATGGTCGTGCTTGTTATAATCATAGTCGTGGTTGTTATAATTTTTGTCGTGGTTGTTATAATCATGGTCGTGGTTGTTATAATCATGGTCGTGGTTGTTATAATCATTGTCGTGGTTGTTATAATCATTGTTGTGGTTGTTATAATCATGGTCGTGGTTGTAATAATCATGGTCGTGGTTGCTATAATCATGGTCGTGGTTGTCATAATCATAGTCGTGGTTGTTATAATCATGGTCCTGGTGGATATAATCATGGTCGTAGTTGTTATAATTATGGTCCTGGTTATTATAATCATGGTCGTGGCTGCTATGATCATGGTCGTGGTTGTTATAATCATGGTCGCGGTTATGATCTTGGTCGTGGTTGTTATGATCATGGTCGTGGTTGCTATAATCATGGTCGTGGTTGTTATAATCATAGTCGTGGTTGATATAATCATGGTCGTAGTTGTTATAATTATGGTCCAGGTTATTATAATCATGGTCGTGGCTGCTATGATCATGGTCGTGGGTGTTATAATCATGGTCGCGGTTATGATCTTGGTCGTGGTTGTTATGATCATGGTCATGATTTTTATAATCATAGTCATGGTTGTTATACTCATGGTCGTGGGTGATATAATCATAGTCGTTCTTGTTATAATCATGGTCGTGCTTGTTATAATCATGGTCGTGGTAATGATCATGGTCGTGGTTGTTATAATCATGGTCGTGCTTGTTATAATCATGGTCTTGGTTGTTATAATCTTGGTCGTGGTTGTTATAATCATGTTCGTGGTTGTTATAATCATGGTCGTGGGTGATATAATCATAGTCGTGGTTGTTATAATTATGGTCGTGCGTGTTATAATCATTGTCGTGGTTGTTATAATCATGGTTGGGGGATAGAATCATAGTTGTGGTCGTTGTAATTATGGTCGTGGTTGTTATAATCATGGTCGTGGTTGTTATAATCTTGGTCGTGGTTGTTATAATCATGGTCGTGGTTGCTATAATCATGGTCGTGCTCGTTATAATCATAGTCGTTTGTTGTTATAATCATGGTTGGGGGATATAATCATAGTCGTGGTTGTTGTAATTATGGTCGTGGTTGTTATAATCATGGTCGTGGTTATGACCATGGTCGTGGTTGTTATAATCATGGTCGTGGTTGTTATAATCATGGTCGTGGTTGCTATAATCATGGTCGTGGTTGCTATAATCATGGTCGTGGTTGTTATGATCATAGTCGTGGTTGGTAAAATCATGGGCGTGGTTATTATAATCATGGTCGTGGTTGTTATAATCATGGTCTTGGTTGTTATAATCATGGTAGTGGTTGTTATGATCATGGTCGTGATTGTTATAATCATGGTCGTGGTTGTTATAATCATGGTCGTGGTTGTTATAATCATAGTCGTGGTTGTTATAGTCATGGTCGTGGTTATTATAGTCATGGTTGTGGTTGCTATAATCATGGTCGTGGTTATTATAATCATGGTCGTGGTTGCTAAAATCATGGTCGTGGTTGTTATGTTCATAGTCGTGGTTGGTATAATCATGGGCGTGGTTATTATAATCATGGTCGTGGTTGTCATAATCATGGTCTTGGTTGTTATAATCATGGTAGTGGTTGTTATAATCATGGTCTTGGTTGATATAATCATGGTCGCTGTTGTTATAATCATGGTCGTGCTTGTTATAATCATGATCGTGGTTGTTATAATCATGGTCGTGGTTGTTATAATCATGGTCGTGGTTGTTATGATCATGGTCGTGGTTGTTATAATCATGGTCGTGGTTGTTATTATCATGTTCGTAGTTGTTATAATTATGGTTCTGGTTATTATAATCATGGTCCTGGTTGCTATGATCATGGTCGTGGTTGTTATAATCATGGTCGTGGTTATGATCATGGTCGTCGTTGTTATAATCATGGTCATGGTTTTTATAATCATAGTCGTGGTTTTTATTCTCATGGTCGTGGGTTTTAAAATCATTGTCGTGCTTGTTATAATCATGGTTCGTGCTTGTTATAATCATGGTCGTGCTTGTTATAATCATGGTCGTGGTTATGATCATGGTCGTGGTTGTTATAATCATGGTCGTGGTTGTTATAATCATGGTCGTGGTTGCTATAATCATGGTCTTGCTTGTTATAATCATGGTGATGGGTTTTATAATCATTGTCATGCTTGTTATAATCATGGTCGTGCTTGTTGTAATCATGGTCATGCTTGTTATAATCATGGTCGTGCTAGATATAATCATGGTCGTGATTGATATAATCATTGTAGTGGTTGTTATAATCATGGTCGTATTGTTATAATTATGGTCCTGGTTAATATAATCATGGTCGTGGCTGATATGATCATGGTCGTGTTTGTTATAATCATGGTCGCGGTTATGATCTTGGTCGTGGTTGTTATGATCATGGTCGTGGTTTTTATAATCATAGTCTTGGTTGTTATACTCATGGTCGTGTTTGATATAATCATAGTCGTGCTTGTTATAATCATAGTCGTGCTTGTTAAAATCATGGTCGTGGTAATGATCATGGTCGTGGTTGTTATAATCATGGTCGTGGTTGTTATAATCATGGTCGTGGTTGTTATAATCAGGGTAGTGGTTGTTATAATCATGGTCGTGGTTGCTATAATCATGGTCGTGGTTGTTAAAATCTTGGTCGTGGTTGTTATAATCATGGTCGTGGTTGTTATAATCATGGTCGTGGGTGATACAATCATAGTCTTGGTTGTTATAATTATGGTCGTGCTTGTTATAATCATGGTCGTGGTTGTTATAATCATGGTCGTGCTAGATATAATCATGGTCGTGATTGATATAATCATTGTGGTGGTTGTTATAATCATGGTCGTGGTTGCTATAATCATGGTGCTGGTTGTTATGATCATAGTTGTGGTTGTTATAATCATGGGCGTGGTTGTTATAATCATGGTCGTGGTTGTTATAATCATGGTCGTGGTTGTTATAATCATAGTCGTGGTTGTTATAATCATGGTCGTGGATGTTATAATAATAGTCGTGGTTGTTATAATCATGGTCTTGGTTATTATTATCATGGTAGTGGGTGTTATAATCATGGTCGTTGTTATGATTATGGTCGTGGTTGTTATAATCATGGTCGTGGTTGTTATAATTATAGTCGTGGTTGTTATACTGATGGTCGTGAGTGATCTAATCATAGTCGTGCTTGTTATACTCATGGTCGTGGTTGTTATAATCATGGTCGTGGTTGTTATAATCATGGTCGTAGTTGTTATAATCATAGTCGTGGTTGCTATAATCATGGTCGTGGTTATTATAATCATGGTCGTTGTTGTTATAATCATGGTCGTGGTTATTATAATCATGGTCGTGGTTGCGATAATCATGGTCGTGGTTGTTATGATCATAGTCGTGGTTATTATAATCATGGGCGTGGTTGTTTTAATCATGGTCGTGGTTGTTATAATCATGGTCTTGGTGGTTATAATCATGATAGTGGTTGTTATAATAATGGTCGTGATTGTTATAATCATGGTTTTGGTTGTTATAATCATGGTCGTGGTTGTTATGATCATGGTCGTGGTTGTTATAATCATGATCGTGGTTTTTACAATCATGGTCGTGGTTGTTATAATCATGGTCTTAGTTGTTATAATCACGGTCGTGGTTGTTATAATCATGGTCGTGGTTGCTATAATCATGGTCGTGTTGTTATAATCATGATCGTGGTTGTTATAATCATGGTCGTGGTTGTTTTAATCGTGGTCGTGGTTGTTATAATCATGGTCGTGGTTGTTATAGTCATGGTCGTGGTTGTTATAATCATGGTCGTGGTTATTATAATCATAGTCGTGGTTGTAATAATCATGGTCGTGGTGGTTATAATCATGGTCATGGTTATGATCATGGTCGTGGCTGTTATAATCATGGTCTTGGTGGTTATAATCATGATAGTGGTTGTTATAATAATGGTCGTGATTGTTATAATCATGGTTTTGGTTGTTATAATCATGTTCGTGGTTGTTATGATCATGGTCGTGGTTGTTATAATCATGATCGTGGTTTTTATAATCATGGTCGTGGTTGTTATAATCATGGTCTTAGTTGTTATAATCACGGTCGTGGTTGTTATAATCATGGTCGTGGTTGCTATAATCATGGTCGTGTTGTTATAATCATGATCGTGGTTGTTATAATCATGGTCGTGGTTGTTTTAATCGTGGTCGTGGTTGTTATAATCATGGTCGTGGTTGTTATAATCATGGTCGTGGTTGTTATAATCATGGTCGTGGTTATTATAATCATAGTCGTGGTTGTAATAATCATGGTCGTGGTGGTTATAATCATGGTCATGGTTATGATCATGGTCGTGGCTGTTATAATCATGGTCGTGGTCGTTATAATCATAGTCGTGGTTGTTATACTCATTGTCGTCGGTGATATAATCAAAGACGTGCTTGTTATAATCATGGTCGTGCTTGTTATAATCATGGTCGTCCTTGTTATAATCATAGTCGTGCTTGTTATAATCACGGTAGTGGTTGTTATAATCATGGTCGTGGTTGCTATAATCATGGTCGTGGTTGTTATAATCATAGTCGTGGTTGTTATAATCATGGTCGTGGATGTTATAATCATAGTCGTGGTTGTTATAATCATGGTCTTGTTGATTATTATCATGGTAGTGGGTGTTATAATCATGGTCGTGGTTATGATTATGGTCGTGGTTGTTATAATCGTGGTCGTGGTTGTTATAATCATAGTCGTGGTTGTTATACTCATGGTCGTGAGTGATATAATCTTAGTCGTGCTTGTTATATTCATGGTCGTGGTTGTTATAATCATGGTCGTGGTTATTATAATCATGGTCGTGGTTGTTATAATCATGGTCGTGGTTATTATAATCAAGGTCGTGGTTGCTATAATTATGGTCGTGGTTGTTATGATCATAGTCGTGGTTATTATAATCATGGGCGTGGTTGTTATAATCATGGTCGTGGTTGTTATAATCATGGTCTTGGTGGTTATAATCATGGTAGTGGTTGTTATAATAATGGTCGTGATTGTTATAATCATGGTTTTGGTTGTTATAATCATGGTCGTGGTTGTTATGATCATGGTCGTGGTTGTTATAATCATGATCGTGGTTTTTATAATCGTGGTCGTGGTTGTTATAATCATGGTCTTGGTTGTTATAATCACGGTCGTGGTTGTTATAATCATGGTCGTGGTTGTTATAATCATGGTCGTGTTGTTATAATCATGGTCGTGGTTGTTATAATCGTGGTCGTGGTTGTTATAATCATGGTCGTGCTTGCTATAATCATGGTCGTGGTTGCTATAATCATGGTTTTGGTTGTTATAATCATGGTCGTGGTTGTTTTATCATGGTCGTGGTTGTTATAATCATGATCGTGGTTTTTATAATCATGGTCGTGGTTGTTATAATCATGGTCTTGGTTGTTATAATCACGGTCGTGGTTGTTATAATCATGGTCGTGGTTGTTATAATCATGGTCGTGTTGTTATAATCATGATCGTGGTTGTTATAATCATGGTCGTGGTTGTTATAATCGTGGTCGTGGTTGTTATAATCATGGTCGTGGTTGCTATAATCATGGTCGTGGTTGTTATAATCATGGTCGTGGTTGTTATAATCATGGTCGTGGTTTTTATAATCATAGTCGTGGTTGTTATAATCATGGTCGTGGTTGTTATAATCATGGTCATGGTTATGATCATGGCCGTGGTTGTTATAATCATTGTCGTGGTCGATATAATCCTAGTCGTGGTTGTTTTACTCATGGTCGTGGGTGATATAATCATAGTCGTGCTTGTTACAATTATGGTCGTGCGTGTTATAATCATGGTCGTGCTTGTTATAATCATGGTAGTGCTTGTTATAATCATGGTCGTGCTTGTTATAATCAGAGTCGTGGTTGTTATAATTATGGTCGTGGTTGTTATAATCATGGTCGTGGTTGTTATAATCATGGTCGTGGTTGTTATAATCATTGTCGTGGTTGTTATAATCATTGTTGTGGTTGTTATAATCATGGTCGTGGTTGAAATAATCATGGTCGTGGTTGCTATAATCATTGTCGTGGTTGTTATGATCATAGTCGTGGTTGTTTTAATCATGGGCGTGGTTGTTATAATCTTGGTCGTGCTTTTTATAATCATGGTCGTGGTTGTCATAGTCATAGTCGTGGTTGTCATAATTATGGTCCTGGTTATTATAATCATGGTCGTGGCTGCTATGATCATGGTCGTGGTTGTTATAATCATGGTCGCGGTTATGATCTTGGTCGTGGTTGTTATGATCATGGTCGTGGTTGTTATAATCATGGTCGTGGTTGTTATAATCATTGTCGTGGTTGATATAATCATGGTCGTAGTTGTTATAATTATGGTCCTGGTTATTATAATCATGGTCGTGGCTGCTATGATCATGGTCGTGGGTGTTATAATCATGGTCGCGGTTATGATCTTGGTCGTGGTTGTTATGATCATGGTCATGGTTTTTATAATCATAGTCGTGGTTGTTATACTCATGGTCGTGGGTGATATAATCATAGTCTTGCTTGTTATAACCATGGTCGTGCTTGTTATAATCATGGTCGTTGTAATGATCATGGTCGTGGTTGTTATAATCATGGTCGTGCTTGTTATAATCGTGGTCTTGGTTGTTATAATCTTGGTCGTGGTTGTTATAATCATGTTCGTGGTTGTTATAATCATGGTCGTGGTTGTTATAATCATGGTCGTGCGTGTTATAATCATAGTCGTGGTTGTTATAATCATGGTTGGGGGATAGAATCATAGTTGTGGTCGTTGTAATTATGGTCGTGGTTGTTATAATCATGGTCGTGGTTGTTATAATCTTGGTCGTGGTTGTTATAATCATGGTCGTGGTTGTTATAATCATGGTCGTGCTTGTTATAATCATAGTCGTTTGTTGTTATAATCATGGTTGGGGGATATAATCATAGTCGTGGTTGTTGTAATTATGGTCGTGGTTGTTATAATCATGGTCGTGGTTATGACCATGGTCGTGGTTGTTATAATCATGGTCGTAGTTGTTATAATCATGGTCGTGGTTGTTATGATCATGGTCGTGGTTGCTATAATCATGGTCGTGGTTGTTATGATCATAGTCGTGGTTGGTAAAATCATGGGCGTGGTTATTATAATGGTCGTGGTTGTTATAATCATGGTCTTGGTTGTAATAATCATGGTAGTGGTTGTTATGATCATGGTCGTGGTTTTTATAATCATAGTCGTGGTTGTTATAGTCATGGTCGTGGTTATTATAGTCACGGTTGTGGTTGTTATAATCATGGTCGTGGTAATTATAATCATGGTCGTGGTTGTTATAATCATGGTCGTGGTTGTTATAATCATGGTCGTGGTTATTATAATCATAGTCGTGGTTGTAATAATCATGGTCGTGGTGGTTATAATCATGGTCATGGTTATGATCATGGTCGTGGCTGTTATAATCATGGTCGTGGTCGTTATAATCATAGTCGTGGTTGTTATACTCATTGTCGTCGGTGATATAATCAAAGACGTGCTTGTTATAATCATGGTCGTGCTTGTTATAATCATGGTCGTCCTTGTTATAATCATAGTCGTGCTTGTTATAATCACGGTAGTGGTTGTTATAATCATGGTCGTGGTTGCTATAATCATGGTCGTGGTTGTTATAATCATAGTCGTGGTTGTTATAATCATGGTCGTGGATGTTATAATCATAGTCGTGGTTGTTATAATCATGGTCTTGTTGATTATTATCATGGTAGTGGGTGTTATAATCATGGTCGTGGTTATGATTATGGTCGTGGTTGTTATAATCGTGGTCGTGGTTGTTATAATCATAGTCGTGGTTGTTATACTCATGGTCGTGAGTGATATAATCTTAGTCGTGCTTGTTATATTCATGGTCGTGGTTGTTATAATCATGGTCGTGGTTATTATAATCATGGTCGTGGTTGTTATAATCATGGTCGTGGTTATTATAATCAAGGTCGTGGTTGCTATAATTATGGTCGTGGTTGTTATGATCATAGTCGTGGTTATTATAATCATGGGCGTGGTTGTTATAATCATGGTCGTGGTTGTTATAATCATAGTCTTGGTGGTTATAATCATGGTAGTGGTTGTTATAATAATGGTCGTGATTGTTATAATCATGGTTTTGGTTGTTATAATCATGGTCGTGGTTGTTATGATCATGGTCGTGGTTGTTATAATCATGATCGTGGTTTTTATAATCGTGGTCGTGGTTGTTATAATCATGGTGTTGGTTGTTATAATCACGGTCGTGGTTGTTATAATCATGGTCGTGGTTGTTATAATCATGGTCGTGTTGTTATAATCATGGTCGTGGTTGTTATAATCGTGGTCGTGGTTGTTATAATCATGGTCGTGCTTGCTATAATCATGGTCGTGGTTGCTATAATCATGGTTTTGGTTGTTATAATCATGGTCGTGGTTGTTTTGATCATGGTCGTGGTTGTTATAATCATGATCGTGGTTTTTATAATCATGGTCGTGGTTGTTATAATCATGGTCTTGGTTGTTATAATCACGGTCGTGGTTGTTATAATCATGGTCGTGGTTGTTATAATCATGGTCGTGTTGTTATAATCATGATCGTGGTTGTTATAATCATGGTCGTGGTTGTTATAATCGTGGTCGTGGTTGTTATAATCATGGTCGTGGTTGCTATAATCATGGTCGTGGTTGTTATAATCATGGTCGTGGTTGTTATAATCATGGTCGTGGTTTTTATAATCATAGTCGTGGTTGTTATAATCATGGTCGTGGTTGTTATAATCATGGTCATGGTTATGATCATGGCCGTGGTTGTTATAATCATTGTCGTGGTCGATATAATCCTAGTCGTGGTTGTTTTACTCATGGTCGTGGGTGATATAATCATAGTCGTGCTTGTTACAATTATGGTCGTGCGTGTTATAATCATGGTCGTGCTTGTTATAATCATGGTAGTGCTTGTTATAATCATGGTCGTGCTTGTTATAATCAGAGTCGTGGTTGTTATAATTATGGTCGTGGTTGTTATAATCATGGTCGTGGTTGTTATAATCATGGTCGTGGTTGTTATAATCATTGTCGTGGTTGTTATAATCATTGTTGTGGTTGTTATAATCATGGTCGTGGTTGAAATAATCATGGTCGTGGTTGCTATAATCATTGTCGTGGTTGTTATGATCATAGTCGTGGTTGTTTTAATCATGGGCGTGGTTGTTATAATCTTGGTCGTGCTTGTTATAATCATGGTCGTGGTTGTCATAGTCATAGTCGTGGTTGTCATAATTTTGGTCCTGGTTATTATAATCATGGTCGTGGCTGCTATGATCATGGTCGTGGTTGTTATAATCATGGTCGCGGTTATGATCTTGGTCGTGGTTGTTATGATCATGGTCGTGGTTGTTATAATCATGGTCGTGGTTGTTATAATCATTGTCGTGGTTGATATAATCATGGTCGTAGTTGTTATAATTATGGTCCTGGTTATTATAATCATGGTCGTGGCTGCTATGATCATGGTCGTGGGTGTTATAATCATGGTCGCGGTTATGATCTTGGTCGTGGTTGTTATGATCATGGTCATGGTTTTTATAATCATAGTCGTGGTTGTTATACTCATGGTCGTGGGTGATATAATCATAGTCTTGCTTGTTATAATCATGGTCGTGCTTGTTATAATCATGGTCGTTGTAATGATCATGGTCGTGGTTGTTATAATCATGGTCGTGCTTGTTATAATCGTGGTCTTGGTTGTTATAATCTTGGTCGTGGTTGTTATAATCATGTTCGTGGTTGTTATAATCATGGTCGTGGTTGTTATAATCATGGTCGTGCGTGTTATAATCATAGTCGTGGTTGTTATAATCATGGTTGGGGGATAGAATCATAGTTGTGGTCGTTGTAATTATGGTCGTGGTTGTTATAATCATGGTCGTGGTTGTTATAATCTTGGTCGTGGTTGTTATAATCATGGTCGTGGTTGTTATAATCATGGTCGTGCTTGTTATAATCATAGTCGTTTGTTGTTATAATCATGGTTGGGGGATATAATCATAGTCGTGGTTGTTGTAATTATGGTCGTGGTTGTTATAATCATGGTCGTGGTTATGACCATGGTCGTGGTTGTTATAATCATGGTCGTAGTTGTTATAATCATGGTCGTGGTTGTTATGATCATGGTCGTGGTTGCTATAATCATGGTCGTGGTTGTTATGATCATAGTCGTGGTTGGTAAAATCATGGGCGTGGTTATTATAATGGTCGTGGTTGTTATAATCATGGTCTTGGTTGTAATAATCATGGTAGTGGTTGTTATGATCATGGTCGTGGTTTTTATAATCATAGTCGTGGTTGTTATAGTCATGGTCGTGGTTATTATAGTCACGGTTGTGGTTGTTATAATCATGGTCGTGGTTATTATAATCATGGTCGTGGTTGCTAAAATCATGGTCGTGGTTGTTATGATCATAGTCGTGGTTGGTATAATCATGTGCGTGGTTATTATAATCATGGTCGTGGTTGTTATAATCATGGTCTTGGTTGTTATAATCATGGTAGTGGTTGTTATAATCATGGTCGTGATTGTTATAATCATGGTCTTGGTTGTTATAATCATGGTCGCGGTTGTTATAATCATGGTCGTGCTTGTTATAATCATGATCGTGGTTGTTATAATCATGGTCGTGGTTGTTATAATCATGGTCGTGGTTGTTATAATCATGGTCGTGGTTGTTATAATCATGGTCGTGGTTGTTATTATCATGGTCGTAGTTGTTATAATTATGGTCCTGGTTATTATAATCATGGTCCTGGTTGCTATGATCATGGTCGTGGTTGTCATAATCATGGTCGTGGTTATGATCATGGTCGTCGTTGTTATAATCATGGTCATGGTTTTTCTAATCATAGTCGTGGTTCTTATTCTCATGGTCGTTGGTTTTAAAATCATTGTCGTGCTTGTTATAATCATGGTCGTGCTTGTTATAAACATGGTCGTGCTTGTTATAATCATGGTCGTGGTTATGATCATGGTCGTGGTTGTTATAATCATGGTCGTGGTTGTTATAATCATGGTCGTGGTTGCTATAATCATGGTCTTGCTTGTTATAATCATGGTCATGGGTTTTATAATCATTGTCATGCTTGTTATAATCATGGTCGTGCTTGTTATAATCATGGTCATGCTTGTTATAATCATGGTCGTGGTTGCTATGATTATGGTCGTGGTTGTTATAATCTTGGTCGTGGTTGTTATAATCATGGTCATGGTTTTTATAATCATAGTCGTTGTTCTTTTTCTCATTGTCGTGGGTTTTATAATCATTGTCGTGCTTGTTATAATCATGGTCGTGCTTGTTATAATCACGGTCATGCTTGTTATAATCATGGTCGTGGTAATGATCATGGTCGTGGTTGTTATAATCATGGTCGTGGTTGCTATAATCATGGTCTTGCTTGTTATAATCATGGTTGTGGTTGTTTTAATGTTGGTCGTGGTTGTTATAATCATGGTCTTGGTTGTTATAATCATGGTCGTGGTTGCTATGATCATGGTCGTGGTTGTTATAATCATGGTCGTGGTTATGATCATGGTCGTGGTTGTTATAATCATGGCCGTGGTTGCTATAATCATAGTCGTGGTTGTTATAATCATGGTCGTGGTTGTTATAATTGATGGTTAACAAGTGTTCCCTGATAGAATGCAGTTATGGGTAGGGAAATACCGGGTAACAATGAAGTCCGTTTATTAAGGGATAGGAGAAATACAAGTGGTGACTAGCGTGTGCCATGCACGGCTCACACAGTCAGACTGAGACTACCTTGCCATATGGCAGCCTCCGGGCAATGTTTCCACATAACACGTGCAGTGTTGCCACGTAATTATATATATAAATGCTACTCGGCACAGTAGCTTATTTATAAGGTTGCTACTCGGCACAGTAGCTTAGATGCATAACCTACATCTCCCTCCCCCCTCACGCTCATAGTCTTTGTCTTGAGCGGACTTCTTAGTCCTAAGTCGCTTCGAGCGTCGAGGTGCACTGTGGGGCGGATCCTCGTGAGGTGTAGGTGACTCGTCCTCGCTCAGGGGGCCAGCAGCAGGGGGGTGGGACTGGCCGGAGAAAACGGCGGTTCCTCCACCAGACACGGCCGCTCGGCATCCTGACCTTGTAGTCCCGCGACCGGCCGACGCCCATCACTATGCCCACCTTGTCCGAACGTGTCGTCCACGGGTCCTGGACGCGGACAAGGGCACCAATCTCCAGTGGCTGAAGAGGGCCGGCACGGTCGTCATACCGAGCCTTGGCGTCCTGGGCACGTGAAGCGGCACGGCGGTCGCAGCTCTCGGCTCTGGTCTGCCACTCCTTCGCCAAGGCCTTGGCGTGTGCAGGAACGCAAGAACGGAGAGGATGACCATACAGGATCTGGGCAGGGGAGCGTCCTGTGTGGGTGGGAGTATTACGTAACTCCAGGAGTCCTTTGTCAAACGCCTCACAGTCTATGTTGCCTGAAGGGGCCACCTTGAGGATGAGGTGCTTGACTGTCTTGACCGCAGCCTCAGCATGGCCGTTTGACTGTGGGTAGTGGGGTGTTGACACGATGTGGCGGACTCCCCAACGCTCCAGGAATCCTGTGAAGTCCCAGCTGGTGAACTGTGGCCCACCGTCCGTCCGCAGACGTACGGGGACGCCCAGGTCACGAAAGAGGTGCCGGAAGTGGCGAATGGTGGCCGCGGACGTCGTGTCCGAGCCACAGATTACCACCACAGGCCAGCCAGAGAGTCGGTCGGCGACAACTAGGAAATGTTTTCCAGCTGTGCTGAAGAAATCAGCCGACACGGACTCGAAGGGCCTGGTGGGTTCGTCGTCGCACAAGAGGGGCTCCTGTTGTTGACTGGGCTGCATGATCTGGCACCGCTCACAGGCATGGACCGTATTGACGATATCCGCGTCAATGCCGGGCCAGTACACAGCCTGCCTTGCGCGGCGCTTGGTGGTCTCTGCTCCACGATGGCTGTCGTGTAAGCGGGCCAGAACGCGACGACGGAGAGCTGCAGGGACGACCACACGGGCACCGTACAGGACGAGGTCCCCATCTGCGTAGAGGTCCTCAGGTATCTTCCAATACGGGCGTAGGGCGTTGTGGAGGTCAAAACGGTCGCGAGGGAACCCAGTCCTCACACTCTCCAAGAGCTGAGCGTAGGAGGGGTCGTCGCGTGCGGCGGTCTGTAGTTCCTCAAGGGCCAGATCGCTGTCGGGTTGCGACACTGAGGCCTGGGTGCTGGCGAGGGACTGTACGGCCTGCAAGGTGACGATGTTGCTGACGGAGAAACCGGCCTCGGTGCTGAGCATCTCGTCTTCAGGTGTAGGGCGGCTGACTGGGGAGCGGGAGAGGGCATCCGGGATGCACAACTCCTTACCTGCGCGCCAAGCCGCGGTGAAGACGAAGGCCAAAATCTTCTCCTTCAGGCGCTGGAGGCGGGGATTCTCGATGGCCTCCAGCGAATAGTGATTAAGAATGGGGACCAAGGGCCTGTGGTCTGTGATGAGGTCGAAGTGCTGTAGGCCAATCAAGTAAAATTTGCACTTTGATAAGGCCCATACCACTGCCAGCAGCTCCAGCTCGATGGTAGCGTAGCGAGACTCAGCATCGGTGAGGAAGCGAGAGCCACACTGTACGAGCCGGTACTTTCCTCCACCGTGATCCTGGAGAAGGGCGTAACCAACCCCGTACAGGCGCGAGGCGTCTGTCTGGAGGACGGTGGGGAGTGCTGGGTCGAAAGTAGCGAGGATAGGTGGACTTGACAGGGCCTCCTTCACCTTTTGAAAGGCGAGGTCGTGGTCAGGGGTCCACGTGAAAGTCCTCTTGGGGCTCATCAGGGGGCGGAGAGGCCAGGCAGCGGCGGAGACGTCAGGAGAAAATTCTGCCAGCTGGTTCACCAGGCCCATGAAAGACCTGAGATCCGTAAGGTTGGCAGGTTTTGCAAAGTCCGCTATGGCGCGAACTTTCTCCGGGTCTGCAGCAATGCCATCCCTTGACAGTCGGTAGCCGCAGAAAGACACTGCAGGTGCGGCCAAGACGAACTTCTCGGCATTCAGAGTGATGGCGTGCGTCCTACACCTGGTCAGTACCTCGTCGATGCGGCGAAGATGCGTCAGGTAGTCCTCATCGTAGAGGAGGACGTCATCCACTACCTTCATGCAGTTGGTCACGCCTTGAAGTGCCATGTCACCACGGAGACAGAAGGCGTCCCCCGTAGCAGAGAATCCCATAGGGCCACGGCAGTAGCGGAAGCGTCCGTAAGGCGTGATGAAAGTGGTCAGTGGCTGATCCTCCTTCTTCATTGGGATCTGCCAGTAACCACAGAGGGCGTCCATCGTCGAGAAGTGCCGTACTTTCTGATCCACACTCCGTATAGCTGCAAAAGGTGTGGGTGAAGGGTGGGCGGGACGGGACACCTGGGTGTTAAGCTTAGACAAGTCGGTAGTAATCCGCACTCCACCGTTAGTCTTAGCCACAGCGACTAGAGGGTGGCACCAAGGGGATGGGTCGTCACCAAAGGGTACGATGACACCCTGGGCCACCATGGAATCCAGTTCCTTCTTGACTGAATCCCTGGAGGCGAGAGGAATCAACCGGGGAGTGTGTATGGCAAACGGCTGTGCATCTTCCCGCAGGTGTATCCTCATAGGCGGACCCGCCATAGCCTTCAGTGGCGCGGTCCGTAGGGCCTCCTTCGTCACCAGCACATCCGAGTACTCCATCTGGAAGTAGGCCCTTGCGGGTGAAGGAGACGTCTCGCTGTGAAGAGGAAGCAGCCGTGACTTGGGTGGAGGCGGGGCGGGAGTGGACGCGGGTTCTGGGCCGCTCCGTGCGGCAGCGCCAGGCGCGTCGCTCGTTGATTCTCGCACCCTACTGGTGGTGTACCGAGCAGCTGGGATCTGCTCGGGAAAGTCTCTGGGCACCACGCCTAACTCCTTGCAGTGCTCCCACGACAACAAGGGTGTAGCGAGAGTAGGCTGCACGTCGATCCATCCGTGACACGACCTGTCGCCGTAGGTGATCTCGGCTTGAAAGGAGCCCACAGTGTCCGGCATCTGGGAACCGTCCGCATTGTAGTACTGCAGCTGAGGCGGTGGTCCCAGGCCGCGTTTGGTGAGGCCTAGTTTCTGGAGGTGCTTCAACCCAATCACCGTAGTATCGGCGCCGGTGTCCGGTATCACCTCGATGTGACCCGACACATCAGCGTGTGTGACTGAGACGCGGATAGTAGGGGAAGGAGTAGCCCTGGGGCGTGAGGTCGATTCCACCCTCCTGATGTGACTCCGCTGCTGCTTGGGGCTGCGTGGGCCATCTGGAGGGGGCTGCGTGCGAACCACCCCGAGGGAAGTGCGCTGCTTTCCTCCTCGTCTCGGGCTTTTGGGCTTGGGTTGGCGGCAGCACTTGTCGTAGTATCCATAGCGACCACAGGCCTGACACTTGCGGCCTCGTGCAGGGCACCTATCTGTGTTAGACCTGTGGCCCTTACGGTCACATCCATGACACAGTGCGTCGGCGGCCGGGCAAGTCTTGGGGCCGTGCTGCTTTCCACAGCTGCCACAGGAAGCACTAGGCGGAGGCGTGGAAGAACGTGTGGCAGCCTTCGCGTTGTTGGCCGCCTTCTTACCCTTCTTGTACTGAGAGATTGCTCTCACAGCAGGAGGGGCCCGTAAGGCAGAGGTGGCGGACTTGGTGGCCTCGTATGACCGACATTCAGTCACTACCACCTGGACTGTGGAGGAAGCGTCCAGGGGGATGAGTCGCTGCACCAACTCTTCGTGCCTGACACCTGTCAAGATCCCGTGCTTGATCCAGGCTTCCTCACATTCCCGGCTGTGCGCCTTGCAGACGTCGATCTCCTCTGACAAACTCTTCAAGGGTACAAAAAAGTCGTCAAAGGATTCGTTCTCCGCCTGCTTGCAGCTAGTGAAGGCGCTGCGACGCAAAGCCTCGTTATTCCGACCCTTAACATGCTCCTGTAAAAGGTCGAGCACATCCGTCACTGAAGAGGTAGAATCGGGAGGCGCTTGCAACGTGTGCTCCAAAACTCTCTGGGTCTCCAGCGACAAGCACATCCGCAGTTGGATGAGCTGTTTGTTTGGAGGCATGCTGTCAAGGTCCACAATCGTGGAGTAATCTGTCCAACGCCGCCTCCACTCACGAAAAAGCTGAAACGTGACGTCTGGTGAGAGGGCGGGTGGGGGTTGAACAGATGCCTTGGGAACTGTTTGTTTGGAGGCAAGAGTACCTGGAGGACGCTGGTGTGGTGGAGGAGGGAGTGAGGGAGGGTGGGTTAGCGCCAGGGTCGCCAATAGTGCATCAAAACGCGACTTTTCCTCCTCTCTTCGTATCTCCTCCCTCTGAAATTCCATCTCTCTACGTTGCTCATCCCGGTCGTCCATCCACCTCAGAATTGTGGCAATGTCCGTCGCTGGAGGTGGAGGATAAGAGTCTGTGCCCTGTGGAGGGGAAGGTGGTGGGGAGTCGTGTCTCCCATCTTGACGTTGTCCCTTCTTACCGCCCATCTTTATGTGTGTGCGGACTGCACTGTTTAGTGTATAAAGTGGCTCCTCAACAGCTCGAACCACATATATATGACATAAACAGCGCAGAAATAACGCAGAGTCCACTGTTCTGTCCGTGAGTGAGTGCGTGCGTGCGTGTGTCTGAGACAGCAGATGCACTTCGTGGTGGCCTTAATGCCGGTGGCTAGAGACGCGGCGGGGGGGGGGGGGGGTTAGACAGTCAGTGTCTTCCCTGATGTCACACAAGAAGGGTGTACGCCTGCGTGCTCCGTGGGTACCACAAAAAACAGGCCAATGCTCGACTCTCAGCTCTAGACACACTCTAATACACTGACACTAACACTGCCACCGTCACTAAAGAGCACTGTGACGGCCCAACACTGCACATCGCGGCGAAACACAGGGCAACACAACACAACACACTATGAGTCGACGCCCATCACCGGCAGACGTAACTGTCTCGGCATTGTTTACACAATTGTAAGTCCACAGATCCTAGTCACTGCGCCATGATGGTTACAAGTGTTCCCTGAAGAATGCAGTGATGTGTAGGGAAACACCGGGTAACATTGAAGTCCGTTTATTAAGGGATAGGAGAAATACAAGTGATAACTAGCGTGTGCCATGCACGGCTCACACAGTCAGACTGAGACTGCCTTGCCATATGGCAGCCTCTGGGCAATGTTGCCACATAACATGTGCAGTGTTGCCACGAAATTATATATATAAATGCTACTCGGCAAAGTAGCTTATTTACAAGGTTGCTACTCGGCACAGTAGCTTAGATGCATAACCTACAATAATCATGGTCGTGGTTGTTATAATCATGGTCGTGGTTGCTATAATAATAGTCGTGGTTGTTATAATCATGGTCGTGGTTTTTATAATCATGGTCGTGGTTGTTATAATAATGGTCTTGGTTATTATAATCATGGTAGTGCTTGTTATAATCATGGTCGTGGTTATGATCATGGTCGTGGTTGTTATACTCATGGTCGTGAGTGATATAATCATAGTCGTGCTTGTTATAATCATGATCGTGGTTGTTATAATCATGGTCGTGGTTGCTATGATCATGGTCGTGGTTGTTATAATCATGGTCGTGGTTATGATCATGGTCGTGGTTGTTATAATCATGGTCGTGGTTTTTATAATCATAGTCGTGGTTGTTATACTCATGGTCGTGGCTGATATAATCATTGTCATGCTTGTTATAATCATGGTCGTGCTTGTTATAATCATGGTCGTGGTAATGATCATGGTCGTGGTTGTTATACTCATGGTCGTGAGTGATATAATCATAGTCGTGCTTGTTATAATCATGATCGTGGTTGTTATAATCATGGTCGTGGTTGCTATGATCATGGTCATGGTTGTCATAATCATGGTCGTGGTTGTTATAATCATGGTCGTGGTTATTATAATCATGGTCTTGGTTGTTATAATCATGGACGTGGTTGTTATAATCTTGGTCGTGGTTGTTATAATCATGGTCTTGGGTATTATAATCATGGTCGTGGTTGCTATGATCATGATCTTGGTTGTTATAATCATGGTCGTGGTTATGATCATGGTCGTGGTTGTTATAATCATGGTCGTGGTTGCTATAATCTTGGTCGTGGTTGTTATGATCATAGTCGTGGTTGTTATAATCATAGGCGTGGTTGTTATAATCATGGTCGTGGTTGTTATAATCATGGTAATGGTTGTTATAATCATAGTCGTGGTTGTTATAATCATGTTCGTGGTTGTTATAATTATGGTCGTGGTTGTTATAATCATGGTCTTGGTTATTATAATCATAATAGTGGTTGTTATAATCATGGTCGTAGTAATGATCATGGTCGTGGTTGTTATAATCATGGTCGTGGGTGATATAATCATAGTCGTCCTTGTTATAATCATGGTCGTGCTTGATATAATCATGGTCGTGGTTGTTGTTATCATGGTCGTGGTAATGATCATGGTCGCGGTTGTTATAATCCTGGTCGTGGTTGTTATAATCATGGTCGTGGTTGCTATAATCATGGTCGTGGTTGTTATGATCATAGTCGTGGTTGTTATAATCATGGACGTGGTTGTTATAATCATGGTCGTGGTTGTTATAATCATGGTCGTGAATGTTATAATCACGGTCGTGGTTGTTATATTCATGGTCGTGGTTGTTATAATCATGGTCGTAGTTTTTATAATCATGGTCCTGGTTATTATAATCATGGTCGTGGTTGCTATGATCAGGGTCGTGGTTGTCATAATCATGGTCGTGGTCATGATCGTAGTCGTGGTTGTTATAATCATAGTCGTGGTTGTTATACTCATGGTCGTAGGTGATATAATCATAGTCGTTCTTGTTATAATCATGGTCGTGCTTGTTATAATCATGGTCGTGGTTGTCATAATCATGGTCGTGGTAATGATCATGGTCGTGGTTGTTATAATCATGGTCGTGGTTGTTATAATCATGGTCTTGGTTGTTATAATCATGGTCGTGGTTGTTATAATTATGGTCGTGGTAGTTATAATAATGGTCGTGGTTGTTATACTCATAGTCGTGGTTGTTATAATCATGGTCGTGGTTATTATAATCATGGTCGTGGTTGTTATAATCATGGTCGTGGTTGTTATAATCATGGTCGTAGTTATAATAATCATGGTAGTGGTTGTTATAATCATGGTCCTGGTTGATATAATCATGGTTGTAGTTGTTATAATTATGGTCCTGGTTATTATAATCATGGTCATGGTTGTTATAATCATGGTTGTGGTTGTTATAATCATGGTCGTGGTTATGATCATGGTCGTGGTTGCTATGATCATGGTTGTGGTTGTTATAATCATGGTCGTGGTTATGATCATAGTCGTGGTTGTTATAATCATGGTTGTGGTTTTTATAATCATAGTCGTGGTTGTTATAATCATAGTCGTGCTTGTTATAATCATGGACCTCGTTGTTATAATCATGGTCGTGGTAATGATCATGGTCGTGGTTGTTATAATCTTGGTCGTGGTTGTTATAATCATGGTCGTGGTTATGATCATAGTCGTGGTTGTTATAATCATGGTCGTGGTTGTTATAATCTTGGTCGTGGTTGTTGTAATCATGTTCGTGGTTGTTATAATCATTGTCGTGAGTGATATAATCATAGTCGTGGTTATTATAATAACGGTCGTGCTTGTTATAATTAGAGATGTTCGGGGTACTTGGTTCTAACTACAGGAGCGAACATAAACACCTGTAGAGTTCTGTAGGTTCTTATTAACGGAAATATACAGGGCTGCGCTTACAAGCGCAGGTAGTCCTTACACTCCTAAAGGGTCAACTGACCTCACTGTGACCTCTCGGGCGACATGTGGTAAGTGGTATACTAACAGCTTCCAGATGTCGCCAGCGCATTTATTGAAGCTTGTGGTGACATGAAACAGGGGCATTGCCACACGCAACTGACTAGAGAAATAATGTTTATATATAGAGTACATACATGGTATACATACAACATACATAATATACATACAATAATCATGGTCGTGGTTGTTATAATCATGGTCATGGTTGTTATAATCATAGTCCTTGTTGTTATAATCTTTTTCGTGGTTGTTATAATCATAGTCGTTGTTGTTATAATCATGGTTGGGTGATATAATCATAGTCTTGGTTGTTATAATTATGGTCGTGGTTGTTGTAATCATTGTCGTGGTTGTTATAATCATGGTCGTTGTTGCTATAATCATATGTCGTAGTTATTATAATCATGGTAGTGGTTGTCGTAATCATGGTCCTGGTTGTTATAATCATGGTCGTAGTTGTTATAATTATGGTCCCGGTAATTATAATCATGGTCGTGGTTGCTATGATCATGGTCGTGGTTGTTATAATCATGGTCGTGGTTGTTATAATCATAGTCACGGTTGTTATACTCATGGTCGTGGGTGATATAATCGTAGTCGTGCTTGTTATAATCATGGTCGTGCTTTTTATAATCATGGTCGTGCTTGTTATAATCATGGTCGTGCTTGATATAATCATGGTCGTGATTGTTATAATCATGGTCGTGGTTGTTATAATCATGGTCGTGGTTATGATCATAGTCGTAGTTGTTATAATCATGGTCGTGGTTGTTATAATCATGGTCTTGGTTAATATAAACATGGTCGAGAGTGATATAATCATAGTCGTGGTTGTTATAATCATGATCATGCTTGTTATAGTCATGGTCGTGGTTGTTATAATAATGGTCGTGGTTGTTATAATCATGGTCGTGGTTGTTGTAATCATGGTCGTGGTTGTTATAATCACGGTCCTAGTTATTATAATCATGGTAGTGGTTGTTATATTCATGGTCCTGGTTGCTGTAATCATGGTCGTAGTTATTATAATTATGGTCCTGGTTATTATAATCATGGTCGTGGTTGCTATGATCATGGTCGTGGTTGTTATAATCATGGTCGTGCTTATGATCATGGTCGTGGTTGTTATATTCATGGTCGTGGTTGTAATAATCATAGTCGTGTTTGTTATACTCATGGTCGTGGGTGATATAATGATAGTCGTGCTTGTTATAATCATGGTCGTGCTTGTTATAATCATGGTCGTGCTTGTTATAATCATGGACGTGGTTGTTATAATCATGGTCGTGGTTATGATCATAGTCGTGGTTGTTATAATCATGGTCGTGGTTGTTATAATCATGGTCTTGGTTGTTATAATCATGTTCGTGGTTGCTATAATCATCGTCGTGGGTGATATACTCATAGTCGTCGTTGTTATGATCATGGTCGTGCTTGTTATAATCATGGTCGTGGTTCTTATAATCATGGTCCTGGTTGTTATAATGATGGTCGTGCTTGTTATAATCATAGTCGTGGTTGTTATAATCATGGTTGAGTGATATAATCATAGTCGTGGTTGTTATAATCATCGTCGTGCTTGTTATATTCATGGTCCTGGTTGTTATAATCATGGTCGTGCTTGTTATATTCATAGTCGTGGTTGTTATACTCATTGTTGGGTGATAAAATCATAGTCGTGGTTGTTATAATTATGGTCGTGGTTGTTATAATCATGGTCCTGGTTGTTATAATCATGGGCGTGGTTGTCATAATCATGGTCCTGGTTGTTATAATCATGGTCGTGATTGGTATATTCATGGTCGTGGTTGCTATAATCATGGTCGCAGTTGTTATGATCATAGTCATGGTTGTTATAATCATGGGCCTGGTTGTTATAATCATGGTCGTGGCTGTTAAAATCATGGTCGTGGTTGTTATAATCATGGTCGTGGTTGTTATAATCATGGTCGTGGTTGTTATAATCATGGTCGTGGTTTTTATAATCATGGTCGTGGTTGTTATAATCATGGTCGTAGTTATTATAATCATGGTAGTGGTTGTTATAATCCTGGTCCTCGTTGTTAAAATCATGGTCGTAGTTGTTATAATTATGGTCCTGGTTATTATAATCATGGTCTTGTTTGTTTTAATCATGGTCGTGGTTGTTCTAAACATGGTCGTGGTTGTTATAATCATGGTCGTGGTCGCTATAATCATGTTCGTGGTTCTTATAACCATGGTTGTGGTTGTTATAATCATGGTCGTGGTTGCTATGATCATGGTCATGGTTGTTATAATCAGGGTCGTGGTTATGATCATAGTCTGTGTTGTTATAATCATGGTCGTGCTTGTTATAATCATAGTCGTGGTTGTTGTACTCATGGTCGTGGGTGATATAATCATAGTCGCACTTGTTATAATCATGGTCGTGCTTGTTATAATCATGGTCGTGCTTGTTATAATCATGGTCGTGTTTGTTATAATCATGGTCGTGGTAATGATCATAGTCGTCGTTGTTATAATCATGGTCGTGGTTGTTATAATCATGATTGTTGTTGTTATAATCATGGTCGTGGTTATGATCATAGTCGAGGTTGTTATAATCATGGTCGTGGTTGTTATAAGCATGGTCTTGGTTGTTATAATCATGGTCGTGGTTGTTATAATCATGCTCGTGGGTGATATAATCATAGTCGTGGTTGTTATAATTATGGTCGTGGTTGTTATAATCATGGTCGTGGATGTTATAATCATGATCGTGGTTTTTATTATCTTGGTCGTGGTTGTTATAATCATGGTCGTCGTTGTTATAATCATGGTCGTGGTTGTTATGATCATGGTCATGGTTGTTATGATCATGGTCGTGCTTGTTATAATCATAGTCGTGGTTGTTATAATCATGGTCGTGGTTGTTATAATCATGGTCGTGGTTATTATGATCATAGTCGTCGTTGTTATAATCATGGTCGTGGTTGTTATAATCATGATTGTGGTTGTTATAATCATGGTCGTGGTTGTTATAATCATGATTGTGGTTGTTATAATCATGGTCGTGATTATGATCGTAGTCGTGGTTGTTATAATCATGGTCGTGGTTGTTATAAGCATGGTCTTGGTTGTTATAATCATGGTCGTGATTATGATCATAGTCGTGGTTGTTATAAGCATGGTCTTGGTTGTTATAATCATGGTCGTGGTTGTTACACTCATGTTCGTGGTTGTTATAATGATGCTCGTGGGTGATATAATCATAGTCGTGGTTGTTATAATTATGGTCGTGGTTGTTTTAATCATGGTCGTGGATGTTATAATCATGATCGTGGTTTATATAATCATGGTCGTGGTTGTTATAATCATGGTCGTGGTTGTTATATTCATGGTCGTGGTTATTATGATCATAGTCGTCGTTGTTATAATCATGGTCGTGGTTGTTATAATCATGATTGTGGTTGTTATAATCATGGTCGTGGTTGTTATAATCATGATTGTGGTTGTTATAATCATGGTCGTGATTATGATCATAGTCGTGGTTGTTATAATCATGGTCGTGGTTGTTATAATCATGGTCTTGTTTGTTATAATCATGGTCGTGGTTGTTATAATCATGGTCGTGGTTGTTATAATTATGGTCGTGATTGTTATAATCATGGTCGTGGTTGTTATAATCATGGTTGTGGTTGTTATAATCATGGTCGTGGTTGCTATGATCATGGTCATGGTTGTTATAATCAGGGTTATGGTTATGATCATGGCCGAGGTTGTTATAATCATGGTCGTGGTTGTTATAATCATAGTCGTGGTTGTTATACTCATGGTCGTGGGTGATATAATCATAGTCGTGCTTGTTATAATCATGGTCGTGCTTGTTATAATCATTGTCGTGCTTGTTATAATCATGGTCGTGGTTGTTATAATCATGGTCGTGGTAATGATCATAGTCGTCGTTGTTATAATCATGGTCGTGGTTGTTATAATCATGATCGTGGTTGTTACAATCATGGTAGTGATTATGATCATAGTCGTGGTTGTTATAATCATGGTCGTGGTTGTTATAAGCATGGTCTTGGTTGTTATAATCATGGTCGTGGTTGTTATAATCTTGGTCGTGGTTGTTACACTCATGTTCGTGGTTGTTATAATCATGCTCGTGGGTGATATAATCATAGTCGTGGTTGTTATAATTATGGTCGTGGTTGTTATAATCATGGTCGTGGTTGTTATAATCATGATCGTGGTTGTTATAATCATGGCCCTTGTTGTTATAATCATGGTTGTGGTTGTTATAATCATGGTCGTGGTTGTTATAGTCATGGTCGTGGTTGTTATAATCATGGTCGTGGTTGTTATAATCATAGTCGTAGTTGTTATAATCATAGTCGTGGTTACTATAATCATGGTCGTGGTTGTTATAATCATGGTCGTGGTTTTTATAATCATGGTCGTGGTTGTTATAATCATGGTCCTGGTTGTTATAAATATGGTCCTGGTTGTTATAATCATGGTCGTGGTCGTGATACTTACAGTATGTAATATACTATAAGAAGGAATAGAATATAGTTGAGAATAATTATTTAAAGAAATATTAGCCATAAGGAGAGGTTAAGAATCATAAATAAAATTATTATGAATCACAGATGATCATTCCGAGATAAATTATATTGTGAAGAGAAGTGACATTGATTCTGGTTAGATTAGTCACCATCTGCTCAAGTCATCACTTGTGTTAAGTCATCATAGTCATCATGTGAGCCAGTCAGTCAGCTGTCTGTCTGTCCTGTTAGGTGCCATATTGTATATTTGTGCATGTACGAATCTGTCTATATTTGTCAACCTCCTGTCTGTTTCACTGTCTATATTCACCCTGTGTCTATTGTATTCATCTTCTCCATGCATTCCTGTTATTATCTTTTTATCTCTTCCCCTTTTCCACCCACAGGAATAAGTATACGCTGTAGCTGTAAGGTTGTCTGGTAACGTTGAAACTGCGGATCCAGACGCATGATGAAACTCAGCTCCCCCCCACCTTTTATCTCTAACTATTTTCTGTTTCCCCTTCTTTATTCTTCTATTTACTCATCTTCCTTCCTTTACTAATCCAAACCACATTAAAAAAAGTAGGCTAAGAAAAAAAGTAGGGGGAGGAGGAGGGAACCATACGATAACTGCAATGGCGGGCTGACAGCCTCCAGCGAATGAGGGTGCGCCAAGTCCGTACACTTGCATCGTTTTCCAGCGTAAATGAAATGGTTATGTAATGGCTTCCTAAAGAAACCATCGATATGGGACCAAGTTTGTTCCACTGTACGAATGTTTTTTGCGATTTTTCCACCAAGTTTGATGAAAAACGATTGTGCCGTTTCGGCTGCCCAGAGCAGACACACACACACACATACGCCTAGTCCTATAGTATATTAGGTAACAGTAATAGTATAACAGCACGAGACTAATATGAGAACTTACCTTTTCGAGAAAAAACGATTGATAGTTGTTTGCTGACTAGTAGACATAGCGTTGTTGAAGGCTCTGGCATCCAAAGTTGATGTAACTACACCAAAAACTACATGTGAAGTGAGGACGAGAGAAGTGGGAACATGTTCCCTAATGCAGCATGCTCGATTTCCAACGCCGTATTATCATATGATACAGTTATTTGTAGCACACTTGAGAAATCATCAAATATGTGAAAGTGGATGAAAAATAATTTATAAATGTGTAAAATCTATAGAATATGTACAATGTAGATGAGAAAATGAAAAAAAACACATTAAATCTCAATATTTCACACTGTCTAGCAGTGCTGTATATCAAGTGCATTCAGGTGCATGGGAATGGCAGAGGTGGTGGAAGTTACCGTGGCATGGGGTGAGGTCAGGTAAGCTGACCCATCCTTCGTGTTACTAAGGTGTGGCCAGGTCAGGTATGGGTTGGCCGCACCATGCAGTACCTGGAAGGGGGGTTCCGGGCATCCAGGAAACCCCCCTGGGTGCGATACTGGCACCCTTATCCACTACCTCGTAAGATGCCCCCACACACAACTCTTCCGTGGCGCCTGCTGGACCACCATTCCACGACCCCCTGACGGAGACATGATGATCCTCCCCATACTGGCCAGATATTATGTAAATAATATTGATAAAGTGTCAAATAAATATCCTTCCTTTCTTTCTTAGGCTTTAGTAGGCACCTTTATAATATTTATATACTTGTAACACTTGCCAGATACTTCTGGTGTTATTATACAGGGGTACCTAGTGACAGCACTAGGATCCCGCTTCCTCTATCAAGGAATAAATATTGAAAATGAAATTGAAATTGAATTGTCGAAAATCCTGTGTCTCCCGTTAAAGTCTCCTAAGATGTACAGTCGGAAACCATAATCTCTAGCCCAACCTGGGTCGGTGCTGGAGGTTAGAACAGTGTCCTTTCTGGAAGGGGGCCCACTCTAACTATCACGAGGCAACACACGCACGAACACACACAGTCATAGTACAGCTTTAGAGATGACATTATGTATAAATACTGTATATGGCATTTTATGCTCTGCATTATCTTCATTATATATGAACACGAAGAAAAAATAACATAGGTTGTAGTTACGAAATTATGACTGGAATATTTAAACACTTCCAAACCACCCAGTGACTCCACACAACGTTTACAGCGCTTGTGTGTGTGTGTGCCAGACCACGATGCTTCCCATCATTCGCATAACTATATGAAAAATCGTGTTTAATTTAACTACATATTTCAAAAACCTTAAATAACATGTGGATCAGTCACTCCTCATTTGACACACTTATAGTGTAATACTTTGACTATCCCACCTGGGCACATGGAGGCCCACGGTAACTCTCACGGGGCAACATACGCACGAACACACAAGTTTCCTAACTCTCGGGAATTTGTCCAGGTATTATACTATGTGGTCTTACGTCATTTCACATGAATATGCTTACACAATCTACGCATTAATATGCAAAACTCTTGGGAATCTGTCCAGACATTAAACACATGTTATATACTACAATAATCACATAGATATGTTTACAATGTTTATGCATAATAAATGTGAAAAATATTTTTTGGGTTTCAGTTAACCAATAGTCATGCCTACAAAACAATCTTGATGCTCTAAGTGCATGTATATGTAAAATAACGAGCAACTGACCCACATTATTTTGGTAAATAAAGAAATGAAAGCAAGCACTTAGCCATATGGATATAGTTACACGGAAGAAGGGAAGTAAGGATGAACCATGGTTTTGATGGAAATAATGTGCTCTGGGACGATGCTCACAATGAGGAATGGGAGAAACCTCTTTATCAAACATCTTACCTACTAAAGGTGAAGCTTAATGTTACAGAACTCACACACACACACACACACACACACACACACACACAGTGTAACTTTGTGTGACGCGTTGTCTGACTTGGGGTGGCTTTGAGCGAACCATACACTTGATATTACAATTTATGTATCCTTCCTGTCCATGATTTACAGCAATAACTGTAAGGTAAAAGTTACAATATTATACTAATAACTCTGTCATGTATTGATACTATGACTAGTCACCAAGATACAGAGCATGATGAACATAACTTGATAATGATAGTGAAGTCTGGAAGGGTTCATATCATAACTTGTGTGTTTGTGAGTATGTTGCCCCGTGAGCGTTACCGTGGGCCTCCATGTTCCCAGGTGGGATGGTCAAAGTATTACACTATAATTGTTTCAAATGAGGAGTGATTGATCCACATGTAATTTAAGGTTTTTGAAATATGTACCAAAAAATTAAATTTTAAATGAATTATTTATAGTGCATTACTGGCAACTTCGGACACAAAGACGGCTATAAATAGCCTTTTTATCTCCCCCTCTTACCCTCTGTCAGAGGGAAGAGTATTGGTAAATAACTTTTGTTTGTTTATTTTCCATTTACTTGAAATTGATTTACCGATTTATTTGTTTATTTATTTATAATATACTGTAATATATTTAACACAGTTCATGTATATTGTTTCTTACTTTTGATCTTTTTTTTTTTAATTTTGTATTTATTTATGGTTGGTTATTTAAAATAAGGCCAATTCACTTCGAGTAATGTCATCCAATGTTACCGGCTGGTGTAGTGTAAACACTAGTGACGTCACTTAAGCATCTGTTATTTAACTGGAACTATGGTAATGTCGGTGTCGAGTAAAATTTTTCCATTTACTTGAAATGGATTTACCGATTTATTTGTTTATTTATTCATTTATAATATATTGTAATATATTAAACACACTGCAAGTATTGTCTTTAATTTATAAACTTGTTTCGCGACAAAGGGAGGCTTCCATTATACCTGGTAGGTGAAGTTGACCTGATACATTTTTGGTGATCATTAAGAATCAAACTCCTGGGTATTACCCGGGTATATTGTTCTTTTACCGTATGTTAGGCAGGTTTATAATACATTTTTACTATTTTAATATACCCGTAATCTTATTTTTAATCCAGCTTCCCAAACGTAAGTTTCAGTATAAAATAATTAGTGGTAGGACCTTGTGAGTGTTTTACGATATTTTCCATCACCACTCTTGACATGCTAAACCACAATATTTAAGAGGTAAGAATTTTATACCCGGTGTTTAAGAAGACCCCAAATTTTGGGCTGATTTTTTAAGGTTCAAATTCCGTCTTATAGGCCGAGATATAAGGTAGTTAAATTAAACACGATTTTTCATATAGTTACGCGAGTGATGGGAAGCATCATGGTCTGGCACACACACACACACACACCAGTGCTGTAAACGTGTGGATTCACTAAGTGGTTTGGAAGTGTTTATTTCCATTCATACTTTTGTAACCACAACCTATGGAATTTTTTCTTCGTGTTCATATATAATGAAGATAATGCCGAGTATAAAATGCCATATACAACATTTATACATAATGTCATCTATACAGCCGTACTATGACTGTGTGTGTTCATGCTTGTGTTGCCTCGTGATAGTTAGAGTGGGCCCCCGTCCAGAAAGGACACTGTTTTAACCTCCAGCACCTACCCAGATGGGCTAGAGATTATGGTTCCGAGTGTACATAGGGTGACTAGTGTCAACCAATTTTATAGGTTTTCTACAAGTAAATAGGGTCGTCTTGGTGGCAGATAAGTAGTAGCAATCATTATGTCTACTTGAGTTGTATTTATTTTTATTGATAGAAATTCATCATGGAAGTCATCTATTAGTTTATATTTAAGTTTCTTTTAACCTCTCTAGCTACTCCGTAATTTTTCTCGCCCGATTTATTTCTTTGGTTTACATATTAGTTGTTGTCTTTCTCACCATGACCTTTTATTAGTATAATGTCAGGGTAAATTTCTTGATATATATTACTTAGGTTAATTCTTTCAGTCTTCCAGTTTCTTACGTTGTGTTGTATTATTCTTAAAGTTCTTACTGTTTGTCTGTTGTCCATTATTTCTTAAACTTGGATTGTGGCAGTTGTAGTGGAGACCTATCATTCTGTTTCCTGCTTCTAACTCTTCTGAACTCTGACGGGTCTAGTATTTTTTAGTAATTGGTCATATCCTTTAGTTTGTCCATAATGATTAGTGTCCAAACGTATTCTTTGTTTAGGATTTATCTTGATATGTCCACTTGTATATCCTTCGTTCACAGTTTTTTGCTATTGTCCCTCCTATTTATCTCGATGTTGGGATTCCATGTTTTGGTGTAGTGATCACCTTTAATCTAATATCTTCAGCAGATTCAGGTTGTCTGTTGTGATCAATCTCCATCTTCTCTTCTCTCCTCTTTATCCTCTGTCCTGTAGAGTCGTAGACTGTCCTTTTGTTGTTTCTGTCTTCTCTTTGTCACGTCTAGTCATTTGTCTGGGGTCTCTATCAGTCTCTTGTATTTCTTGTGTATCAGCTGCTGTTCCTTGTTCATACCTTTTTCCTAGGTTTAGCCTTTCTTTCAGTTCACTTGAGTATGTTGCCTGAAATAATTTCTTAGATTCTAGATTCTCTGGGAATATCATCTCTGGTTGGTTATTCAATTTAAACATTTTCCTTAGCATTATCATTGTGTGATCCGGGTGCAATGATATTGTGCAGATGTGCGTGAATCATACTGATCATTACCTTGTCGTGTATTCGTTCGCTTAAATTTAAGATGGTTGATTCTGGTATGTGAACCTTTTGGACAGCTTTCTTGGCTATTTCAACGCATGTGATGTCTTTCCTTTCTTGTTCCTTGCACTTTATCATATGCTTTTTTATTAGGCATACCATTGCTAACGTACTGTGACCTATATGTGCATTCCCGTTTCTCTTACAGTTGAGACAGCCGACATGTACCTTCTTACATTCAGTGTAGGTATGTTCGTTGCCTGCACAGTCTGAACAATACTTTTTCTCTTCTTCTGGGCAGTCTCTCGTTGTGTGTTCTTCATACTTGTAACAAGAAAAAAAGTTTGCAAATTGATGAATCTTTCCTTCTATATTTGTTGAGGTGTTACAGATATGTTAAAGATAAGAAAACCTTATTGTAATACTTTTTCATCCATTGAAACTTCTTCGAAGGTAATTTTGAAAACATGCTTGTAGTCTTTTATCTTGATATCTTCCTCGATCTTCATCCAACTGTTTTGACGATTCAATTTATCATTCAAATCTTCAGGTGCCTTCCTCCCGATCTCCTGGTCGACTTGACGAACAAAAACTGATCTTTTTGCCTTTTGTTCTGGGGGCATGACAACAATAAGTCCTTCATTGGAAAAATACATCTCTGGCTTCTTTTGAAAGGATTTTGTCTGAATCAAAGTCATCTTTGCAGATTACTTTGAAACCTTCGTTGGAACTAAATATTCTTGTTAATGGGGCTTGACATTTGTTATAGGTGATTTCTGCAACTTTTCCTCTTCCAATAGGGTGTCTTAATCCTAATGCGTGTGGTCATCTTCCCTGTTTACATCACACTCCTGCCTATGATACAGGGCTTTTTTTTTTCTTTTTTCTTTTTGTAGAGAAAGGAGGGGTGAAAGAAGATTAGAGGTGGGGGAAGGAAGTTATAGTTCGGAAATTGAAGAAATTTAGGAGATGGTAAGAGAGAGCGGGTTGTTAGGGTTGTGTCATGGGTTAGTTATTGTCTGTCGGTACAGGCACTAGACATCGTACCCTGTCCCATATATGGGTGTTTTAAGGACCTTATTTCATATTCCGCCGACCCTACTGGCGGATACTGGTCTAGGGAGGTTGTCTAGTGCCTGGCCGTGTAGATCGGGGGTGGTAATGGACCTTTTGAGATTTGGTAACTTTTTGGGAACCATGTATAGTTGTTGTCGTTATCTGGTGGGAGTCTTTGAAGGAGTTCTTGCTCAGATCGTTCTATCTTTTGCCAGATTCTGCTGGCCAGGGTGTGCAGCTGTTGGTTGTTGGGTTTTATTCTCAGGTCTCTATGTATCTCGGCTGTGGTTCTGGTGTAGGGGTATCTTTCACCTGTGACGAATCTTAGGGCTTCATTTTGGACCACCTGTAATTTTAATATTTGAGTGGTGCTCATAGTATGAAGAGGTACTGCTGAGTTATATTTTCTCAGGAAGAGCTTTAAAGCGGTATAGTTTTCTCAGCTCTCTTCTTGCCTTTTCCTTCTTGGTGTGGACATGATGGGAGTAACCTCTCGTAGATATATGCAGGCCCAGGAGGGTGCCTCTGCTTTTGTATTCTATCTGGGCATTATTGGTGACTAATGGATGGGTTTTCCTTCTGCATAAGGGTATCACTGTGAATTTCGGAAGACTGATTTGGATTTTTCATTGTTTTTCATAAGGGCTCCTGCCTGGGACCAGTGACCCCCCCTCCTCCCCCCCCCACCCCCCAACGTGGACGGGCGTCGGGCCCGTAGGGTTCTGCGCCCAGGTTGCCTGTGTCTATAAGTTATGTCTAAAAATGCTGCCACATACCGGTGACCCCTGGACAAGGGGTGCCCTGCACTATCGCAGGCTCCCTTGCCGGAAAAAAAGAGGACTTAGAGAGTAGGGATATTCTTCCTACAACGCCACGTTCGGTCAGCCAATCAGAGCACCGTAGTAAACGTGCATGTATCACGCCACAGCGGGGCAACGCTGATTGGCCAAACCAGGACGTGGACGCACTGGGGGTAGTCTAAGTTTTGGGGAGCCCAAATATATGATTTTCAGAGCTTTGATTGTTTCTCGTGCAATCTGAGATCTTAATTAAACAGTCACCAGACACCTTGCTGGCTATTTATATACCTCTCTTCAGGCGCCCAGAACATTTTAGCACCATCCAGGCGTTGCAGGTCGGAACGAGATACGCCTGGAAAGTTCTAGAATGATCTAGGCTTACAAAACGTAAGAAATTCATAGCAAAAATGATGCAATACATTCTAGAAAATTCTTATGTAGTGCATGCAAGAAAATCTACTAAAACTTGCCAAAATAACTGCTGCTTGAAAAGGAAAATAATCAAAACACTTAGTTCACAAAAAATATAATACTACAGTAAATTATTCCTCGGCATAACAGTGTGTTTCAATAGTTACTTGTATTTTGGCCACAAATTACTTCTATTTGCTTTATGCAAATTGCATAACTTACTTCATATGTCCATTGCTTCATAAGACAATTTTGTTTTACTTTTCTGCACTGTTAAATACTAAACAAAACACCATAGAAGACGAGTAATCTCTGTTTTGTCATGCCCACTTATTACTGACTACAATTATAGAATATCACCTTAAAGTAATTATTCTTCACCACTTGGTATATGGTATCAATGTTTCAGGTACGATGGGGCTTAAATTTGGTTTTGATATTCTAGTAGAATACTGCAGGCTAGTTTAGGAACCTCCGACGGCAAGAGAGCGCTGTGTTGCCTTCAGCAGAGCTACTGGTGAGTTGCTTTCAAGAAGGTGATTATCATCTTTACAAATAATTTGTTCTATCTTCTGCATATATTGATATTGATATTGAAACAGTTTATTAGCCAGAAAAAACAACAGTAGATACAGAGTGGAAAATAATAACAATATTAACATGGCTGAGCCAGTTGAGAGCCTGAGCTTTCCTGAAGGCACCTGATATATACTGAACATTTATCTCAAAGAGGTATTATGTAACATTTCGTATCATCTGGAATAGTACACGTAACATGGTGGTAGTAGGAACATATCAGAATGTTACCACAGTTATCACTTCGTAATTTATTTATTTATGTTATATATTCTATTTTCTTTTTTTTTACATTTACATTAGAATATATGCATATTTTACAGAGGAGTGATATCTAGGTTATATTAAGGTGGAACAAGAGGACAGAAGCTGTCAGTATTATGTCTTGCCGGCAATTATGATTATAAAGTAGGTATTACAAAAATATTAATACTTAGACAATAGACTTTTTTAAATATGATTTAAAGGAAGGGAGCGTAGTCTTTGCTAGGATGGGTGGGGGTAAGTTGTTCAACACCTTCACAACATGATATTTTATGGAAGTCTGGGATTGATCGAAGAGCATGGGGGTTAGGGTGTGTCAATTTAGGGGGTGAACTGGCTAAATTGAAAATCGAGTAATTTGGTAGCAATTTATTGTAGTCTTTAAGCATGCAAAACAATATTCTGGCATAAATTTTTTTTTATAATAGGTCCTACCTATATCAAATGGATTTTTAAATGTACATATTTGTGAATTTATAACATAACCAGCGTTTGCACACATGTTACTGTTTCAAGTTTCAAATTATTATATTTTATTATCCGTAGTCTATTTGAAAGTAACCAATGCCTTCATACTCTCTTTGCTTTGGTTTCTTGTCATCAGTAGTCTGCTTGCTATTTGTGCTTTGATGTAACCTTCTCGCCTCTCGTGGCTGTAAACATGGCCCGCTGCTTCTGTGACCATTTTCACACATCTCTCCACACTTTGAGTGTGGGAAGGCCACTTCGGCACCTGCATTGGAGTCTCTTTAAGGTTTCTCAATTCTTGGCTAGTTAGACTTGTTGTCAATGGTGGCTCTAAGACTTCCAAACTCAAGTCAACCAATTCTGACAATTTGGTGGCATTGACGTTTATTGGGGGAACTTTTCTTGAATGAAACGAACAGTCTCCCAACTGGTCGTCATCTATTAGCGTTCCTCTAATCTTTAGAATGACTTCTACAGCCTCGGTTCGGAGATTGGTACATTGACTGCAAAGCATTGCTTGCAAAACTGCTTCTGATCGAGCATACCAAGCGGACCTTCTTGCCACAGGTAACACGATGTCCCTCACTACCTTCCTCTGTGTTCTTACTAGCTGCAATTGAAACAAAAGGTGATTGGGCCCATCCACCCACAAAGGATTAAGTTTCACACTAAACCACTGGGGAAGATAAACTCCAATAATAAATTCAACAATTAACCTCAAATTCTTCAGCACTTTGCCCTTCAATTCGTGTTTGGAAATCCAAATCCTGCAGAAACGAAGAGCTGTAATTAACCAACGGCTGTGACTGACAGGTCCAATCTCCAAGAGAGCCAATGACTGAGGCACTTCTCCTGATCTTATTGCTTGGGCAATACGATAAGCATAGGATTGATCTGTGCTGAGATCTTTGATGACTCCTTCAGACAACGCCGGAAGGGGAGGGCCAACTTCGACCTTTGGAAAGGTTGTATTTATTTCTAGTTGTGTTGCTTCATCCAGCATGATGCCAAGGGGACCTGACCACTTGTTGTTGCTCTTTGTAGGACCATCAAGTTCCTGGATGAGATGACGAAGAGGTAGCTCGCCTGTATGTAAATCACATACAATCCAAACAAGTCTTCTTCCTAGTTTTTTCTCTAAATGCGTCATTACACCCCCCTGCCATCCGGTGTTCACTGCAGTTGAATCTCCACCAACAGCCAGCAGTGAACTGCCAAGTCCTCTCTCCTGAACCCAACATAAAATATGATCAGCAATGACCTCTGCATGTTTCTTCCCTTCTACTTCAGTTTCGGGAGCAAAGTGAAACAAAAACCGACCACCAGGCTCAGAACAGACAGAGTAATGTTCTTCTTTGATGAGACCTGGAAACTTTCTGTTCACTCCCTCTACTTCTAGCAAAATTTTTGTGTCATCTATTCTTCCATCAAACAAAAGACAGGAGAGCCCTCCCTCGCTTAAATCTTTTTCATGCTGATCAGATATTTCCTTCATTATTTTTTCTTGTGCTGTTCTAATTTTATTATGATCTATCACCAAAGATACATCCTCTCGGCTGATGAGGCCTGCATCTATCCAAGCGGCAGTTGCAATTTCTGCAGCCTCACGAAGTCCAGCATGGTGGCGAATACTAGCTAAAGCAATGTTTGAAATATTTCTTGTGTTGTATTTCATTTTCTTTGGTAAAGGTTCAGATGGCTCTTTGGAACTATCATCTGATGTTGCTTCCTGTTCATCAGAAGAACTATCAAAGAAGTGATAAACATCTTGACACAGCTCTTCCTCTCTTTGGATGGCTTCTTCACTCTTCATTTTCTTCTTTTGTTCCCTCTCTCGGATTTGTTCTCTCTTCTTGGCATTAGCAATCTGCTTCTTTGTTTCTGAATAATCTATTGAACCCATTTGCATACTTCCTTGGCCTTCTGCCTTTGTCCTCTGTGCCTTTATAAATTCAAGCTCTAAAACAGGGATCTTCTTTTCACGAGGACAACCACAATCAATGTGGGAATTATTTTCTCTCTTACCTGAGTGAGAACAGTTGGATTCAGAACATAATTGTATGGAGCACTTGCAGGTCAAAATGTCAAACAGAGTATCAAGTGTGTGCAGAAATTCATTTTTCCTGGCCAAGTTTCCTTTACCAAGTGATGTTTCAACTGCTTTGTGCCATAATTTCGTTAGTTTTAGCTCAATAGTTCGACACTGATTAATCACAGGTGGTTTGAATAGTGCATTAGCTTTTGTCCATTGATGCAGAAGAGGGACTATCATGTCATTTATGAGTTCTTTATCTGTATAGTTCCTTCTGTCCTTTGCATTTTTTTCTCGAAGGAGTAATCCTAATCTTATCATGTCTCTCACTGTTGGAAGTTCTGATACAGGAAGCTCCTTCCCTTTACCAACTAGCAGGCTCAAGTGGGTTGACAACTGACTTCTTGTCTTCAATTTTGACATCTTCACACTATCTGACAAATAGAAAAATATTTCAATGTTTCATAATTCAATTGTTGTTTCAAAAAATATCAATTTGTTTATCAAAAATGCTGGAACAGAAATAACATAATAATTTCTTAGAACATAATGTTTTATACAATGATATAAGTAACTGCGACAATCAATATGCCCTACTTACAATAATTAAAATGTAGAATTCGTCTGGTAGAGTAGGTGCAAGTGCAATGAGAGCAAACCACCGTCTATGATATCTAGAAGGAGAGTGAGCCGGGCGCCTTATCCTCACGCTTGGTACAAGTCAAAACAAGAATTAAGCTGTCCCACACGGAGAGCCTGTTCATGTTCATGTTCTGACATGCATATTGTACACAAGCTATAGAACCATAAAATACTCCATAATCCATATGCTTACATGAGATTAGTTAATATCAAGTGAATAATTCTAATCAAGTCTCATTAATTTGTTGAAATACTGATATTTGAAACTTTAAGGTATAATTGATGTAGGTGAGGGTTATTTCAATTCATTTTTGTTTGCTAATCTCAAGTTTAGACATAAAGAGGCACAATATTTTGACTACCAAATTTGATTTTTAACATGTTGACAAAATTGACACACCCTAGTAACTAAAGAGAACCCATCTTCTCACATAAGCAAACCTGAGACTCGCTATTTTCGAAACCTTCGTGTTTCTGCTATTTCTTGAGACAGAGGTCACCTCTATAAACATAATTTAGCTAAACTATCAACAACACGGTTGCAGTAGTGACCACATCAAGCTTATTTAAAGTACATACCTGGTGTCTCCTAGTGCGTATTGTGCGAAAACAGCCGGACGATACAGCAACCGGCACTCTACAATTCGAAGCTCCCGTCAATTTTAGATTTAAGGGTTGACCAAAGCTTTAATGTAGTGAAGTAATCCTTACTCTAGTTTGATAGCTGGGAGCAAACTGGAGTGGGAAAACTCTCTCCATACTGTTGTTATGTGGTTGCTAACTAGATAGCCGCTTCACTACTTTAAAACTTGTACGTTACTCTCCGACCTTACCTCACAATCAGCAGTGAATTGAATACATACTGGGAGACCTCACGTGTAGGGCTATTGTATCCTTTGTAAAGCAGGAAGTAGAACTTCTGAAATTCTCAAACCCTAACAAAGTCGATCTTCGCTATATAGCCACCTATTTTAGAATACAATTTGATGCTGATGTAACCAAAACACAGTTAAAGAACATGATACAAGAAAACTTAACAGAGTCTGTACCAGACTCTGCTAAGGCTGTAACAAGTGCCACTGACACCCAAACCTTACTCGAGTTAAAGAAAGTAAAGTTTGAGATGATGAAATTTGAGGCACAGGTTAAAAATGAAGAAAAAAAGAGAGAGAGAGAGAGAGAGAGAGAGAGAGAGAGAGAGAGAGAGAGAGAGAGAGAGAGAGGCAGCATGAGTTGGAAGTTTTGCATCTGAAACAAAGTCAGCTAGGTGCTTGGAGCAAATTATCAATTTGTAGCTTCTGCAAGAAAGAGGGTCGTATAATTAGGGCGTGTCCTGATCCTAATTGCAAAATTTCTAAGGAGGCCAGCTTAACTAAACTGGTGGCTTCAGCTAACCTGACTAGTAGTAACTCTCAGGGGGATATTTTCAAAAATTTGAAATCAACGGGAACATTTTCACGTACCCTTAATTTAAGGAAACATCCAGTTCAGGTTGTCAGAGACGCTGCGTCAGCGCAAACTGTAATCGTGAGGAAGGCATTTCCAGACATTAATAAGTGTTTCACAGGGGAAAAGGTATATCTAAAAGGGCTGACATCCACCATTCCTGTCTATATGGCAAAACTTTATCTTGTGTGTGATCTTGAATAAGGTACAGTGATTATGGGTGTTACAGATTCAGCATTGCCGATACCTGATGTAACCCTACTTCCGGGAAATGACTTGGCTGGCAATTTGGTTATTCCCAGATTGAAGATTCAGAACTCTCCCTTACTACATAACAATACAGTCGAAGTTAAGAGCAGCCATATTTGTTTCTTATATGTGCTGTCACTAGGTCTCAAGCCAGACTAGAAATAAGTGATGAGATAGATGATCTTCCACAACTCTCTACTTCCATACAGACTGGTTCTGGGGACCTTGCCGGTAACCCCGCACTACCCGCAGTACCTCTGAACCAGGATGGTGATCTACTCACTCAACTCATGACCCCTGAAAAACTGATTGAAGCACAAAAGACTGACCCAACATTGACTAATATTCATAACGAAGCTGCTGATGAGGAGGAGATAGAGAAACCTTTTCTTTCTAATACTGCTTAGGTTCTACTGTATAGACCATCTAATCTGTCGATCGACGACACTTGGGCTGAGACCCATCATGTATTGCCAATATCAGTTAAGAAGACTGTGATGGAGGTCTCTTTTGACCGGTTTGGTGGACACCTCGGCATTAATAAGACCTACCGCAAATTGTTGCAGGATTTTTATTGGCCTAGAATGAAGAGTATCAGAGTTCATAAACTCTTGCCACACTTGTCAAATAACAGGAAAAGCTTGTCAGCCAATTCCCCTTTATCCTTTCCAACCCATTCCGGTTCCCTCACAACATTTTCGGAAAATAATTGACTGTGGGCCCATTGCCAAAAACAAAGAAAGGCAACCAATATATCTTAACAATCTTGTATCTCACTACCAGGTATCCAGAGGCTTTCCCGTTAAAGAACATCTCTGCTAAAACTATTATTAAATATTTATTGCACATGTTTACCACTTTTGGCATACTTCAGGTACCAACTTCACCTGCGACCTCTTCAAACAGGTACTCAAAGAGCTAGGCATTAGGGATTATTAGGCAGACCCTCCCCACAGCTTAACCCCGGAGTCACTGGGAGCCCTTGAGTGATGGCATCAGACCGTAAAGTTCATGCTCCGCAAGTATTGTTGTGAACACCAGGAATGCTGGGATGAAGGTTTGAATTATACCTTGTTTGCTATAAGAGAAGCCCCTCAGGATTTTCTTGGCTACTCACCCTTTTGAAATGCTGCTTGGTAGGAAGGTTAGGGGTGTGATAGCTGTTTTTGGGTATCACACACAATTGTTTTAAATAAGTTCTGGAACTCTTAAGTGGCAGGGCTGATGTAAACACGTCTTCTGGGTATTTTTATTGTTGAAGCGTCGAAATACACAGTCCTGAATTTAGGAGAGAATGTTTTGTGAATTCTCTCCAGGGAAGTATCTTGAGTACACTTGTATATGTGAACGCTTAAATTAGGTGTTCACCTCTTGAGTAGTGGTAAAATTCTGCTTTCTCCTCCGAGCGTGAAGGGAGGAGGAGTAGGTGCTGCGTTTGATTAGTCAGGTTGACCTCCCCTGCCCTCTAGAGAGCTACAAGCTCAGCGTGCATAACTTGAATAACTACTGAGTCATTGTTGAAAAACCTAGTGAATAATTTGGTGTTATGCATCTAGGTGAATATTTATATAATGCAAAAGGTGCTGTTACACTGCTCGGCCACCTCCAACCGAGTCCTCGTGGTTTAAATCCTTAGTATACCTAACAATGTTACAATAAAGTGTGCTTTGGCTAAACTTTTGCTTGTTGCACATACTTTTGCAATTCCTTCCGGAAAGTTTTCGTAGAACCTATTGTGTACCTAGAAGAAATCTTTGTGTAACAAACTATCATAATAATCAAGGAACTAATAAATATGATGGTAGATACAATGAAACCGGGTAGGATTATACAGGAAGATAAATATAAAGGAAGAGAACCCTGTAAGTCAGGAAACTGTGTTTCATTAATAAAGTAAATAGTTTAAGCTTATCAGAGGAAATATGAAGACTGCTGAAATTTATATTCAGGAAAAATGGTATGGTTACTAGTTCAGAAGTTATGTTCATGACAAATGCAAGATAATGACGAGTAGGCAAGGTTGTGATTGAATTACTGTTAACCTACATCCTGGCATTTGAGTATCACACTGCTTTGATTTGGAAAATAAAAATATGGCACATTATTGACATGTGTGTGAAACACTAACCTATATCGTATTGGAATGTATTCACATTGTTGTACAGCTGTAGATGCATTAGTTTGTACTCTAGCTAATTCACATGTAACTTCTGCAGCCCGTGTGGAAGCGAAAGCACAAGTAGGATATACATGCAAGTGTAAGTATGTTGACTTACAATGAGTCAGGACTTCATGCTCCGCCACAACAACTAGCGAAAAATCTTCTGATACAACTCTTAGTTCAGTTTGTTTGTTCAGAATCAAAAGATCGTCATTCGCCTTTAATGGAAATGGTTCCAAGTGCCTTGCAGAAAACTTCTTTTGTGATTTTAGTGGAATGTGTAATAGTATTTCCTTTTGTGTTAAATTTGCCTCTAATAAGGGGTAATAATATTCCACTTCATGCTTCTGGAAGATAGGAGCTAGATGATAGTCAGTTTCAGCTATGTGTAAAGCTGCAATAAGTTGACCAACTGGCAACAACTGTGTATCAACACGACCGAACCCTGCATTCACTAGATCAGCTATGATTGGTTTGTGTGAACGCTTGTACAGAGGCTTCAGCTGCATGCATATATGCCGTCAAACAGAGTAGCCATTCCAGTGTTGATTCTGACCATGTGAATCCCTGGATAATACGTGTTAGTTGATTAATTTCGTCAACAATAGCATTCATTTGAGAGGTCAGAGTTTGTACTGCCTTGTAAGACTGTTCAATGGCCCTATTTTGTTTCATAACCGCTTCTGAAACTGCAGTCATTCGGTTCCCTAGTTTAGCTACATCTGCGTTTGCCGTACCAAACAGGGTGTTACTTATTAAACCAGCAAAATTAATTAGACCACTTTTTTGATGCCACTGCGAATGTACACTCTTCCCAAGTCTTCAGGAGATATAGGGAGCTTTCCCTCGAATAGATTTACTCGCTTGAGTAGACTATTCATATGGTCGTTCTGAAGTGAGGTGGTCTTTCTAAGTGTTGTAGAAATGGTAGATCGTTGTTTGAGATCTTGCAGGGTGTGCATAGCTTTTTCAGTGTAGACAGGTGCACTGGCATGCTCACTAAACCATGAAACACGTATTTGACAGTGACAACGTTTTCTACTACAAGTACTTTGCCTAGTGGGGCAACTAAAGCTCCGGGTTTAACGACGTCTGCTGGGGATGCGGCTGTTCTCACCGCGCTCCAGACCAACAGGAGTAGTGATATCTAAGCCATGTCTGAAAGAGGCGAGGATAATTAACCATTTTTGTTTGCTGATTGACGATATGTATTGTCTATTGTTATATTTCGTTGAGCAACTGTTGTAGTAGAAGTAGGATGTTCTTGATTGATAATTGGGCCCTACTAGGTCTCTGCTGACTTTTTTCATTCTATCTACCTGTACTATATCTGTGACATTTGACGTTGAGTCAACTACTTGGAATTTCTTCCATGTTCTTTTGCTTTAATCACGTACGAACCTGTGAATTTAGGCAAGAGTTTTTATGTGCGTTCCGGCGCTTGTATCATTACCATGTCTCCTATTTCTAGAGTTATAGGCTTAGCTTTTTTATGTTGCATGCAGATCATTTCATCACGTGAGTCTGCTAAGTGTTTTCATACTTTTCCAAGGATGCTTGTGAAAACATTGATTTGCTTCTTGGCATAGTCATCCATGTTGTAAACCGGTTGAGGAGTTCTGCTAGTAGATCATAGGGCAAGCGTTTATCACTACCGTAAATTATGTAGTATGGCGATCTGCCTGAAAAGCTATTCATAGATCCATTAATGGGCGCTGCTACTAGTAGAAGCCAATCCTCCCACGAGCTAGGCAATAAATTCATCACATGTCGGTGAATCTCAAGAATTGTTCGATTTGTAAGCTTGACCAACCCATTTGAAGATGAATGATAGGTGGTTGTCAAGGTTGTGTGATGTCGTATTGTTGAGAGTTGATTCTTAAATTTTGCTCCGTTATCTGAGAGTATCACTCTAGGTGTAGAAAAGGGACAGATAAGATGAGTGACTAACGAATGAGCCACTGCTTCGGCAGACTTGTTCTGCAATGGTGCTAGTACCATAAATCTAGAAAAGTGGTGAATGCACACAAGTATGTAACTAGAGCCTTGATGGCTTTTTGGGAGTTGCAATAAATCGATAGCAACTGCATCCCAGGGACGTTCAGGCGTCGGGTACTCTAAGATTGGAGCCGGATCCATCGTTGTTCCCTTGTGTTTTGCAAAAGATAAACACTTAGGAATGTGATGCTTGATGTCGGTCCTCATAGTTTCCCAATCATATTTTTGTCTAATTTCTGTTAGACATCTGTTTCGCCCTGGATGCCCAGCTTAGGGTGCATCATGGGAGAGGGTGAGGATGTTTTCCTTAAATGATGTAGGAAATAACAATTTGAGAGATTGATTCTTTTCGTGTTTTCACTGAGCGATACAATATGTCGTGCGCAGCTCAAATTGTGAGAGTGGTAGAAGAAATTTTGGCAAATTTACTTCATCTCTCAATTCTAAGGCATAGATAACCTTAGACCACAGTGGAGCCTGTAATTGTTCCGCCCTTAATTGTGACAGGGTGAACGTGGGAAGTGGCGTGACAGGAGCTATATGCCTAGATAGCGAATCAGTTACCACGTTCGCACGGCCGGCAAATACTTGAAGTCTGGTGCGAACTCCTGTAAGGTCAGATACCAGCGTGCTAAACGCCCTAATAAGTTCTTCCCATTAAATAGTTCTTTCACGGCTACATGATCTGTGTGGACTGTGATCGGATATCCAAAAATGAGATCCAGAAAATGCTTCATTGCCCAGACTATAGCTAATGCTTCCATGTGAGTAGGTGAATAACGTGTTTCTGCATCGTTGACGGTGCGACTGGCGCATGCTATTGTACATCATTTTCCACGATGATCAGCTTGCATAAGCACCGCCCCTAAACCTAGGCCGCAGGCGTCAGTGTACATGGTAAATGGTTTGGTGTAGTCCGGAAAGGCCAACACTGGAGTGTTCGTTACGGCGCTCTTACGGGCATTAAAACTGTCCTCTTGTTCTTTATTCCATGTATACTCTACGTCCTTTTTAAAGAGTTTCGTGAGTGGTGAGGCTAATTTCGTCTAACCTTCAATGAAAGAACGGTAGTATCCTGATAAGTGTAGGAAACTACGAAGTTGATCTGTCTTCTTGAGACAAGGAAACTACTTCACCGCCTTTAACATGCAATCTACTGTGTGTACTGTATACCATTGCCATCCACTACGTGTCCGAGAAATTGGATTTTGGATATGTGAAAACCTCTCGTAGTTTCTTTAAATGGCTTTGTAAGTCTTTGCTTACTATGATAAGATCATCTACAAAAGATAGGCATAGACTGTGTTATCTCTCATTACAGCAAAGAAGGCATTTATCATTCTTTGGAATGTTAGCAGCGCATTTCTCAGGCCAAATGACATTCTTAAGAATTCGAAATGTCCCATTGGTGTACTGAACGCAGTTACCTCGCGGGATTCCTCATGTAAGGGAATTTACCAGTAACCGCTAAGTAAATCTAAGTTAATGAAGACGGCGCTGTCTTTTTCTAGAGACTGTAGTAAGTCAGTTAGGACAGGCATTGGGAACCTGTCTGGTAGAGTTGCCTGGTTGACTCGTCTAAAATCTTTGACTGGTCTCCATCCTCCATCTTTCTTGGGAACTAGGAATAAAGGCGAGTTCCATGGTGATGAAGAGGGTTGGATTACCGTTTGTTCCACCATAAGAACATAAGAACATAAGAAAATAAGGAGTCTGCAATAGGCCGGTTGGCCTGTGCATGGCAGCTCCTGTCGAGAGTTACTACCACTTTCTATCATCCATGAATCTATCTAGCCTCCTTTTGAAGCTTTCCAGAGTTCCCGCACTTACTACAAAGTTGTTAAGCTTGTTCCACTCGTCCACCACCCTATTTGTGAACCAGTTTCTTCCTATCTCCCTCCTAAACCTAAACTTATCCAACTTGAATCCGTTGCTCCGAGTCCTATCCTGCTCGGATAGTATAAGAACTTTATCTATATCTCCTTTATTGATTCCTTTCACCCACTTAAATACTTCTATCATATCTCCCCGCACTCTTCGTCTTTCTAGGGAATGCAAGTTAAGTTTCTTTAACCTATCCTGATATGGAAGGTTTCTAGGTCCCGGAAACATTTTTGTCATTCTTCGCTGCACCAACTCTAGTGAATTTATATCCATTCTATAATAGGGGTACCAGAACTGAACCGCATAATCGAGGTGCGGCCTAACTAGAGCAAGATATAGTTGCAATAAGACCTCTGCACTCTTGTTACTTACACTTCTAGATATAAAACCCAATACTCTGTTTGCCTTATTTCGAACATTAACGCACTGTTTTCTAGGCCGTAGGTCCGGGCTTACAAGTACCCCTAGGTCTCTTTCACAAGTCGACTTCTCTAGGTTGATGTTGTTAAGGCTGCATACATTGACAGTATTTGTTCTTCCAATCTTAAGTACGCTGCACTTGCTGGTGTTGAATGTCATTTGCCATTTTTCAGACCACCCTTGCAGTGTATTTAGATCCTCCTGTAATACATTTGCATCCTGCCCTGAATTAATTTGCCGCCCTATTTTGGTGTCATCTGCAAGTTTGCTTATGTCACTACTGATCCCAGTATCTAAATCGTTTATGTAGATTATGAACAAGAGTGGGCCTTGCACTGACCCCTGGGGAACCCCACTGGTTACACGGCCCCACTCAGATTTAACACCATCTACGCTGACCCTCTGCGTTCTATCGGTGAGCCATGATTTTATCCAATTTAAAACTTTCCCCTCGATACCATGAGCCTTAATTTTTCTCAGAAGCCTCTGATGCTGTACTCTGTCAAATGCTTTGCTAAAGTCTAAGTAAATAACATCGTAATTTTCGTCATTATCTACTACCTCGAAGACTTTCCTATAAAACGTTAGCAGATTTGTTAGACAAGATTTTCCCTTTGTAAACCCATGTTGACAGTCGTAGATTAATTTGCTTTTCTCTAGATGCGATCGGATGCTATCTGCTATAATTGATTCAAGGAATTTCCCCACTACTGACGTCAAACTGATCGGCCGGTAATTTGACGCTGATCCTCTGTCTCCCTTTTTAAATATGGGTACTACATTCGCCTGTTTCCACAACTCTGGCACAACTCCAGTGTCTAATGATTTTGTAAATAAGTTTACGAGGGTTCCGCTAATCTGTTCCCTCCACTCTTTTAAGACTCGAGGAAAAATTTCATCCGGCCCTGGGGATTTTGTATTCTTTAGTTTATTTATCTTCTTAAGAACATCCTCTTTTCTGATAGTGATATTCTTTAATTTCTCTTCTTCCTTTCCCTTAAATATCAGTTCCACCTCCGGAATTTCATAGCAAATTTCTTCTGTGAAAACTGATAAGAAGTAGCTGTTCAATGCTTTGCTTATTTCTTCACTGCCATTTATCAATTTTCCCCTCCCTGACCTTAAAGGCCCAACTTTGTCCTTGACCTTTGTCCTACATACCTGGAAAAATCCCTTGGGATTCGCCTTGGATTCTCTTGCTATTTTCATTTCATAGTCTCTCTTTGCTTTCCTTACATTTTTCTTAACATTCCTAGATAGTTCATTATACCTGTTTCTGAGCTGCTCCTCCCCTCCCTTTAATTTCTTATATATTCCTTTCTTTATTCCTATGTCATGTTTAAGTTTCCTGGTCATCCACCTTGGCTCATTCTTATTTGACCTAATTTTTCTGTATGGTATATTTTGTTCTTGTGCTTTATGTAGTATACTAGTGAATATATAATAGTCATGATCAATTGTTGTGTCATCTATGACCTCACCCCTTCCTACTGGGAACTGACGTGACTGTTCCCAGGTGACCTCACCTAGGTACCTTCTTAACCCCTGATTATCCGCCAACCGAAAGCTTGGGACTCTGACCATATTGTCATTGTTTTTCGTTTCCCAATTTAGGGTGAACCTGATTTCTCTGTGATCACTGTTACCTAGTTCTTCCCCTACTGTGATATCTCTGATAATATTTTCTTTATTTGTTAATACTAGGTCTAATATATTGTCACCTCTAGTAGGTTCTGTAATTAGTTGTTTCAAAAAATTGTCCTGTACTGCGTCTAGGAAGTCTTCAGATTCATAGTCGCCTACAATGTTGTCCCAGTCAACATTTCTGAAGTTGAAATCCCCCATAATGCACAGGTTGTTATATTTTGCTGCCCTACTTATTTCCTGCCATATGGGCTGAGCTGCTTCTTTGCCAAGATTTGGGGGCCTGTAAATCACTCCCATAATTAGTTTTTCTCTTCCTTCCGTGATTTCTACCCACACAGACTCGGTTCCTATTTCACCCTTTATTGAATTATTAGTACAACATTTTAATGTATCCTTGACGAAGAGTGCGACCCCTCCCCCCTTCCTACCTTCTCTGTCCTTGTGAAAAAGGTTGTACCCTTCTATGTGGTGCTCTGATAAAAAATTTTTGCTCGCCAGATTCATCCAAGTTTCGGTGATTGCTATGACATCTACATTCTCGGTACATACAACCGCTCTCAGCAAGCCTATTTTATATCTAACGCTCCTACTGTTTGTATAGTATACATTTAAACCTACTCTTCCCTGGTCCTGTTTTACCCCTTGTCCTGAGCAACTAATTTTACTTCCCAGGACCTGCTTGTTTTTTGACTCCCACTTTCCCCGACCCCTCTCTACTGGCGAAACCCCCCATTGGGAGTGACAATTTCACGCTCCAGGGATGCAGACAACGTCTTTACCCCCTCACGAGACAAGTGTACTCCGTCGCGACAGTACAGGTAGTCGTTGCCATAGAATCGTTGCCAGTTATCAATGAATGCCCAACCATTGTTTGCACAATGTTTTTCCAGTCGGCAATTTATAGCAATTGCCCTGGACAGCCATTCACGACCAACCCCTCTTCTAGGCAAGACACCACATACTATCGGGATCCCTCCCCTATCTCTAATCTTCCCCAGCGCCTCCCTATACCTCTTGAAAAGTTCCTCACTCCTAACCTTACCTATGTCGTTTCCTCCCACACTAAGACACACTACTGGATTGGTACCCTCCCCTGACAAAACCCTGTCTAACCTCTCGGCTACATGCCCTATCCCAGCCCCAGGAAAACACACCCTAGTCCTACGTTTCCTATCTCTCCCACAAAAAGCCCTATCCATAAACCTCACCTGGCTGTCACCAACTACCACGACCTTACCTGTGGGCAGGGTTTGTACAACTGCCCTTTCCTCTCCTTGATCCATACCGTCCTGCCTCTTCTCTTCCTCGCCAGCTTCCTGCAGCACCTGGTAAGGGTTACTACACTCCACACCATGTCTTGTACCATCTGTTACACTACAACCCTCTGACTGTGTGGTAACCTATATGCTGATATGTAGATAGGATGAGTGTCCGGCTTGAGTGGAATATGATGGTTTGTCAACGTTGTTTCACCTCGGGGTTCTCTAGGTAATGCTATGATTTCCTTGAACTCGGCTCGTAATTTTAAAAGATCACGTTTGCCTTGAGGGTGATCGGCTACTTTCACGTGTTGCGCTGTTAACGCTACTTTGTCTACAATAGGTGATTTTTCATTTGATTCCCCCTGCATTATACTTCCTATTGGTAATTCTATTGGCTCAGCGGCAACGGCTATGTCGTAAACAAGGAATTTACCTAAACAACGGGTCCCCTGTTCTATTGAGAACGAGTACTATCGTGCACAAAAGTAGTGTCCACTACCCAGCCACAGTGAGGTTTCGAATAGCCTTGAGTCTGAAGTTTCGAAACAGCTTGGGGAAATGCTATGGTCGGCCAACAGATGTCGCCCACTGTAGTGTGTGTGGCAGGGGGGAGGGATAGAGGAGGTGGGGGCTGGATGAGAGGCAGGTTTATTTATTATTTATACCACTATAATTTCAAACACAAACTTTCGCCTGTTGTCAGCAAGAATGCATTTGTACTGTGAAAACACTCGTTCAACATCGCACGAAACGATAAGAGCATACTGTAACTTAACAATGTCTCACAGCTCAAGTTCTCTTTGAGTGGTAGCATCAAGAGAAGAATTGCTTTGCAATATCTCACTGATTTTCTTCAGACGGCTGTAACCTTTGTTTTTAGCAAGAACCTGGCTGATTTTTTCAAAGTAATCCTTCTTCTTAATGTGACTCAAAGAATCAACAACTCCTTGTACTACATCCATGCTGCTCTTTCGAGTTAGTCATTTTGTCTCCAACTTGAGGATTGCAGAGGAAATACATGCTAAGTTGGCTCTGATGAAAATTAGATCCTCCCGCAAGCCATCCTTCTTGGGTACATTTTGTGCCTCCTTCATATGTACAGATGCTGTGGGATCAAATGATTCAACAACACACTTGACATTTTCAAAATTGTCAGCATTGTACAATGCTGCCTCGATCCAGGTGCCCCATCTAGTCACTACTGGTGAAGGAGGAAGTGGCACAGTACCAGCATGAAAAGAAAAGTTACAAATATGCACTTAAGCTCAAAAATAGTTAAAATATGCAAATGCATATGCACATATGCAAATGCATAATTATCCTAAGCCTATATAATAAGACAACACATTCCACGACGTGTCATACAGATCATTGTATACCACACAATACATAATTTGTGGCTGTTAAGTTACTTTGTTATGAATTTTCATGCGATATAGTTTGAGACATCATTAAGGACATGGATTTAAGATAACACTGTAGGTGAGTTAACATATATTAATTGTATTTACAAACAATACTGAAATCCAAACAATACACCAATACACACATCTTAGTATTTGGTCCAGCCACCCAATGCATTCAGGACTTCATCAAGGTGATTAGGGATGAAGTCGACCAGCTTCAGGCACACCCCTGGCCGTCGACGTATACTCTCCCACACGTCGTTAGCGTTGGCCTCTATTTCTGCACAGGTTCGCTGCTCCCCAATATCCCAATCACGTTTCATCATGGCCCAAATATGTTCAATCGGATTAATATCACATCCTAGTGTTGGCAAGTCGATGACCTCAATTTCAGGGTGATCCTGGAGGTAGTGCTTCACTATGTTGCTGGTATGAATAGGACTGTTGTCATGAACCAGCCTGATAGTGTGGGGGGGCTGGAACTGCCATAGCCCGGACTGTAGGAATTAGCACTTGCTCCAGGATGTCTACATACTGCTCACCAGTGAAACAGCCATTGATCTTGACCAGTTCACCTGGCCCATGTGCCCACATCCACCCCAAGAATGACACTGACACCCTACCACTCACTGTGCGATGTTGAATGTGTTTCTCATGGTAGCGTGTGTTGGGGGCCGCCAGCTCTGCCTTGCTTCGGCTCCCACTGACCTGAACACTGTTTCATTGGTAAATATAATGGTTCTCCAGTATTCTTCTCTATGTGGAAGGTGTTCCAATGCAAAGCCGAGTCGACACTCCTTGTGAGTAGGTGTTAGCCACCCTTTGTGAGCTGGAATATGGCAGTCGATCCCGGCTTCATGAAGTCGGAGTCTCGTCGTCATGTGATGGCAGTTGAGGCCCAGATTTCTTGTATGCTTCACTGATGTTCGCATTGGATATGCCGTTGCAGCTGCCACGATCATGGCGTCCATCCTTGCCGACGTTACTCGTGGCCTCCCGCTTCGAGGTTTCGTCTCCACTGAGCCCTTTTCCTCCCAACGGCGGATCCACCTCCTAATCGTCTTGGTGCTCCTCTCCACTTCGAGAGCAATGTTCGGCACAGTTGCTCCGGCTCTCCACATCCCGATGATTTGGCCTGGCTCAGCAATCACTGCCGACGAATTTGCTCGTCCTGCAGGCATATCTGAAATGGCAGAGTAATATTATGTTGTGGTAACTGATGCAGGCTTTTATATACTAGAGTAAATTAATGGTATTAGTAACACCTAGGTCAAGTATTATTACTCTGACATAACGTTTTGGTAAATCTTTTTAGGATCAAATGACCAAGAAACCCTTCCTATTTCATGTATTCATAGTGAACTGCAAGAGGATCCCCCCCCCCTCCAAACCTCCACCACCACCACCACCCCTGCGACTGTAGAGTGAACATTCGCGGATAATCATCATCATCATCATCATCATCAAGATTTAGTTTAACCAGACCACTGACACCCATTTGAGTCTCTCCTAGGGCTGGCCAGAGGGATTAATTAACATATATTTGTGTTTCTCTAATTTAGTGTTATATTGTTTGGAGGAGATTACAGTATTTCAAAAAGGTCAAAACTGAACTTAGGGAAAATTTTGGGGTCTGCTAAAATGTCTTACATTGTAGGGTTAGTGAAGCACGTTTTTCGATACCTATTATAAATAGGGCATTCAATGAAAATATGTTGGACTGTTATTTGTGTTTGGCAGTTGGAGCATATAGGTGGGGCTCCATTAGGGGAAGACGAGTTGGCCATGCGTCAATCGCGTATGCCCAATTCTTAGACGACTCAGAATAGTTTCGTGATGTCGAAAGGATTGTTTTGATGATGACCAAGGATAAACTGATGATTTGATAATTTTTTGCTTATGACTTGTTGTTCATTTCCCCAGGACTTTTGCCAACCGAAAAAATGCTTATGTGTGCTGAAGATTTTCAACTCAATATCACATATTCTTTCACCTCTACATATATCTGCTGTCACTCATGGGACACCCTGCAATAGTATAAGAACGACATGGGCTATACTGACAGATTAATGTGACTTTCCTGTTGGTGACGATGGTAGAAATGAGACTTCGGCATGTTTCAGTGTTCGACATCACCTCCTTCCACTGGTGTGGGTGGCGCCAACCTTGGTAACAACTTGTGTATTCTCCGTGACTACCAGTAATGGTAGTCAAGGAGAATTAATTACTGGTGTGCCCATCAGTCTCACCGTCGTAGCCATGAACGGCAGAGATATGGTCGTTGTCGTGCTTTTATTTACCCATTACACATTTCTCACCATGCTTAATAATATTAACTATCTTCATGACATTCTTATTGTTATCAGTGATTGCGGAATTCACGATGTTATGCTCTACCTACACACAGCCTGTTACTAGATTAACCCCCACCTCCTATATCCCCCCCCCCCCCCCCCCCCACACACACACACACACAACAGTGGACGACATCTGTTGGCCGACCATAGCATTTCCCCCAGCTGTTTCGAAACTTCAGACTCAAGGCTATTCGAAACCTCATTGTGGCTGGGTAGTGGACACGATTTTTGTGCACGATAGTACATCTATGAGACTACCTAATCTGACTGTGCTTAAGGTAGACTCAAGTGAACTCGTGAACTTTCACTCAGACACGCAACATCTGTTCCTTCACTCACATTTGGTAAATGTACTGTGACTCTAGCTAGTTCCTGGCTATGTAACCGTTGTACACCAGTTAACACAGCAGCCGTTAGAATTGAGTTCTGGCTGCTTTCGTCAGAAATATCCTTTGACCTATTAGGTGGAGTTTCAGGGAGTGATTCCATAACTAATTGCTTTTATGAGATAGACTCCCCAGCGCCTGTCGAGGCAGTTATTACACTAACTCCTGAGGTAAGCAATGGATGTGAAGTTTGGATTTTATGATGTTTAACAATTATGCGTTATGGTTTAATTTCTTGGCTGAATCTTAATGTTGTTCTGCCTTTGGGTGGCACGACCGAGTAACCCATTGGCGGGCAAAGAAAATGCCTTGACTCTGTAGAAATCTGTCAAAAAAGCTTTACTGAACATAGTAAAACGTATTGACAGTGTTATCACCCTCGCTATAACTAATTGGAATCCTGACACACCGGGGAGAGGAATGTCTGTAAGTCTTATTGGCCACTTATTTCGAGGATATCGTCGCTTGAGTTCATTGAACGACGCTAATGAGAAAACATTTGCACAAGCTCCTGTATCTATGTCTAGGGATATCTGATTGTTACCTATCCTCGCTGGTACAGTCAACACCTCCACTTTGTTTAACGCGGAGATTAATGAGCCGGTGATGAAAGCGTTGTTTTCTTGAACCGTCGACGCTATCCCAGATCGTATTGCTGGACGAGCGCCTCTTCCCCCGAAGGCTGTGCACTTGTCTCCCGTCGATTTTCAATCGCTTGCCTCAGACGCAGTAAATTCCTGCAGTCTTCTGTGTTGTGGTATGCAGACTGATGTACTAAACACCATTTATTTGGAGTGCCTTTAGTGTTTGTAGACATTTTATTTCCTGTATAGTGTCCCTTTGGACTTATTGGTTTAGCAGTACTTTCTGGATTTTTAACATCCTGGGAGGTTCCTTTCCCTCGATCTTGCTAGTGGCTGACTGGGTACTTATCTGCTTGTCCTGCAAACCAACAATTTTCTGTGAGATGTCCCTTACGTTTGCAGACCTTGCAAAAAGGTATCTTTTGGGGTTAGGTTCCAGTGACGGTTTGTGGTTGTTCCTTAGAATTGACGTGTGCTACCGACAGAGCCCTAGGGTTGTGTTCCATTGGTTCACGAATTTCCTCCACGTAGTCTACAAGATTAGTTCCTACTTTAAATTCTTTCTTTCTGGCCTTCTTGCGTGTGGGTTCATGTCGAGACAATATAAACTGAAAGAACTCTATGATCTTGTAGAAATTGTCTTTAGACAATTTGTCATCATTGTCAAACCAATCTGAGGCTCCCATTTAAGTTTTGAGATTTAGCTTAGTCTGCCCGGGAAAAACCTGGGCGTCTTGCGCGTCGTTTGCGAACAGTGTCACGTGTACGTTCTGTCATCTTGAAAATCCACGTAAGCGGACCTCCTTTAGTACCTGACCCGGAAAAGGAGATAAATTGTTTCCTAAATGTTGGATAATCATAATTTTCTTCATCAATGGCTGACGCATAGATCATTCTAGCTGCCCGACTACCGGTTTTGATAAAGCTTCAGATGTATGAGATTTTATCTGCATCATTAGTGACATTGTTATTTCTCATTACATCTTCGCACTTACGCAAAAATGAAAAAGTAGTATAATGTGGATCCTCTGCAGTAAACTCTTGTTCCTCAATGTTATTTGGAAGTATTTTTGCAGTTTGACAGACCAATGCAGTCTGTGGGTTAGTAGAATCACCTGTTGCCATTGTTTTTATGTTAGTTAAACACTAGCGTTATTAACAGGTAAAGGCAATGGATAAATGTTAACTGACCTGAATTGTCTACTGTGTAAGTCCTCAAACTGAGAATCTAGGAAATTTTCACAGCTAGTTAAAGAGTCGGTAGGTGTTAGCTCTATTTGGCTAATTTGTGGTAACTCTTCTTCACTATCAGTTGCCGCTAGCTCTTATGAATTTGTAGATGACTAACTATCAGAGTCTAAGTCACTAATTACCTGTTTGATATCCAAAAATTTGGAAGAGGGTCCACAATAAAGGGTGAAATAGGAACCGAGTCTGTGTGGGTAGAAATCATGGAAGGAAGAGAAAAACTAATTATGGGAGTGATTTACAGGCCCCCAAGTCTTGGCAAAGAAGCAGCTCAGCCCATATGGCAGGAAATGAGTAGGGCAGCAAAATATAACAACATATGCATTATGGGGGATTTCAATTTCAGAAATATTGACTGGGACAACATTGTAGGCGACTATGAATCTGAAGACTTCCTAGACGCAGTACAGGACAATTTTTTGAAACAACTAATTACAGAACCTACTAGAGGTGACAATATATTAGACCTAGTATTAACAAATAAAGAAAATATTATCAGAGATATCACAGTAGGGGAAGAACTAGGTAACAGTGATCACAGAGAAATCAGGTTCACCCTAAATTGGGAAACGAAAAACAATGACAATATGGTCAGAGTCCCAAACTTTCGGTTGGCGGATTATCAGGGGTTAAAAAGGTACCTAGGTGAGGTCACCTGGGAACAGTCACGTCAGTTCCCAGTAGGAAGGGGTGAGGTACATAGATGACACAACAATTGATCATGACTATAATATATTCACTAGTATACTACATAAAGCACAAGAACAAAATATACCACACAGAAAAATTAGGTCAAATAAGAATGAGCCAAGGTGGATGACCAGAAAACTTAAACATGACATAGGAATAAAGAAAGGAATAAATAAGAAATTAAAGGGAGGGGAGGAGCACCTCAGAAACAGGTATAATGAACTATCTAGGAATGTTAAGAAAAATGTAAGGAAAGCAAAGAGAGACTTTGAAATCAAAATAGCAAGAGAATCCAAGGCGAATCCCAAGGGATTTTTCCAGGTATATAGGACAAAGGTCAAGGACAAAGTTGGGCCTTTAAAGTCAGGGAGGGGAGAATTGATAAATGGCAGTGAAGAAATAAGCAAAGCATTGAACAGCTACTTCTTATCAGTTTTCACAGAAGAAATTTGCCATGAAATTCCGGAGGTGGAACTAATATTTTAGGGAAAGGAAGAAGAGAAATTAAAGAATATCACTTTCAGAAAAGAGGATGTTCTTAAGATGATAAATAAACTAAAGAATACAAAATCCCCAGGGCCGGATGAAATTTTTCCTCGAGTCTTAAAAGAGTGTAGGGAACAGATTAGCGGGCCCCTCGTAAACTTATTTACAAAATCATTAGACACTGGAGTTGTGCCAGAGTTGTGGAAACAGGCAAATGTAGTACCCATATTCAAAAAGGGAGACAGAGCATCAGCGTCAAATTACCGGCAGATCAGTTTGACGTCAGTAGTGGGGAAATTTCTTGAATCAATTATAGCAGATTGCATCGCATCGCATCTAGAGAAAAGCAAATTAATCTACGACTCTCAACATGGGTTACAAAGGGAAAATCTTGTCTAACAAATCTGCTAACGTTTTTTAGGAAAGTCTTCCAGGTAGTAGATAATGACGAAAATTACGATGTTATTTACTTAGACTTTAGCAAAGCATTTGACAGAGTATTGCATCAGAGGCTTCTGAGAAAAATTAAGGGGAAAGTTTTAAGTTGGATAAAATCATGGCTCACCCATAGAACGCACAGGGTCAGCGTAGATGGTGTTAAATCTGAGTGGGGCCGTGTAACCAATGGGGTTCCCCAGGGGTCAGTACTAGGCCCACTCATGTTCATAATCTACATAAACGATTTAGATACTGGGATCAGCAGTGACATAAGCAAGTTTGCGGATGACACCAAAATAGGGCGGCAAATTAATTCAGGGCAGGATGCAAATGCATTACAGGAGGATCTAAATAAACTGCAGGGGTGGTCTGAAAAATGGCAAATGAAATTCAACACCAGCAAGTGCAGCGTACTTAATATTGGAAGAACAAATACTTATAATGTATACAGCCTTAACAACATCAACCTAGAGAAGTCGACTTGTGAAAGAGACCTAGGGGTACTTGTAAGCCCGGACCTACGGCCTAGAAAACAGTGCGTTAATGTTCGAAATAAGGCAAACAGAGTATTGGGTTTTATATCTAGAAGTGTAAGTAACAAGAGTGCAGAGGTCTTATTGCAACTATATCTTGCGCTAGTTAGGTCGCACCTCGATTATGCGGTTCAGTTCTGGTGCCCCTATTATAGAATGGATATAAATTCACTAGAGTCGGTGCAGCGAAGAATGACAAAAATGTTTCCGGGAATTAGAAACCTTCCATATCAGGATAGGTTAAAGAAACTTAACTTGCATTCCCTAGAAAGACGAAGAGTGCGGGGAGATATGATAGAAGTATTTAAGTGGGTGAAAGGAATCAATAAAGGGGATATAGATAAAGTTCTTATAATATCCGAGCAGGATAGGACTCGGAGCAACGGATTCAAGTTGGATAAGTTTAGGTTTAGGAGGGAGATAGGAAGAAACTGGTTCACAAATAGGGTGGTGAACGAGTGGAATAAGCTTAGCAACTTTGTAGTTAGTGCGGGAACTCTGGAAAGTTTCAAAAGGAGGCTAGATAGATTCATGGATGATAGAGAGTGGTAGTAACTCTCGACAGGAGCTGCCATGCACAGGCCAACCGGCCTATTGCAGACTCCTTATTTTTCTTATTTTCTTATGTTCTTATATAGGAATATTTATCACTTCACTCACTGCATAAGAATCACTACGTTGCCCACTCACGGAGTACTGCAAAAAATTTAATAATGCGTTATGGAAATGAAGAGAAAAACTAAAAAAAATATTAAAAAGTATTTAAAAGTACGGTAAGTATGTAAAAATACAGAAAATGTGTATACTTTTTGTAAGTAATGGACGTTTATTAAATTTTGCCTTTGTGCATTTGTGCAAGTAATTTATATTATATTTTGACTACATGTGAAGACTTCTTGAAGTTCACTAGTGTTTGTGTAGTCTGTAAAATAATGATTGATTGTGATCTACCTGAGCGAAGAGTCCGTAGAGTTTTGCGCTGGTGATGACATCAAGAGTCGATGACGTCCTACTCTGGGAAGGATGACGTCACACTACCCACGTCGATCCACCTAGGGGAGCTGATCCTTCTTGCAGTGATCCACCTTGGGGGGCTGTCCTATCTTGGGGGGAGCAGCCTGGGGGCTGACATGGGACTCCTCACCGACGAGGCTTGATTGTTTAAGCAAGAGGGTTGTTTGTTTGTCTGGAACCACGTTGACAACCTTCCTAAAACACTAGTGTTGTATGGTTGGCTGGTTGGCTGGCTTGGTTAGCTGGCTTGGATAGCTGGCCGTGAATCTCAGCCAACACTCGGGTAGGCTCGGCTGCTCTCGGGTCCAGTGGGGTAACCTTCAATTGTGTGTCACTGAGGGTTAGACTGCTGTGTTTGCAATCTTTTTATATCTTTGTTACCACTGTGTTTCTGTGTATACATTTTACAAGTGCTTATCACCACTGTCCACTTATTTTTCTTGTAAATGCTTGTTTGTTGATGATTCACTTTAAGTGCCACTTAAGTCACTGGAATCGCTTGGTTTTGTTGTTTATGGGTGTTTCACTGGTTTTCGTTTCCGTCTAACTCGGCTGCCACGAGTATGTGATAGCTGTTTTGGGGTATCATACACAATTGTTTTAAATAGGTTCTGGAACTCTTAAGTGTCAGGGCTGATGTAAACACTTCTTCTGGGTTTTCATTTATTGTTGAAACATCTATATACACAGTCCTGAGTTTAGGAGAAAATGTACTGTGAATTCTCTCCAGGGAAGTGTCTTGAGTACACTGATGTATGTGAACACTTAAATTGGGTGTTCACCCCTTGAGTAGTGGTAAGATTCTGGTATCTCCTCCGAGAGTGAAGGGAGGAGGAGTGGGCGAGGTGTTTGCTTAGACAGGTTGACCTTTCCTGCCCTCTGAGAGAGCTACAAGCTCAGCATGCATAACTTGAATAACTTCTGAGCCATTATTGAATAACTTTGTGGATATTTGGTGTTATACATTTGGGTGAATATTTATATAATGCAAAAGGTGCTGTTACAAGGGGGCCTTCAAAACGAACCCAACTTCTGACCATAATACCAAAGTGTCAGATTGCCTTAAAAGACTTCAAACCACCTTGAGTAGTACGCAAACTCGCAAAAGAGAACCTGTTAGCACCTCGAAGCAAGATGAAACATCACTATGATAAATATACCAAGATTAGAGATTTCAGTGTAGGAGACAAAGTCCTAGCTTACTTCCCTATTCCTGGTGCAGAAAAAAAGTTAATTACATTATCTCAACCCTAGAACGTAGGAAGGCCACCCAGCAAATCTACATTAATTTACTCAAACCCTATCTAATTAGAGGACCTGCCGAAGACTCCCAAGATTACCCTGTAACATTATAAATACTGTAGATAATGAAGATATCATGGAGTGGTATGGAAAAATAAAAAATTATCAACAACGCAGCGTCGTACTTAGGACATCTGACCCGAAACTAACTCAAAGATGTGGCCTCCGTTATTAAAAGTAACCCCATAGTACTCTCTGACTCCCTTGGCCACTGTACCATAATAAAATATGATGTTGAATAAACACCTGGAACCCTTCCTATACGCCAGGCATCCTACAGACTTCATCCGTAGGAACAGCAGCAGATGAGAGACGAGGTGGACTACTTGCTGAAGAACGTCTTGGCAGTTCCAAACAGCTCCCTTGGCGCTTCCCCTTGCCTTCTTGTACCCAAGGAAGGTGACCAACTACGCCTATGCACAGACTACCGCCAAGTTAACGGTGATAGTTCCAGTTTCCTATCCCATACCAAAAATAGATGATTTAATTGATTAAATTAGTCAATCTAAATTCTTTTCAAAACTAGATTTACTTAAAGGTTACTATCAAGTAAGACTCTGAAAAATCCCAGTCAATCGCGGCATTCATTACTCCTTTTGGCCTATGAGGAGTAGTCCAGCCACCTGCCAATGACTTATGAATTACCTCCTGCAAGACCTCAAAGGTACTTGGATGACATTCTGGTCCTTTCAGAGACTTGGTCCCACCATCTAGTACAGCTGTCGACCGTCCTGCAGAGGATGCAGGAGGCGCACCTGACCATCAACCTGGTCAAGAACACCTGCAGAGCTACTGTGACATACCTAGGACACGTGGTCGGCTAGGGCGGGGTCCGACTAAAGAAAGCCAACGTTGAAACCATCCTAAACTACCCTGCCCCTACAACTCGGAAGGCTTCCATACGCTTCCTGGCCAAGGCGCGGTTTTTATCGTCCCTACTGCCCTAACTTTGCTGCTGTCGCCACCGCTTTGACCCATCTCACCAGTGGGAAAGTCTCCTTCCGCTCGACTACTGTCTGCCAGGACTCCTTTGAATAACTGAAGCAGTTCCTGGCCAATGATCCTGTACTGACGTCCCCTAACTTTGATCTTCCCTTCATCCTTCAAACCGACGCCAGTGACCATGCTACAGGGGCCATTCTACTGCAGGAGGATGATAAAGATGTCCTGTACCCTATTTCCTATTACTCTGAAAAACTCAACAAACACCAAATGGCATAAAGTACCATTGAAAAGGAGCTACTCAGCATCATCTCTGCAATAAAATAAGTTTGAGTGCTACCTACATGGCAATCAACCCTTGCTGATTTATACATCAAAAGCATTCCTAAACGTTTTTTATTTCACACAAAGCCTGTTCCTTCGTCTTTTTGAAGCAACGTGAACCTCCATCCGGGATTACCCGTGCCAACTATGTGATCGTAGTAGCATTTTATTGAATCCAGCTAGGAAACACGAGTCTACATATATATCTCATCAGTCCATACAGCACACGGACTTCCATATACAAACAATACCTCACTAGTCGGGAGTCGAACCCTGGACCTCTCCTACATGTTAACAGGGATCGCTACCACTGCACCACAAGGAAAACAAAAGCCTGCTCATTTGTCATTTTTGTAAGCACATACTGTAGTTGGCACGGCCAATCCTCGATGGAGATTCACGTTGTTTAAAAAAGACGAATGAACAGGATTTGTGTAAAATAAAACAAAGAAGATGAAAAGAAAAGATTATCTTCAATTGAAAACACCCAAGACCCTGCACCACCAATGTCCATGATTTAAATACGTGCAAAACATCACTTTCCAACATATACAACGAAGTCAGTCCGGACATAATACTAATAAGTGCACATGCCGAACCTGAAAAACTTACCTACCTCCAAGACTACCTTTCCTTGCTTTTGAATATCCCTCTAACCTAATAAACTACAATATCCCAAAGTACATCCTGGGAGATTTTAATGCTAAACACCGCATATTTAACAATGACAATAATAGCAACATAGGTACAGCACTAGAAAGAACAATAAACACCGGAAGACTACTACACTTGGGTCCGTACTTCACCACATGGATGGGACTAAACAGCGTCTCAACACCCGACAAAATCCTGTGTAACAACAAAGTATTCCTAAACTACCACATAGAGCAAGGCCCCATTACCCTAAGTGATCATATCCCGAAAATATCCATAATGTCAATAGACCCGGAAAAAGAAGAGGCCTTTCGTATAGAATGGAAAAATATATTCAGAATATCAAAAAGAGAAAGTGAGAAGTTTGATAAAAAACATGAAAAAGCCATTAACGACTGGCTAAGAGCGAAACAATAGACTGACGCCCTACCATACAGAAAATCCAGATAGACTAAAACCAAATAGCTTCATAGGACACGACTAACTACTACACAGCTTACGCAGATTTAAAGAAAAATCCCCTGGAATAAGTGCCATAACTCGAAATATGCTATTAAACCATCCTAACAGACCCATACAATCACTTCTAAATACATACAATTCAGCCCTATCAGCAGGTTACTCCTCCGATGTCTTCAAATGGGGTAAAATAATCTTCATCCCCAAAGAAGGTAAGGATCCAAAGCAAATAACCAACTACAGACCGATATCTTTGCTGAAAATAACTGGCAAACAGGCTACAAAAATACCTGGATACAAATAATAAACACAACCCAAGACAACAAGGCTTCAGGAGTGGGAGAGGAACCCAAACTGCAATAGCTATAATAACAAAAATCATTTCCAAAGAAAAACGGCATGGAAACCAAGTAAACCTTGTCCCGAGAGACGTGGCAAAAGCCTTTGATAAAGTGCGGCACACAGCCCTAATGTACAAAATCTTACAACTATACCTGCCTGCAGAAAGCGAGAGTATCCTGTGTGACTACATTCGAAACAGAATAGCACTGCTGCATATTGTCACCTGGAAAGTGGAGTGCCCCAGGGAGACGTCCTGTCCCCAACACTGTTCACGATATACGCATGCAACATACCAGAATCAACACAACACAGCGAACGTATCATCTTCGCAGATGATATCACAAAAACCATATCATACCCTGGGAAGCAGAGCAATGATGGCATTCCATACAGCGCATGCAATAAAGAGCATAAATGAATACGAAAGAAAATGGAAGATTAAAACAAATATTAACAAATTTAAAAATCATACCAATCGCCAACCAAAAGGTCGAACAGTCATTGTGGATGAAGAAATATACCCATACGCCAATGTAGATACCATTTTAGGACTCAAAATAAAAAAAACCTCGATGTTGGCTCTCCTCTGCAGTTCTTCGTTTGTTCTCCTTTGTTTCACCAGACATTTTAGCTCTATGCATATAGTGGGATATCACCAGAATGTTCAAACTTATCGAGAAAATTGCCTGAAAATCTCCCGTATTTACCCTGTTATACCTATATTAATAAGTCATTCATATGATCTATATTATCTGGTACACTGCGCCCCAGTATGTTACTATTCAGAGCCAAGTTCAGTTCTGGTTGCCGTACTACAGAATCAGTGGCGTACCGTGGTTGCACTGATGAGGCATGCAGAACACATAAATCAGTTATCAAATCAAATATCACGTAGGATATGGCCTTTCTCTAAATAAGTGTTGTCAAGCTTTTATAAACACCTAATTTCTTAAATTATATCAGTGGCACATGACACAGTATCTGTTATAAATCATTAAATAATGGGTGCAAACATACTTACGTCAAAAGAATATTAAGCTTTCAGTGTTTTCTACACCAATTTAGTCTACAAAAATGACTAGGCATATTGCACAACGTTGGCCCTCTGTAAAGTTGCCAATGATCTTTTTGCAAAAATTTTTAATAAGTAGTAAATATTTGTATTTATATGATCTGAGTATTATTTCAAGTAAAACAAAAAACAGAATAACTTTCACAAAGAGAAAAAAAACAACAAATGAAAGCGGACTGTAGGGTTAATTAGAAATATTAAAAATAATAATGTGGACCAGTTTGGTCTAGCTGACGGAGAGCCGCCGCCGGTCTACATTGCCTCTCAAGTGAATGCAGTTTTCAAGTTGCATGCATTTGTACCCATTGTTAGTTGTCACGGGACTTTCAGACCGAGAGGAAGGGCTTATGGAAACTCGTCGTGTAAAAATGACATATATTACACTATTTACATTCACAGAGCAAGTTTTCATGTCCAAATATCTCCAATTACTTCAGGCATCAACTCGGCGGCTATCTTGTACCCCACGTCGGCCTGTGTATACCTGGCTTGGAGTTCCCGGTTCTCCGTGCTGTCCGGTTCAGTCGATGGCTGACGCTGCTCTGCCGTGACCATCACCACCACCACACAAATATGGCTCGGTTGCCAACTAATCCTAATACAATACATCGAAAGTTTTACACCTTATACCCTATAAAACAGAATGTGGCTCTTACATAATGTTTTAACAACCAAAACTAAATAACGCTGATGTAAAAAAAAAACATCGTAAATCAAAACATAAGAAACTTATATAAGCATACAGTCCGTGAACCACCCTCATTGACATTGGTCGTTCTCGGGTATCACCTAATTAGCCAATCATAGACAGTGGTGTGGGCCAACATGTGACACCCATTACATTTACAGAAACCTTATTAAATAGCCACTCTTATGGAACAACAACTCTTAAGTAATATAATGTCACCGTATAACATAAGACTTCATGCTTATTAAGGGAAAAGTATTATATTTGGCTAAAATGGCTCAAATTCCTTATGCTCCAACACAATAAAGTTCATTTTTGCCTGTTATTGCTAGGATGGATATGTCCATATGTCCATTGAGGACATGCGGCTTATCCTTCTGCATGCATTGAGGGACGCTGAAAGTCTCCTCGACTTTCATGAGTGAAAACTGTGAAGACTCGAAAATTAAATCTGTATTGTTGAAGATACTATTTAAAAATATATTTTGCTTTCTACTAGACATGCAATGCATGCCTTGCATTAATTAAGAATATGGCACTGTAAAGAATGGATATAGAACCCCGAGAAAGAATTTAGAGAGGAATGACAAAACTAATCTCGAGCATTAAGAACCTGGAGTACAGAGACAGGTTAAAGCATCTTAATTTGCACTCCCTCGAGAGACGTAGAGAGAAGGGCGATATGATAGAGGTGTATAAATGGAAGTCAGGGCTAAACAAAGGTGATATAACAAAGGTACTCATACTATCCAACCACGAGCGAATTTGTAGCAATGGTTTAAAATTAGACAAATTTAGATTTAGGCTCAATATAGGTGAACATTGGCTTGCAAATGTAGTGAATGAGTGGAAAAAGTTACCAAACTTCATCATTAACTCGAATACGCTAGATAACTTCAAACATAGGTTGGATGGATAGATGAGCGATAGGGGATGGGTGTAAAGAGGACTGCCCAGTACGGGCCAATAAGCCCGTTGCAGTTTCCTCCATTCCTATGTTCTTACGTTCTCTTACTCTTACGCCACAGGAATCAGTTAATGAGATTCCATTTGAATGGAAAAAAAAACTCACATTACATTTAATCGAGAAGTATGGAGTTCATCCATGTTTGCGGCAGGTAATATGCGAGGGCTACTAGAAGAGAAATAAGAAAATTATAGCATATAATTACCTATGCCTATCTGTTAAAGCACTGAATTCTAAATGCACGCTTGACATGGTAAATACAAAAATAAACACCCTGCGTAGCCAGTATAAGAAGGAACTCAAGATGATAGTCTCATCAAAGAAGTCAGGAGCTGGTACTGAAGTTATGGTGTTTCAAACACCTTGAATTTCTGACTGGCGGAGAAATGCAAAGAGAGAGCACATCGTCTCTGGATTCTCCGGAATAGGTGAGTCTATACCTGAGCTATTGTGTGATGTGCAGTTGCCAGCAATGATTCCGATACACTCTGGTGAATATAGTATGTTAATAAAATTATGATTGATGACAATGATTATTTATCTATTAATAAGAATATACTCCATGTATCTAAGTATTTATTACAATTAAAAAAGTCACAGTAGGCAACCATCGTTTAATCCCTACCTACATGGGTAGCAGCCACCCACACACTGCATAGGAGAGTCAGTTACGTGTGAACGGCCAAACTGTTGGTCAGCGGTCTATACCGTGCTTCGTCACCATGCTTTGAAAAATATGAGTTGCGTGCTCGGACACCACAGGTGGAAACTGATAGTGTAGACGGGGCTTTAGAGTTAGAATTTGTAACTCACTGGCTCGATAATGAAATGGAAAGAAGAGTGATAGAACATTCATGCTTCAGACGAGCAGAATAAGACTAAATAACCCAGGGGCCAAAACCAATACCAAGATACACCTAACAACCTCAAACCAATACAATCTATATATATATAAACCAAAGAAGTATGTCTGTGTGTTTGTTTGTGTGTGTGTGTGTGTGTCCACACGAGAATCTCGGAAACTACTTTACCGATCTGCAGTGATGATGGATGGTGTTATATGTAGTGGTGATGATGATGGATGGTGTTATAAGCAGTGATGATGGATGATGTTATATGTAGTGATGATGGATGTTGTTATATGTAGTGATGATGGGTGATGTTATATGTAGTAATGATGGATGGTATTATATGTAGTGATGATGGATGGTGTTATATGTAGTGATGATGGATGATATTATATGTAGTGATGATGGGTGGTGTTATATGTAGTGATGATGGGTGGTGTTATATGTAGTGATGATGGATGATGTTATATGTAGTGATGATGGATGGTGTTATATGCAGTGATGATGGATGGTGTTATATGTAGTGATGATAAGACAAAAAAATAAAAACAGTTTAATGCTAAAAAAATATACTTTGCTGTACCGTTGTAGTGATAAACATGGTGAAACTTACATACACCGTTAATGAACTATTGATCTTTGGCCATACACGGTGCTACATGTATTCCATTGAGTGGCAGAAACGAGGTCTACCACATCCACATGTCTTGATCTGGCTGAAAGAGAAACTTCGACCAAACAAGATTGACAACTGCATACGAGCAGAGTTTCCTGATCCAGAAGAAGATCCAGTTCACTATGAGATTATCAAGAAGCAAATGATTCATGGGCCATGTGGACCATTCAACAGACACTCTCCATGCATGAAAGATGGACGTTGCACCAAAAACTTCCCAAAAGACCTGATAAAGGATACTCAGAGTGGAGAAGATGGCTATCCTCAGTACAGGAGAAGAGCGCCAGGCGATGGAGGTTTTACAGCAGTGTTACGACCTGGAACAGACAGTAAAATAACAGTACACAACAAATGGTTGGTCCCCTACAATCCTCTTTTGAGTAAAGCATTCAATGCGCACATCAATGTGGAGTTCTGCAATTCAGTCATATCCATCAAGTATGTCTGCAAATACGTCAACAAAGGCTCTAACCAAGCGATCTTTGCATTGGAAAAGGATGGAAATCATGGTGAGGTGACACAGTTTCAGCAAGGCCGTTATATATGCGGCAATGAAGCCCTATGGAGAATTTATAATTTTCCCATACACGAACGATGTCCAACAGTAGTTCATCTGGCTGTTCACATGGAAAATGGACAAAGAGTTTACTTCACAGAAGAGTCCCTCCAAAATCCTGCTTATACGACCCTCACTGCATTCTTCAAGCTTTCACAGGAAGATGAGTTTGCTCAAATACTCCTGTATGTTGACGTACCCAAGTTCTACATATGGCAGGCTTCAATAATAAAGTTCCTGAGAAGAGGATCCGATGTTGAAGGATATCCAGTAGGGTGTGTCAATTTTGTCAACATGTTAAAAATCAAATTTGGTAGTCAAAATATTGTGCCTCTTTATGTCTAAACTTGAGATTAGCAAACAAAAATGAATTGAAATAACCCTCACCTACATCAATTATACCTTAAAGTTTCAAATATCAGTATTTCAACAAATTAATGAGACTTGATTAGAATTATTCACTTGATATTAACTAATCTCATGTAAGCATATGGATTATGGAGTATTTTATGGTTCTATAGCTTGTGTACAATATGCATGTCAGAACATGAACATGAACAGGCTCTCCGTGTGGGACAGTTTAATTGTTGTTTTGACTTGTACCAAGCGTGAGGATAAGGCGCCCGGCTCACTCTCCTTCTAGATATCATAGACGGTGGTTTGCTCTCATTGCACTTGCACCTACTCTACCAGACGAATTCTACATTTTAATTATTGTAAGTAGGGCATATTGATTGTCGCAGTTACTTATATCATTGTATAAAACATTATGTTCTAAGAAATTATTATGTTATTTCTGTTCCAGCATTTTTGATAAACAAATTGATATTTTTTGAAACAACAATTGAATTATGAAACATTGAAATATTTTTCTATTTGTCAGATAGTGTGAAGATGTCAAAATTGAAGACAAGAAGTCAGTTGTCAACCCACTTGAGCCTGCTAGTTGGTAAAGGGAAGGAGCTTCCTGTATCAGAACTTCCAACAGTGAGAGACATGATAAGATTAGGATTACTCCTTCGAGAAAAAAATGCAAAGGACAGAAGGAACTATACAGATAAAGAACTCATAAATGACATGATAGTCCCTCTTCTGCATCAATGGACAAAAGCTAATGCACTATTCAAACCACCTGTGATTAATCAGTGTCGAACTATTGAGCTAAAACTAACGAAATTATGGCACAAAGCAGTTGAAACATCACTTGGTAAAGGAAACTTGGCCAGGAAAAATGAATTTCTGCACACACTTGATACTCTGTTTGACATTTTGACCTGCAAGTGCTCCATACAATTATGTTCTGAATCCAACTGTTCTCACTCAGGTAAGAGAGAAAATAATTCCCACATTGATTGTGGTTGTCCTCGTGAAAAGAAGATCCCTGTTTTAGAGCTTGAATTTATAAAGGCACAGAGGACAAAGGCAGAAGGCCAAGGAAGTATGCAAATGGGTTCAATAGATTATTCAGAAACAAAGAAGCAGATTGCTAATGCCAAGAAGAGAGAACAAATCCGAGAGAGGGAACAAAAGAAGAAAATGAAGAGTGAAGAAGCCATCCAAAGAGAGGAAGAGCTGTGTCAAGATGTTTATCACTTCTTTGATAGTTCTTCTGATGAACAGGAAGCAACATCAGATGATAGTTCCAAAGAGCCATCTGAACCTTTACCAAAGAAAATGAAATACAACACAAGAAATATTTCAAACATTGCTTTAGCTAGTATTCGCCACCATGCTGGACTTCGTGAGGCTGCAGAAATTGCAACTGCCGCTTGGATAGATGCAGGCCTCATCAGCCGAGAGGATGTATCTTTGGTGATAGATCATAATAAAATTAGAACAGCACAAGAAAAAATAATGAAGGAAATATCTGATCAGCATGAAAAAGATTTAAGCGAGGGAGGGCTCTCCTGTCTTTTGTTTGATGGAAGAATAGATGACACAAAAATTTTGCTAGAAGTAGAGGGAGTGAACAGAAAGTTTCCAGGTCTCATCAAAGAAGAACATTACTCTGTCTGTTCTGAGCCTGGTGGTCGGTTTTTGTTTCACTTTGCTCCCGAAACTGAAGTAGAAGGGAAGAAACATGCAGAGGTCATTGCTGATCATATTTTATGTTGGGTTCAGGAGAGAGGACTTGGCAGTTCACTGCTGGCTGTTGGTGGAGATTCAACTGCAGTGAACACCGGATGGCAGGGGGGTGTAATGACGCATTTAGAGAAAAAACTAGGAAGAAGACTTGTTTGGATTGTATGTGATTTACATACAGGCGAGCTACCTCTTCGTCATCTCATCCAGGAACTTGATGGTCCTACAAAGAGCAACAACAAGTGGTCAGGTCCCCTTGGCATCATGCTGGATGAAGCAACACAACTAGAAATAAATACAACCTTTCCAAAGGTCGAAGTTGGCCCTCCCCTTCCGGCGTTGTCTGAAGGAGTCATCAAAGATCTCAGCACAGATCAATCCTATGCTTATCGTATTGCCCAAGCAATAAGATCAGGAGAAGTGCCTCAGTCATTGGCTCTCTTGGAGATTGGACCTGTCAGTCACAGCCGTTGGTTAATTACAGCTCTTCGTTTCTGCAGGATTTGGATTTCCAAACACGAATTGAAGGGCAAAGTGCTGAAGAATTTGAGGTTAATTGTTGAATTTATTATTGGAGTTTATCTTCCCCAGTGGTTTAGTGTGAAACTTAATCCTTTGTGGGTGGATGGGCCCAATCACCTTTTGTTTCAATTGCAGCTAGTAAGAACACAGAGGAAGGTAGTGAGGGACATCGTGTTACCTGTGGCAAGAAGGTCCGCTTGGTATGCTCGATCAGAAGCAGTTTTGCAAGCAATGCTTTGCAGTCAATGTACCAATCTCCGAACCGAGGCTGTAGAAGTCATTCTAAAGATTAGAGGAACGCTAATAGATGACGACCAGTTGGGAGACTGTTCGTTTCATTCAAGAAAAGTTCCCCCAATAAACGTCAATGCCACCAAATTGTCAGAATTGGTTGACTTGAGTTTGGAAGTCTTAGAGCCACCATTGACAACAAGTCTAACTAGCCAAGAATTGAGAAACCTTAAAGAGACTCCAATGCAGGTGCCGAAGTGGCCTTCCCACACTCAAAGTGTGGAGAGATGTGTGAAAATGGTCACAGAAGCAGCGGGCCATGTTTACAGCCACGAGAGGCGAGAAGGTTACATCAAAGCACAAATAGCAAGCAGACTACTGATGACAAGAAACCAAAGCAAAGAGAGTATGAAGGCATTGGTTACTTTCAAATAGACTACGGATAATAAAATATAATAATTTGAAACTTGAAACAGCAACATGTGTGCAAACGCTGGTTATGTTATAAATTCACAAATATGTACATTTAAAAATCCATTTGATATAGGTAGGACCTATTATAAAAAAAAATTTATGCCAGAATATTGTTTTGCATGCTTAAAGACTACAATAAATTGCTACCAAATTACTCGATTTTCAATTTAGCCAGTTCACCCCCTAAATTGACACACCCTAATATCCAGGGATAAACTCAGGCAATGCTTTGGGACGTGTCTGCACGGTTCACCCCAACAACTTTGAACGCTATTGTTTGAGGCTACTTTTGCACCACATCCGTGGCCAATATCATATGCAGCACTCAAGACAGTGAATGGACAAGTCTGCAGAGCCTATGAGGGGAATGCGTGCAATCTCCTTGGCCTACTGGAAGATGATGGTCACTGGAATGACACTTTAGAAGAGGCAGCAGCTACTCAATCGCCAATGAGAATGAGGAACCTGTTTTCCATCGTGATTGCTACATGTGAACTTTCCAACCCAAGCCAGCTCTGGAAAAACCAAGAAAGTCTTTCAGAGGATCTGCTTCATCAAGCAAGAAGAGAACATCCTGGTCAAGAGATTGAATTCATGGATGACATGTTCAACAGGGCTCTGATCATGCTGGAAGACAATGAGATGGAAAAAACCTGACTGATTTTGGATTGCCTTCCCCAAACTGAGAAGAACCAGTAGTTGCAAACAGGGAGTTGCTCAGAGAGACAGACTACTCAGTTGTAGTTCTGGTGAATTTTCTTGAAGGAAATGAGCCTCACCTGGTGCGTGATCAAGCAAATGCTTATGAACAGATCTTGCAAGCGATACAAGCGGAGCAGGGAGGTATAATCTTTCTTGATGCACCTGGCGGGACAGGAAAAAGATTCCTGATCAACCTTCTGTTGGCCACAGTACGTCATCAGGGAAAAATTCCTCTTGCTGTGGCATCCTCAGGCATTGCTGCAACACTACTAGAAGGAGGTCGTATTGCACACTCAACTTTTAAACTGCCTCTCAACCTCGCTCACAATGAGAATCCAGTGTGCAACATCAAAAGCGGATCGGCAAAGGCAAAACTCTTAGAAAAATGGAGCCTCATAGTCTGGGATAGAATGCACTATGTCTCACAAGTTAGCGTTTGAAGCATTGGACAGGACCTTGCAAGACCTGCTATTTGAATTCAAGCGACTTCAGTTCCCGGTTAAAGTGAGCTTTGCCATGACCATCTACAATAGCCAGGGACATTCCCTGAAGATGGTTGGCCTAAACCTGGTGTTTCCTTGCTTCTCTCATGGACAGTTCTATGTTGGATGCTCCAGAGTGGGAACTTGCAAAAATCTGTACATACTTGCTGCAAATGGCAAAACCAAAAATGTGGTCTACCTTAATGCACTACAGTGAGACAATGTGGAGCCTCCCGGAGGGTGGCGTTCTACCGTGGCCTGGCGAAAGAGCCGCCCGGAGGGCGGCGATTCCGCTAGTAACAAAAAAAAAAATCGCATAGAGTGAATAACCAATTAAAAAACTGCCAACATAAACATCAATCTTTTCAATAAAAATACAAATATGGGTCCACCTCTTTGCAAACCAAAGTAGCAAGTTATATCCAACACGACTTCCTTGAAAAATACTTTTCCTATTTTAAACAAAGGCTTCACTTTCTAAAAAGAAAAGAAAAAAGTGAGTGACTAACGAACACTATCTTTGGCCTCTCCAATCCCTTCCTGCTGCTTTTCCTCCCACTTTATTTAACCAAAAGATACAATGCTCAGCCAGCTCCATAAGGAACCTGGCCAGATGTTGTCACCTCTTCCTTGAAATACTAATTACTGCAAATGACAAAACATAATCGAGAAAACGCCAAAGGCCTAAGAGCTAGAACTTAAATTAATATTACAAAAGATCAACAAAGAATTTTAAAATACAGCATATCTGATTAAGCCCGCATACTTTCCTTCAAATTTCCCAATCATTTACCTTCTCCTAAAACCCATCCCCTCAAATACTTCCAAAGTACTTCCAACCCAAAACCCTCCCCACACTCCCACCCAACAACAAGCAATAGACCTTCACCCTTTTCTACAAGCTTCAAGTCACGTCAAGTTTTGTTGTCCACAATGGAGTCCTGGACAAGATATATCTTGATAAAACCACATAACAAAAGGGAAGCATTGAAACATCTTAGTTTTCGTCTTGATTCATCTTCAGAGGCTGTGTTATTCGGGGACATTAGTGCATGGATAACCAAGATGCCGATACGCCGAGTCATTCTAAGCCACGTGGCAGGTTGGCCAAGCGCCAACAGCACCTCCCCCAAGCGGACGGAGATTTCTGGAAACTAGGCCTATGAAATATTAAGTGTAATTTACCGAATTAATGGATGCGAATCATTAAATTAAATGACATTATTCAATTTAAAATTATTATAGATCGTTTCTCAGTCTAAATATGTTACATAGGTCCTAACAAAGTTATTAGTTCTACAGAAAATAGGTCACGGACCTAGGCTCGCCTTGAGGACGGACAAGGCTGGCCAACGGTCAGTTGGACGACACCGTTTGAACAGACAGGGTGGTTTGTGCGTTCAAACAGGACAAAACGGTCACGTGGTCTGGTCACCTGTGTTACGACATTGCAGAATAGCAAGTAAGTTTATTCGATCTCAGACAGGGTTTAGATAGGACGGTGATAGAAGTTAATAAGAGCTAATAGTGATTTCATTGCAGGGTTTCCGCAGAACCCACTTGACTGGGATTGATGACTGCCGTTTGACGAGTGCCGTTGACGATTGATGATTGGCGATTGTCGCAATTGGAACGATCAGAGCAGGCTTGTCACTGGTTAGCAAGGTTTTAGCTGGGATCTCTTAAGGGAACGAGTGCTCCCGACAACGAAAACTAAGTGGGACCAGCATCAGCATTGGTTGATCAGTTCTTCCCACGTGGGTTCACAACTCCACGTGTCTTTGGTCAGTTAGAAGTATTATCTACAGGACGGGAAAATAGAACCATTCCCTCAGCTGATGTTCTCCTCTCTTCCCGTCCATGGATGTACTGAGTGTAAACTGAGGCAGTCTGACTGAATGAACGGTCACACACTGAGACCAGGAGTCTAGTGGATACTCAGAGACACTTTTCTCGTACCAGTATGGATGTTTCTGAGATTGTGTGATGCATGTTAAGGGAAAGGGTGATAAGGTGTGTAAAATTTCCCAAGTCCAGGTGTGAGAACAACGCTCCTTATGGTTGATTTTCACAAGTGAGACGTAAGAATTCCTCTAAAAAGTTGTGAAGGGCTTGTTAGTGCCTTAAGAAAATACGGGTGCATTCGGGCCCCATGTGTGAGACTAAGGAGCATGTCTTACGGATAGTGGTGGAGAAAAACATTCACGACTCCTGAGTTCTAGAGGAATTACTGAATAAACACAGAAGAGCCCCCCGCCTGCCTGATGAGTCATGAGTGATTTTCTCGGGTTTATTGTATATACCGGCTTCCTTGGCAGACTAGAAGTGACACCTTTCGGGCTATTGGGCAATCAGGATTGTAGTAGTTGTGGGTCATCCCGGACAGGCTATGATTGATCCATGTGTGTAGTTAATAATTTCTTCATATTTTGATACCATTTCTCAGTGCCTGATATTATTTTGTTTAATGCCCTTAAGGCCTGTTCATGATGGAGTTAATAATTTCTTCATATTTTGATATAATTTCTCAATGACTGGTATTATTCTGTTGAATGTCCCTAAGGTATGTTCATGGTGGAGTTAATAATTTCTTAATATTGTTGATACTATTTCTCATCCTGTTGAGTGCCCTTAAGGCCTGTTCATGTGTGGAGGTAACATGTCCTAATATTTGATACTATTTCTCAGTGACTGTGTCATGGTTTTGGTGTGGATCAGTCCGCCAAGAAGAATCGGTGGTAGTAGGAGTTGATTATATTATATAAAGATAATAATATGTCGTATTTCTTATTTCTTACCGTAGAGTTCGATACCTTCACACTTGTTACTTACAGGAGATTATGGCGCATCTACGTAGAAGTTCACTCCACCACTCGACATTCCATGATTTATACTTGATAAATGATGATTTAATGAATTCATTTAATTTTCAACATCCATCTAAGTTATTGGTTATACTATGTCATAACCAATCAGTCATTACCTTTAGTAATAATAAGATAGGATCACAGATACGGGCAGATAATTGCACTTACATTTATTTGTCAAGCTTCCATACAATGATTTACAGTTTGCATGGATATATGATTTACTCACGTTCACGCTGTAATAAAATTAATCTTCTAAAACAGCGAATTTCCAACTTGCGGACACATGTGATTACTCTACTATGGGTATAACTTAAAAGAGCCTTAATTCTTCAAGTGATACATTTACTGCCAGCCTGGATTGCTTTTGTTGCAACCAGGCTTTCGCACAAGGACTTCTTTCCACGGGCCACAGCAACAAAAAGTACTCTTGGGTTACCACACATGGTGTCATGCAGGAGAACTCTGTAAGCGTGACTTGAATTAACCATTTAGGTGCAATAGACCAGCCTGGATTGCTTTTGTCGCACCCAGGCTTCCACACGTGATATTTCCACGGGGATAACAACCTAGGTTAACACGCTTAGTCTCGTGCCGACCTTTCCACGGCCATAACAACAAAAGGTACTCTTGGTGTACCACACATAGTCTCGCGTCACTGAGTCACGGTAGACGGTTGTCACGGCAAGGAGAACTGGTAAGCGTGACTTGAATTAACCATTTAGGTGCAATAGACCAGCCTGGATTGCTTTTGTCGCAACCAGGCTTCCACACGTGATATTTCCACGGGGATAACAAACCTAGGTTAACACACTTAGTCTCTTGTCGATCATGGTCACAGTAGACGGGTGTCGTGCAGGAGAACTCTGTAAGCGTGAATTAATTAACCATTTACTGTAGGTTTGATAGGCCAGCCTGGATTGCTCTTGTCGCAACCAGGCATCCACACGTGATATTTCTACGGGGATAACAACCTAGGTTAACACACTTAGTCTCGTGTCGACCACGGTTCACAGGACGGAGTGGCGGTGGAGGACTCTGTGTGGTGTGGTGTCCCGCCCCCCTTTCAGGAGGGAGAGGATGGAGACGACGTCTTAACTAACCCATGGCTCAGGGGATACTACTTAAAATGAGGTTTTTGGGTGTGAAGCGATGAACAGTACAACACTGTTTCACTGCCCACCCCCCTAAAGGCTGGCTGACATACACTAATTGAAAAATACATGTCCCAGTTATGCCTCGCCGGGCGTCTTATCTCTGGTAAAACAAACTTTGGAGTTGGTTGCGTGGGTAAGCCTAACGCAACCCATGACAGACTGATATTGTCTTGCTGGGTGTCATTAATATTCCTTAAATCTTCATGATACTATTGTTTTCTAATGTTTATGTGTCACTAAGGAATGTGAGATAATGAGGAACTGTTTTCAGATGAGCTCCTAATTCTGGTGTAAAAAGCACTGTTACCGTAGTTTCTCACAAGTGATCGTGGGCCCTTCTTGCCCGGTTCACCGTCCTGCTGACAGCGTACAGCGACATCTGTTGCCAGCGTAAATAAAATCGTTGATTAATGCATTATTAAAGAAACCATCGACATGGGACCAGGTTTGTTCCACGCTACGAATTTTTTGCGATTTTTCCACGAAGTTTGATGAAAAACGATTGTGCCGTTTCGCCTGCCCAGAGCAGATACACGCATGCCTAGCGCTATAGTAAATTAGATGTGTCTTATTATTTATGCTGGTGGATGTAAGACCAGCTCCCCTCACTGACACAGCTATGGTTAATTTGATATTATTCTTGTTTATAATTGCCTTCTAATCTGTCTCAAGTCTATCCGTCCTGTCTATTGCCATCCCAACTGTTTGTTCGTTTGTGTGGTGTTTGACTGTAAGCCCGTCTGTACTCTTTGTGTCGTCAAATCTGTCTGTCTTATCCATTGTTGGCGTGTGTCTGCCTGTTTGTCTAATGTGAACCAGTCAGTCAGCTGTCAACCTGTCTGTCTGTCTGTCTGTCATGTTAGTTGCCATATTGTCTATTTGTGCATGTATGAATCTGTCTATGTTTTCAACCTCCTGTCTGTTTCACTGTCTATATTCACCCTGTGTCTATTGTAGTCATGTCTGTCTTTCTGTATGTATATGTCTGTCTTATATGTTGTCTTTGTCCTTCATAAGTCTGTCTATCTGTCTGTCTTTCTGTGTGTCCTTGAATCTGCCTGTATTATGTCTATGTCTTTTGTTTGTCCGCTTCTCTCTCTCTCTCTCTCTCTCTCTCTCTCTCTATTTTTATCCGTACTATCTCTATCTCTATCTTTATATATATATCTCTATGTCTCTCCATTACACTACTCATCATGTTTAGCACTTTTTCTTCCTTATTAAATAGGTGATTTTAATATGGTATTCCGGGAACTTTAAAAAACACATATATTATTCTGATTAACTTGCATATCTTAGCCTAATGTACACACACACATACACCTACTATCCTTCTACATCATTCTTATTCTGTCCTTCCATCCCTCCATTCATACCCCCACCTCTCACTATCCCTCTCTCCCATCTCCTTTCCCGGCTTGCCTCTTAATGATAATAATGCTTCAGTCTCTCTTCTTCTCCTTCTCTTCTCCCTTTCTATCTTCTCCATGCATTCCTGTTATTATCTTTTTATTTCTTCTCCTTTTCCATGTACAGTCAGCCACAGGAATAAGTATACTGTACGCACCGTAGCTGTAAGTTCCGAAAATGGTCTGGTAACGTTGAAACTTCGCATCCAGACGCATGATGAAACTCAGCTCCCCACCACATTTTGTCTCTAACTATTTTCTGTTTCCCCTTCTTTATTCTTCTATTTACTCATCTTCCTTCCTTTACTAATCCAAACAACATTAAAAAAACAATAGGCTAAGAGAAAAAGCGGGGGGAGGAGGAGGGAGCCGTACGATAACTGAAATCTTGGGTTGACATCGTACAGCGAATGAGGGTCCTCCAAGTCCGTAGACTTGCATCGATTTCTAGTGTAAATAAAATGGTTAATTAATACCTTCCTAAAGATACCGTCGACATGGGACCAGATTTGTTCCACTCTTCGAATTTTTTGCGATTTTTCCACCAAGTTTGATGAAAAACGATTGCGCCGTTTCAGCTGCTCAGAACAGACAGACACACGGCTATCTATCTAATATACTATAGGACTAGCGGTGTGTCTGTCTGCCTGTCTGTCTGACTGTCTGTCTGTGTGTCTGTCTTGGGTACGATTGCAGTTATCGTACGGCTCCCTCCTCCCCCTCTCCCCCCTTTTTTTCTTAGCCTACTTTTTTTTAATGTTGTTTGAATTAGTAAATAAAGGAAGATGAGTAAATAGAAGAAAGAAGGGGAAACAGAAAATAGTTAGAGATAACAGGTGGGGGGAGCTGAGTTTCAACATGCGTCTGGATGAGCAATTTCAACGTTACCAGACCATTTTCGAACCTTACACCTACAGTGTGTACAGTATGCTTATTCCAGTGGCTGACTGTACATGGAAAAGGAGAAGAGAGGAAAAGATAATAACAGAAATGCATGGAGAAGATAGAAAGGGAGAAGAGAAGGAGAAGAAGAGAGACTGAAGCATTATAATCCTTAAAAGGCGAGCCAGGAAAGGAGATGGGAGAGAGGGATAGTGAGAAGTGGAGGTATGAATTTGGGGATGGAAGGACAGAATAAGAAAGGTATAGAAGGATAGTAGAGAAGGAGACTAGGGAAGGAGACAAGGGAAGTACAGCGATAAGTAAAACAAAAATCAGAACAAGTATTTGGATGATAACATGTAGAAATTAGTCGGTTAAATGTAGGTAAAAGACGTAAGAATAATGAGATAAGAGATAAAGAAGAAAGAGACACTTATTATAACAATCACGACCATGATTATAACAACCACGACTATGATTATAACAACCACGACCATGATTATAACACCTACGACCATGATTGTAACAACCACGACTATGATTATAACACCCACGACCATGATTATAACAACCACGACCATGATTATAACAACCACGACCATAATTATAACACCTACGACCATGATTGTAACAACCACGACTATGATTATAACACCCACGACCATGATTATAACAACCACGACCATAATTATAACACCTACGACCATGATTGTAACAACCACGACTATGATTATAACACCCACGACCATGATTATAACAACCACGACCATGATTATAACAACCACGACCATAATTATAACACCTACGACCATGATTGTAACAACCACGACTATGATTATAACACCCACGACCATGATTATAACAACCACGACCATAATTATAACACCTACGACCATGATTGTAACAACCACGACTATGATTATAACACCCACGACCATGATTATAACAACCACGACCATGATTATAACAACCACGACCATGATTATAACAACCACGACCATAATTATAACACCTACGACCATGATTGTAACAACCATGACTATGATTATAACACCCATGACCATGATTATAACAACCACGACCATGATTATAACAGCCACGACCATGATTATAACAACCACTGCCATGATTATCTCATATACTATAGGAGTAGCCGTGTGTCTGTGTGTGTTTCTGTTCTGGGCAGCCGAAACGGCACAATCGTTTTTCATCAAACTTGGTGGAAAAATTGCCAAAAATTCGTAGAGTGAAACAAACCTGGTCCCATGTCGATGGTTTCTTTAGGAAGGCATTAATTAACCATTTTATTTAATCTGGAAAACGTTGTCGCTGTACTCTGTCAGCCAACCGGCGGTTGGGCGCTAGCCAAGCACAAGCGTTCGAACTTTCATGCTTTGGTAAACTGTACCACCGGACTCACCACTGGGCACGAAGGGCCCACGATCACTTATTCCTATAGTATATTAGATAAGGCATTTAATATTTCTACTGATTTTTTATATAATGTATAACCTTTCTTCCCCATTTTAGTGTTTTAAGCCATGCTACAAGGTGCGCAAATGTTGGTGCACCATTATTGATTGTGTGTAAAGGCCTGGGACTTAGGGATAGAAATCTCTTACCAGGCTAATCAGGATCTTAATAAAGGAAAGTCAAGGACCATGGTTTTCTGAGGAATAACAAACAACCGTTTGAGAATGGCATCTCTTTACTATAAAATACATAACACAAACCTCTGACACCACTCAACAAATATCAAATAATTACGGGAGTCAAACAAATAAGGCAGTCAACAGTTAATGGAGTCAAACAATTAAAGGAATCAAACAAATAATGGGAGTCAGCAATTAATGGATTCAAACAATTAAATGGAGTCAACAATTGATAGAATCGAACAATAAAGGGGAGTCAGCAATTAATGGAATCAAACAATCATAGAATCAAACAATGAACAAATATTTCCTACGGCAGTGGCCCTGGGGAAAGGTTCTGGAACATGGTGATGCACACTCAGGGTAGGGAGGCGTCCATTCAACTCCACACTCGGGCGACGTCTTGAAATGGCAGGAGAACACCGGGGCACAGACGGAATGAGATGAACTGACGGTCGTGGAATGCCGTAGTGGTAGATGACCAGAGAGTTGGCAGTTGATAGGTGAAGGTCTGGGAACACAGCCCACGAGTCCAGGACCTATGATGAGATCACAGCCAGAATTTGAGGGACAGCGGGGTAGCTAGATAGTGACTGTATGGCGGCTGGGTTGAATCTGCCGGTGACCCAGATAGTCGCTGCCGTTCTCACCTCTGTCCAACCGCCCAAGTGTGGTCTGCACCAGCAAACAAGCGAGTTAACAGCGGGAACCAGCCGGAGGATCGTTTCCGCCCTTAAACAGCTCCCCCAACAAAAATCTACTCTAAGGTAGATTAAAACTTAAGATTAGTACACAAAGCATAATCATCTTACAACAAATGCTTAAATACACATTGCACAATAAAGAAGGGTCATAGAAAAGAATAGGTGGTAACTTGATGACCAAAACGTAAGGCCGTATCAAGGAACTGCACGTGGGGTCCACTTCAGTCCAAGTTTAAGTTTGGGCCCAATTCCAGTCGTAGATGATTCTTTTATCTCGTCAGGTGTTGGCAGCAACTGGTAACCGAGATCAACAGACTCTGGCGTCCGAACTCCACAGGAACTCTTGCAGGGTAGTGCCTCGACTAACTCCAGCTTGGGGACGTCGTCAAGGACACGAGCAATGTGGGTCCTGCAATTATATTGCTTTAACAAATTGGCTTGATGTAATTTAGGCTTCTTAGAGGAAGGGGGCGAGAACGGTTCAACAAAATCTATCGCTACCCGAGAAGATGGCTCTGCAATGACGGGTATGGGTTCAAGTGAAACAGGACGGACTCTACCCTTGGCGGACATACGTGGGCACTGATCACAACTCCTACAAAAAGCTCTAATATCCGCTCCCATACCTGGCCAGTAAAACTGATAAGCAACTTTCCTATAAGTTTTCCTACGAGAACAGTGACTTACTAGAGGGCTCTTGTGAGCTACAGAGAGAATGTTACTACGACAAACAGCAGGGACAACAAGTAAAAACCGACCTACTTTAGCTGGTCGCTTGGATGAAACACAAGACCTGTGTAACACCCCATTAATGGAAACAAACTTATAAACTGACCCATCTCTCACCTGATCCTCCTCACCGGAAGTCACCTTCTCCCTTACCCGCTTCAGAGTGCCACAAGAGTCTTGAAGCTTGGCGAACTCCTTGGGCGTCACAGTCAGTGGCAACAAATTCGGCAGAATCAGGGGATGCGGTCGTTTCACCTTCGCCGTCCGTGTCCCTACAGCTTGGACCTTTGCTGCAGGCGTGGCGGCGTGAGAGGGTGGCGAGGCGACCTCGGCATGTGGCGAGTCGTCGTCGTCAGCAGGTGGCGTGGGGACTGGTGCTGGTGGCGAGGACACTGGTGCTGGTGGCGAGGAGAGTTTTAACGGTTCCGGGTCGTTAGGGTCACGAACACCGGGAACATTACCAATGAGGGCACTAGCAAATTTAATGGGAGCTCTTACCACATTAGACCAACCAGTGAAATAGGGGCAACGCAGGTAGCACCTAACAACAGGGAACTGGTCAACACGACCTAAATAATCGGCGACACGAACCTTCGGGCAGCTGGACATGTTCGCGTCAGGCAGGGCTTCTTCAGAGACAATAATGCACGAGCAACTAGTGTCCCTGATGAAAGTAGATGTCCTAGACCTATTTATTGTTCCACTGACAATAACGGGGGCAGCTCCTGTCCTCCAAACAGAATCCGACCTTGTTGATGAGTGTCAGCAGTGTTGAAGGCGAGGGGATTCCTGGGACAGCGAGAACGAATGTGCCCTTCTCCGCTGCTGTGACAATGCACGGCTGGTGAACTACTCCTGTGTACTCCTGGGGATGGTTCCTCGGAGGACGGAGGCTTCGCAATCTTCACTACAGGAGGGGAAGACTTGGGGTAGGCGTTGCGAGCAGACGCCCAGTTGTCTGCAAGATGCATAGCTTCTCCAAGCGTCGCTGGCTGGTGTTCTTTGATGAAAATTCTCAAGTCTGTAGGTAGAGAAGACAAAAACTGATCTAATATCATGAAGTTAGAGAGAGACTCACAGGTTTCTTCAACCCCTGATGCCTCCAGCCATTGTTGGAACAAACGTCCCAGGTGAATCGAAAACTGCAGGTACGCTTCTCCCGCTCTAATCTTCGTTCTGCGGAAATCAACACGATAACCGTCAGAAGTCTTGTTAAATCCTCGCAAGAGAGCTTGCTTCAATAAGAAGTAATCTCGGGTGATGTCGGCAGACAGGGATGTGTAAATTTCTACCGGCTTACCACTCAATAAGCTACCCAACCATACAGCATAGCTATATGGGTCTACACCAAGCAGCTCAGCTACCCGTTCAAACCTAACAAGGTAGGAGGCGATGTCTTCTCCTTCACGGTACACAGGCAAGCTGGGTTTTACCACACTGTCTTGTATATGGCCAGAGGATTCTGGTCTACTTGAAGCATTAATCCTAGCCAGTTCTAGGTCCTTTTCTGCCTGCGACTTAGCTAATTCGAACTCTCTTTCTCTCTGGCGTTCCTCAAACTCTCTTTCTCTCTGGCGTTCCTCCAACTCTCTTTCTCTCTGACCTTCCTCCAACTCTCTTTCTTTCTGACGTGCCTCTCTCTCTCTCTGACGTTCCTCTCTCTCGGCATTCTGTTGGGTGACCACATATTGACCAATGTCATTACCTGTCAGATCCAGGGCCACCGCTTGACCTTTCCACACCTCAAAAGCAGACATAATGATCCGAAAGGCCAAGAACAAAGGAAAAAACAAACAAATTACCCCGCAAATAGCCAAAGGTAACTCACCTAGTGACTCAATCAGACCAGTAAATGATTTGATCCGACTGGAGGGAATCTCGTTCCGCACCCAGCCCAGCTGAATCACCCCAGGGTAACAAAACCGCACCAGGTGAAACAACAACAAAAATGCTATGACAGCATCCACAGTGCACCCCAACCAACACTAATTAACTTCCCTAAGTACAAGGGAGAGCAACAAAATTAGCACACAGAAGGAAGGGATAACCACTGAACAACACTTGCTTCCTGGCCACAGACAGCAAGGTAGCGCGCTCACGGCGACTTACAACAACACCGGAACGAATGTTAAGCCTCAGAAACCAAAGGTCAGAGACTATCCTGGCAAAGTCGCCACTTGTAAAGGCCTGGGACTTAGGGATAGAAATCCCTTACCAGGCTAATCAGGATCTTAATAAAGGAAAGTCAAGGACCATGGTTTTCTGAGGAATAACAAACAACCGTTTGAGATTGGCATCTCTTTACTATAAAAAATATAACACAAAACTCTGACACCACTCAACAAACCTCAAATAATTACGGGAGTCAAACAAATAAGGCAGTCAACAGTTGATGGAGTCAAACAATTAAAGGAAGCAAACAATTAAAGGAATCAAACAAATAATGGGAGTCAGCAATTAATGGATTCAAACAATTAAATGGAGTCAACTAGCAGATTCAGAAACGCACGTCTCCACTGCCTGCATAGAATACATGGCCCACCATCTGGAAGCAGGCGAGGGTAGTTCCGGTCGATAAAAAGAAGTCAAGGTCGGATCCCCAAAGTCACTGGCCCATTTCCTTGCTTTCCATAGTAAACAAACTGTTTGAAAGAGTGATTGCCGATGAAATTTGTGGCCAACTTAACAGGTACAATCTATTGTCCAACCAATAATTTAGTTTTCGCCCATCGCGATCTACTGCTTACCTCCTCCTCCTCCTCCTCCTCCTCCTCCTCCTCCTCCTCTCGAAGGGATGGCAAGACGCCTTGGACGACGGATTAGACACCGTCGTGGTTGCTGTAGACATCGCGGGAGCTTTTGCCCTCGTCTGGCAAAGGGAACTCCTTGAGAATGTATGGTTCGTGGGCATCTAGGGGGACCTGCTTAAACTGTTCCGGGACTACCTGCATGAAGAACACTTAGAACAGTGGTAAATTGACAGACTTCCCAAGAATACCCAATAGGAGTATCAGTGCCCCAGGGATCTGTTCTTGGCCCAATCCTTTGGAATATTTTTACAAAGGACCTGCTCTAACAACAACCACGGCTATCAGCTTATGCAGATTGCTGTACCCTCACTAAATCTAACAGACGCAAGGACAGTCAAAAAGTGATCAGACACATTAACGACCAAGTCAAGAGTATACGAGAATGGGGTCTCCGCTGACAAGTAAACTTAGCCCCGGATAAAACACAAGGGTTGGTAATATCTGTTCCCCTGCTGCTACAGCTGCTATGTTAAACAAAGTTCATGTCTGCGGAGTAGCCGCCCCACTCTTCGACTATATCTCAATACCTGGGTGTAGACATTAACAAGGAGTTAAGATTTATTAGACTCGTCAATTATGTTATCCAAATAGCTTCACTCAGAATCACAGTCTTACATCAAGTGATGGCAGCTGCCCACAGCTGATACAACTTCTTCCAACTCCTTTAAATCTGCTATAATCATAGATAAAAAACAAATACAAATATATTATTCATCTTGAAATGGAGGTTAGGCTTAGAAATATGCTTCTTTACACAAAGTGACCTTTAAACTGTTAAGCTGTAAAACTGAAATGTATTCTTACTAAAGTGCCTTACCACATTGAAAAAAAATAATGTAACAAAAATTAATAAAAGTCTAAAATGAAGAGAGGAAAGGAGAGAGAGAAAAAGGAGACGAAAGGGAGAGAGAGAAAAAAGCAGAGGGGGAGTGAAGGAAAATGGTGAGTAAGGAAAAGGAGAATAAAAGAGGGAAAAGGATGAGAGAAAGAGAGAGAGAGAGGGGGGGGGGGGTTGATTAATAGTGTTACGGAGTTCCAGCTTATTTGCCAGAGAATTAGACCTTTGTCTTTAGACTAGGTCAATAGGGCAACAATTACCGCGATTCTGCTGCATTCTGGAAAGGGATCAAGCGACTGATGGGTTCCACCTCCAGCACGGTCCCTTACCTGCTCGACCAAAACAACGTGAAAATATTCGAGGAGAAAAACCAAGAACAACCACAGCGGCGATATTTACGGAAGATCTTTACCATTAGTGAACAAGAGAAAGACGGCTTCGACAGGGAGTTTCAGGAGGATATTTTAGGTCAGTTGCAGGACCATCAGCACCTGCTCCAGCCGCTCCCACGGCCTGACTTCACTAGACTGGTGGAAGAAAGCTATCTGACGGAGCACATAATTCCTGCAGATGTGTCAGCCGTCATAAAAGACAACATGACAGAGAGGCTTGCTCATATATGCAACGCCTGCCTCGCCTCTGGATACTTCCCTAAGATGTTCAAAATCGCAGTTATTCGCCTCATACCAAAAGCAGGTAAGCCTCAAAACAAAGTCGAAAACTAGCGACCAATATCGCTGCTAGAGGTACCTGCCAAAATCTTCGAAAAAATAGTAAACAAGCGGTTGCGGATGTATCTGGAGGACGAACACGTGCATAATCCCCGCCAGTTCGGCTTCCGCCAGTATCGAGGCACATCCACCGCCATAGCCCAGGCCTACGAGCAGATCACCAATGCCATGACTGGCCGCCTGCAGTGCAACATAGTACTGAGGGACGTCAGCAAGGCGTTTAACTGGGGCTACCCGAAAACCTGACGCGCCTGCTGTGCAACTTCATTACGGATCGCAGAGCCAAAAACAAGATGCAAGAACATTTTGGAGAAGAATTCTCACTCTCGAGCGGCGTGCCTCAGGGCTCTTGTCTCACACCAACCCTTTACACGCTCTACACAGCTGACCTGCCACCCTTAATCGTCGGCAGCGAGTACGTCATGAATGCCGACGGTGTAACACAGATCTTCACCTGCCCATTTAGGTCCACGGCAAGGATGGCGCGACTCACTACTTGGGCAATAGAGGGTATCTCGGAGTATGAAAATAAATGGAAAATAAAAACAAGCAAAAGGAAATTCGAGGTAATGCCCATAGCCAAATTCAAGCCGGCGCCATTGATGATCAAAGACGAAGAGATTGAGTACTCTAAACAAGGCAGGCTGCTCGGCTTCATCATCTCTCGGACGGGCATCATTTCCCACTTGAAGGACAGACTAAATAAAGCCAAATTCAACGCAGCCAAATTAAAACGTTTTAAACTGATGCCTGAGAAGATACAAGTTCACCTGTACAAGGCGCTGCTGAGGCCTGTGTTGGAGTACCCACATACACCACTCGTTACACTCGGGAAGACTAGACTACAACAACTACAGAGCTTCCAAAACAAGTGTTTGAGGTCAGCCAGTAGCCAAGCGCCACCCTACCAGGTGACATGTGGAAACCATCCACCTAAGAAATAAAAGAGAGGCCCTCAACGTCAGGTTCCATCGCCTAGTGAAGAAGGTTTGGGACAAGCTCCTGGACGACCCTCACAGCCAAGACCACCTAAGCGGGGAAGACATCAACGGAGGGCGACCCCACGCCTGGTGGCCCCTGAGTCTGCCCACACTACAACAACCCAACCCGCGACCCATCTATGTCCGCCACAGTGATCAATCTTAGATTAAAACTTAGATGTTATAAATTCACATTTAACAAGTCCCAGTCTAGTGAGTCCATAACGTAATATAGTATAAGATTTTAATAAACTTGTAATTGTAAAATCAATCTAGTCATTGTCTACTAAATTAACTATTGTGCAACCTCATCCTAAATCGTAGGTTAGCTTAGTTAGCCAACAAACTCTATAATATGTAAAACAAGGGGTGTCGTCCCCCTCTGTTTAACTCACTAAACTTCTTTTCCAACCTTACCCCCACGACTATATGTTGTCCTCGGTGATGTCCAGTGTAACTCTAATGGGAGGGTGTTCGTGAATTACATCAATAACCATAATATCACTGTATACGACACAGACAAAGTGACACATCTGATGGGGGGCAGACTTGATTATGTGATTGGGTATAACCTAGTAGACAATAATGTCAAGGCTAAGGTCAACTCAGACCACCTAGTCAGTGATCATTATGCAATACTTACTGAGTACACTGTTGCTGATGTCAAGTGTGAACCCCATCCTAAGCTCAGAATTAACATCCCAGTTAATCTTAAACTGCACTTCAAGGCCTACATCCACAGATGGTATGCTGGATATACAGCTGAGTCAGTGGATGAATTTCGCTGTGGTCTTGTAAATGTCATTACCACATATTATACCACCTGGGTTAAGCCAAGGAGGAAGGGGGGCAGCACTAAACCACCTCAGTGGACACATGACCCCATCCTCACCAAAGAGGGAGAGAATGTAAAACAGCTTGCCAACACTTTTAAGCAAAATAAAACTAGTGATAACCTCTTGGCATTCCTCAAAGCTAACAGAGAATTTCGTGAACTCAAAGGTCAGGTGAGAAACACCTATTGGGAACAATTCTTACAGGGGATTAATAGAACAACCACTCTAGCAGAAATGTGGAACAAAATTAGAGCCATTACCAAGTCACCCACCCCAGTCCAGCTTCATCACAGCCCTGCAGAATATGCTGACATGCTATTAGACTAATGGTCTAGTGTGTCACAAATCACTTCCCTGCCTCCTGACATACAACAATATCTTAACACCACACACATTAATTGGGGTTTCAATATTGAAATAGCCTGTTCCTCACCAGACCTTACCGACCAGTTTCCTATAACGCACCACGAACTAACAACAGCACTTATGAAAGGTGAGTCATCCTCCCCTGGTGAGGATGGCATAACCTATAACACCCTGAGATTGTTGAATGAGATCCCTAGCAATCCACTGCTTGACCTGTATCAAATGAGCCTCACACAGGGTATTCTGCCTAAGACATGGACTCATGGAAACATAGTTCCAATCCCTATAGCTAATTCTCCAAACTTCAGGCCAATTTCACTCACATCCTGTATGTATAAAGTCCTTGAAAGAGTTGTTCTAAACCGTCTCATGTTTCAAGTCAAAGACAAACTCGCCCCTAATCTGTACGGGTTCATGCCCGGGCGTAGCACACAGACATGCTTTGCAGAATATCTTGTTCACTCAAAAGATAAGACACAAGCAGCCTTCATAGACCATAAATCAGCCTTTGATGTAGCTAATAGAGACATTATACTTGAGCAACTAGCTAATTTTGGCGTCCAAGGTAACCTCCTGACATGGATAAAGGGTTATCTGTCCAAAAGGTATGCCAGTGTTCTGTTTAGGGGAGTTAAAAGTACCAGAATGCGATCATTTGAGCTTGGCACGCCTCAGGGAGGAGTGTTAAGTCCTGTGCTCTTTAATATACTGATGCACAAACTTATTGCTGACATTCCAATTCAGCCAAACGAAGCCGTAATATGCTATGCTGATGATATCTGCATTATGACACAAACCAAACTCAGGCTTCAAACCTTGCTGGATGTATTTGCTCGGAGAACTGTTGAATGTGGTCTCATAATATCTGTTGACAAGACGAGGGTCCTCAATCCTCGTCCTGCTCACCCTCTGCCTCTTGACTATAACATTAACAGCATGCCCTTGGAACTATGTAGCTCCTATAAATATCTTGGAATTTGTGTGAATGATGCAAACTTTGTCAGCAACCTTCGTGACAAACTAATGCAGCGCATTAAACCCCTCAGAACCCTTGTTGGCATGGGCTATGGAATTAACATCACCTATGCTCGTACTTTCTATCTTCATTTCATTCGTTCTGTAAGTTGACTATCATGCTTTCCATCTTGTGACTATTCCGCCTAAACAACTCAACAGCCTTGAGGTAGTGCAAAATGAAGCCATGCTCATCATCCTAGGTTGCCCAAAATCAACCAGGATAGCTCTACTTAATACCATGTTTTGTGTCAAAGTTTTGAAGAACAATGGTTTTCAAACTACAGCTCAAACTGAGTTGATGTTCTATCTAAGACTTCTAAGTAATCCCGACCATCTCGCCAACCTTCCACAAAAGACTCTCTTTGGGGCGTGGCTTCATAAAAGTGTTGCAGATCTCTTGAAGCTGAATGTCCCAATCACCCCAAACGAACTTATTAATGCCATTCCTCCTTGGCTGGATATATCAGTTCCTATTAATTACACTCCTGTTGGTAATAAGCAAATGTTAAACACCGATGTGGTGAGATGTGTCACACTAGAAACTATTAACAGTAACATAGATAGTATTAAATCAAGTGAATGTTATGCTTTTACTGATGGTTCTGTGTAGACAAACACATGTAGAGCAGGCTGTGCAATTGTAATATATAAAGAAAAAGAGATGATAGTGTCAAACAAACAAAGGCTGAACATCTGGTCAGCACAACACAAACTGAACTAACTAGAATCTACTTAGCCACAGACTACCTCAAAGAAAATGGAGGTGGGGTGATATTCTGTGACTCTCAAAGTGCTTTAAAATCAATGAACAGCCCGTCAGGCTCTATGTCTAAAGTTGTATGTGATATTAAAAGGAATGTGATAACTGCCAATGAGAACAACTTTCGTATCGAATTTGTGTGGATTCCGTCCCATGTTGGAATCAGGTATCATGACCGTGCTGATAGACTGGCCAATGAGGCATGTAAGAAAGAAAATGTTAACCGTGACCTTGGCCTGTCCAATGCTGTAATTAAAAACATTCAAGTCAGAATCATGAACTCTGATCTAGAAGAAGTGAGAAATGCAGAGAGACCTGACAGTTGTAGCATTAGTAAATATGACTAATTTTGTGACAAGAGGTACCGGTATGGCCAGCATAAGGACAGAACCAGACAATGTGATGTAGTCGTGGCCAGAATTAGGCTAGGATACAGACACATCTGGCAAGTTAGTAACGCTGTACCCATACCGGAACACTCAGCATGTAAACTTTGTGATAAACCTTTAAAGTATACACTTGAACAATATATTATTGAATGTGACACTGTCAAAGACTTCAGGCCACCTGACTTATTGTAACTTGATCTATGTAATTACTTCGTTGAATCATGTGTGCTTGAGGACATTCTTACTGTTTATCCCAAATTTGCTAGCCCACTCTGATTAGTCTTCAATTAGAATATGATTCCAATATATGTGATCCACTGACCTATATATCCTGCTAATGAATATGATGTATTTCCCTCTTTGTGTACGAACCTCTGTCCCGCATGGCAGCAAACAGTGGCATTACCCACATGAATCTGACC